>VYZM01017133.1:223527-337977 GCA_013398915.1 Dromas ardeola | reverse complement strand
TTTTTTTTTTTTTTTTTGAGATCTGAGAGGTTTGGAATCATAATCAGGCAAGATAAAGTGTCTCACATGTTTCTCTAAGAGCTGGTTAAATGTTTACAGATCATACACTGCGAGAGCAAAAAGCTAGCCTTTGGCAGGAGCTGCATGTTGAAAACAAAGTAAGTTGGAGAATGACTGTATCGCTTGTTCTTTGTGTGCTCTAATCCTTCAGCGCTGTATGATTCTTTTTCTGACTGTCTTCTAATACAAACTGAATCATTTGGAAAAAGGAATATTTTGTAAAACATTCATCTCTATTTACAGAAAAGAGAGTCAGCTTCTTTGCCTTTTTGGTGGAGAGTGCGTGAATTGTCTGCCTTTATTATCCTATAGGGCTTCCTATAGGGCTTCTTTTTTTGCTTTTTTTTTTTCTCCAGAGGTTAACCACTGCACTTTACTGCTAAACTAAATTGCACATGTTGTGGCTGGAGAGTGGTTGGTGGCGGTGTCGCTCGCTGAGGGGAGGTGGCAGTGCAGTCTGTAGATGGAGGGGAGCGCCGTGAGTCAGGGCAAGCCGGCCGGAAAGCCAAAACTCAGCAGAGGTTCAATGAACAGTTCATGAATGCAAAACTGGGTGGCAAATGTCCTCCCAGGACTGCCTTTCCCAGCCTGATTTTGCCGTGTTTATAGTTTTCTGGTACCTTAGCTGATGACCTGTAACCTCCTCCCGCTGGTCCAATGCAATTGAAGGGGCCAACCCACCTACTCTCATTCTTCTGTGATCTGCCAGTGACTACTCTGGATTTTTCAACTCGGAGGAGAAATTCAAAGCCTGCTGCCTCCCAGCACTGGCTTCCAGGACTCCAGAGAGCAACTGGCACAGCTGGCTGCAGTGCAAGAGCCTTCGCGGCCACAAAGGGAACCTGATGGCGGCAACATGCTGGGCTGGCGTAGCCAGAGAGCCCGAGCTGCAGCAGTGGGAGTCCCAGACCTCTGGATGATCTGCTTTGTACCACCATTGCTTTGTGGTGGGGACGTGTCTAGACTTTATTCACTTCAGACAGAACGCGAGGAGAGGTTCTGCGTCGCCACGTGTGTTTGTGGAGTATCTAGTGTAAGGGAAATCCTGCTCGGGCTGTCTCAGCGCTACAGAAACACACACTGTTTCTTGAACGAGAAAGAGACAGAGTAGCTGAATAGCGTTCTCTGAAACTACAGGAACGCGAAACCCAGAAGGGAGTTACAGGATCTGTCTGGTGTGAAAGAGAAGGAATGGGTTGCAGTGTGATACTTCAAACAAGCCTTCCTAAGGTTTTGGGTGGCAACCACACCTTCGTGGCTGGTTCCTGTGAAACCCTTGTGTCCAGGCTTCCCACCCCCAGCTCCCCTTTCGCTGCCTCGCTGCCTGCCCTTCGAGCTGGTGGCACAATTTCATGTTTCATTAGGCTTGTTACCACCAGCTGAGCCATCGACCTGTGCATCTTGTCCGCTGTGGCCGCAGCCTGTGATTTTGCCTCCCACGCAAAGTTTGTAGCCAGTAATTAAACCCGTGGTCGCGCCACAGTGGCTGCCGCACAGTCCCAAGCAGGACGTCATCAGTGAGGAGGCAGGACCATGGCTCCATGGAGGACTTCATGGGTGGCACCTCTTTGCCTGTCCCTCCTCACGCAGCCAAGCCAGGAAGGTTTCTGTTGTTCTCTCCTTGTAAAAAGGTTGCGTTTTTTCTTGGCAATGGTTTTAACAAATCTATATCTCGTACATAGCGACTGATGCAAGCACGTTAGCAGAAGCCATTTTTAAATCAGTTGCCTTACCCAGGGGAAATGTAGTATAGACAGGGCCTTCAGGAAGCGAATAATTAGGTGACCTTTTTCCCCCCAGAATATCAGGTCTGTTTTATGTAGAGCTGTTTGAAGTCACACAAATTCTCATTACTCTCCAAATCTCTAACCTTGCCTTGTTTAAGATACCTTTTAGGAAATCAAATCAGTGTTTCAATCTAATTTCCAAAGGCATTCAAACACATGGTATGTGTGCTAACTTGTTTCTTCTAGCATTAACAAATCGAGCAAATTGCCAAGCTATTTGCCTTCAGGAAAACTATGATGTTGTACAAGAAGATAAAGTATTTTTTTCCTCCAATTTTAAACATGAGAAAAATAAAGGAGAGGTAAAGTTATCAGACCAAAGTGGTCTAGGATATAACACCTTTGAAGGAAACAGTGTTCCCAAGTAGATTGCCTTTTTTTTTTTTTTATCAGTTCCGAGACTTTTTAGTCGTGCTGTGATCTTTTTCAGTCACTTGATGTGGCTGGATGGTGACCGAGTCCCCTTGGTTCAGATGGACCTTCCTTGAATTAGTTGCGATTGAATACAACAAGTATCAGAGTGGGAAACAGAAATGGAGATAAAGAATTTGAGGGGTTTATAACACTCGAATTTGAAGGGTTTTATAGCCCTCATATGTTGAGGAGAGGCTGTGTGCATAACCCAGGCGCAGGGTGCATGTGGTGCAAACGGGGAGGTGGTGGATGCCCCAAAAGCACTCTCCTCCGCCTTTTCCCTCGGTGCACTGGTCTCCAGGGAAGCAAATGCCTCGAAGCATTTAATTTTTCAAGTGGGTGTCAATAACAGAAGAGTTTCTGTAACGCTGAGGAGTTTAATAAGCTCAAAATACTTAAAAAAATCCCATTTTTTGCGCATCCTACAGCTCCATGATAGTCTCTTCTGCTTGTCCCAAGAAAATGAACATGCAATCGTCCCTTTGTATGGAAGGCAGAGGAAGGGATCTCTTTGAATTCATGATAAATTTGGTCGCAAATGCATGCAAAAGGAAAATTGCTGAATGCTTTCAGAAGATTTTCATTTTGCTCAAGTGTTGACACCACGGCCATCGCCATGGTATTTGATAGCTATCCATTTTGTTGTGTACGTTGTGGCCTTAACCTCTCGTTGAAGGGTCACGTTGGCATATCTTTTTTCCAGGAGTCACAGAGAAATAACAATTTCTATGTAAGTCGCTTTCCTCTACCGTAGCTCCTTCATTTTGACGTTTATCCAACTAAGCAGTATCAGAATCTCTTTGACATGTCATGGTATCGTTTCTGCGAAGGAGCAGTGACCTAGCTTGATAAATTTAAAAAATCAGCAATATAACTAAATACGTGACATTTATTGAAATTCATTCTTTGCCGTGGAGCTACTTTCTTTCAAAAAAATTGAGAATAGTAAGGGATTGCAGCTGCAATTTGATTAAATCTACAGTTGTTACCATTTGCCTTCTGAAAATTGATTCCCTCCCCTCCCCGTCCCCCGGCTTGACATGCTTATTGATTAAAAACTCTGCGCTGGCCTAAGCCAGCATATATTTGTTAGTGTTTGTGTGCTTCCCATGCAAGTTCGGACAGGCTTTCGACCCTGGAAGCCGACTCTACTCCAAAGCTATTGGAAATGGTAAGGTTCCTTAGCAATTGTTTTAAACTATATGATGACACATCTCTGAACCCCATTGTACGAAGGAAAAATACCTTCTGACTGGAGAGAGATTTCCTGTTTATGTGTTTGCTGGAATTAAGCCTTCCCCCGTGTGTTGGCTGAGTTTTTCTGGGTTTTTTTTTTTTTTTGTAATCCAAAATGGCAACATGGCGAGTCACCTCCAGAGTTTATTTTTTTGGACAGGATACAGGTCTTTTATTTTCAAAATAGCATGGCTCTGGAGTTGATGATGAAGCATAGGGGCCTCTCAGTTACACTTCTGCAAGCAGGCTCACTTAATTGAGGTGGCACAGTTATAAAGACAGCTAGATTTAGGCAATAAGTAATTAACTTTTATTGACAATTTTATACAATGTGAGTTGTTCGCTTCCCACACAGGAAGTTTTTGGCTTCAGGCAGATGTTCTTTCAGCATAAGGATATGAAATTTGCCAAATGCATAATTTATTTTATAAAATGGCTAGAATCACAGCTTTGGTTGTGACTGAAGAGAGTCCTATAAAATCTTCTGATTCTCTTTATGGAGCAAAGAGTAGCCCAACACGTGGCCTCCAGGCGAGAGCCCAGCTGCAGGAGGTTTGCATGTAGGACCTGAAAGGCTTTCAGCTGTGTAGACATGGGCAGGTGACGAAAAAACAAAGTATATGTAGTACTTTGGCCTCTTGGTATCTGAGGTGCCCGGGTTTGTGACCTTGTAGTGTGCCTCTGCACCCTATGTGCCACAGTTGAACCCCCTTCAGATTTGTTACGAGACTCAAAAAGGCATTTTGCCTGTAACAGTAATGAGGCTGGACCACCCTGAATTTAGGCAGTAAAGTTATAGTTATTTATTAAATACAGTGTTAAGGTTTCTGGTTTGCTTCAAATGATGCTCATTTTAAACAACTGTCTGGGACTGGGAGAAACCTGGACTAATGGACTGATTATGCCGAGCGTTTGTTAGGGCTGAGAGCCACATGGCCCTGGTGCGGGACGTCTGTGCCCAGCTCCAGCTGTGCCGGCAGCTGCCCCTGCCCACACCTGGCAGAACATGGCCCTCAGCTGAATTCCAGTCCCTCCATCACCCACCGCAGTGGCTCGGACTCACAACACGTGCAACTTTTCTTTTTATGCCTCCTCTCGTGGTTGCGGTACTTGCCTGGGAGGAACCGTGAGCAAGACTGTGGCCTCTTGGTTGTCCCCGGGCGTTGTGCCGCTGGCTCTTCACGGGCGCTGGGTTTAGCTCTGCCTTTGCGTGTGTTTGCACAGTATTTGCCAGCTGGATTTCCTCTCCTTCAACTTTAATAGAAGATGGAGGTATCTTTTTCCACGTGGAATTTTTCTTATTAATATTTGTACAAATCGCTAATTCCTGCAGGAGCTATTTATTTTTGTCTAAATTTTGTAGAAACAGAAATCCTTTCCGAGCATGTCTAATGAGCAGATGAAAACAATTACCAGCTATGCTTAGAATTCCAAACTTACTTATTTTCCCCTTACTTTAGGAGATGTTATTTCTTTCATTTCTTTGTTTATTTTTTAGTTTGTTTGAGCTCGATGCTGAACCTCACCTTTCATTTACATTGTTTTTCTATATTGAAAAAGTTCTGGCTAGCATGGTTTCAAGCTTGGTAGAGGTCTGTTGTGCCATGTGAATGTCTAGAGACATACATGCTTTTTTATTGTTTTGTCTTTAGCTTTATCATGAATAAGAAAGCTTTTTGGATTGGTTGGCCCAAACTAAATCACCAACATTTCAGAACCAGCAGAGATATTTATTAAGACATTGGGGTTTGCTTCTCCCCCCCTCACACCCGCCCCATGGATGATCCTGTAAGGATAAAGGTAGCAGGATTCCCAGCCTTTGAGAAAATTGCCAGATCTGTGGGTTGCCCCAAATGTATGACTAGAAAAGAACATGTTTTGCTCTGTAAAACTGAAATAACTTCATAAGCTTCACCTGTCTTCAGATATATGCTGGGGTAACTGAGGCTTGGATTTCTCTCTTTCTTTAAGACTGCTATACAGCCAAAATTGTATTAGGATTTCTGTTATGGGAATTATGTACCATTTTATCTGTTATTATATGTCCTCATATCTGTTATGGGTATTATTATATCATTTTCATGTGCCTTCATGACATGTGTCTTCTCATCCAAAAATACCAGATTCCATTGGTTAGGTCTGATAAAGCAGAGAGAGGCAGCTTTACTGAGGATAATGAAAGGTGTTGGTAGTTAAATTCATGTCAAAAGTTGATTAATTCCTCTTTCCTAATGTCATTGAAAATGTTAAATGAATTATTGGATTTATATTCAGTTTTCCTGTCTAGTTCTAGAAAGTGGGTACTAATTTGAAATGTTATATATTACTGTCCTGCAAAACCTTTGCTTAAACTCTTTAGGTTTATTGCTTTTGCTCTTTGGATTAGAGGCTAATATTTTTCCTGGGGAAAAATGTTTCTTGTTAATACTCAGTATTTTATATCATTCTTAGAAATGCCCAGAGCTGCAGTAAAAAAAATACAATCGCAATGTTAATAATGCTTTAAAAAGTAGGTAGAATGCAAACAGTATTGGACTCCAATGAAGCAGTGAGCCAATGTGAAGCTCCCTGTGTGATTAAGCACTTCTGCATCAGAGAGTATAATCCAAATTTCACCCTGAAAAATATGTTTACCATCCATTCAAATCAGTGGAAAATGTTGTGCGTGTTTGAGGATGCGATTTAGCCCACAGTAGCTGATTGAAAACTTTATCTTAACTGTTGCTTAACCCTTCTGATGAAGGGAAACTTTGGCATCCACTTTGCTGTTGCCTTCCCGTACGTGTTCAAGGACAGAGTGCTGCAATGATAATGAGTCTTATCCTTGTTTGTGTTTGCAGCGCTTCCAAACAGTAAATGAGGGTGTTCCCCCAGCCAGAATGTAGGTGCCTTTAGTTAAACTCGGGGTGTCTGCATACAAGTGAATTCCATCACCTTCAGTGGAAACTGCACAAGTGCTGAGAACAGGTAGAGGACCCACGCTTGCACCGTGGCTTCATTTCTATGCTTTGCTTTGTTTTCCCCATTTCCTAGTATTTAGTGTTGATAAAGTATATTGCAGTCAGGATCTGAAATTCCCAAATGTCTGTTTTTCCTGGTATTGCAAACATTGGCCTTGCATACGAATCACCAGAGAACATGGCCCGGGGGCAACATTTCACTGTGTCCTTTTTCCTTCTCAGAGGATTAAATAGCACCTCGTCTGGGGATGTCGTCTCCTGTGACATTCTCCGGATCTTGCCAGGTCTCCACCTTGGCTTCTCAGTCAGATTTCTACAATGGGAAAATCCTATTGAATCTACCCAACTTGGGAACCTTACTATAAGTTTTTGAACTGTCCTATGAAATGTAATAGCAGTTCTGTTCGTGCTTCAGAACTGCAATACGTTAAAACTCCATTACATTTTATCTTCCATTGAATCCCGTAGAATTCAGTTACTCTTATTTATATCAAATTCTGTTGGATTTTTGTCTTTGTTATCCTGTTCTTATGTATACAAAATAGATGGGTTGTGGAGCATGTCCATTTGCGAGAAAGGGATGATTCCCTCACTCTCCTGGTTATATTCAGAAAGACCTGACCAACAACAGCTCTCTTTTTTCCTGGATAACTATGGCAGGCTGCATGAGAGGATTTGTTCTGAATGCCGAGCATGCAAACAGAAGGTGGGAGAGATGAGTGCCACACAGGAGGAAGGCAAAGTCAGCACAGAGTGCATGAAATCGCAAAAAATCATTAATGACCTTCTAATTGCAGAATCGAATCCCATGTTTTTCCCGCAGGGCTAAAATGAGAAAACACCGTGCATGGTCATTATCAGTCAGAAGGACTGTTTGCCAGTTCTCTGGAGTTTTATTTCTTTCTGAAAACACATCTACAAAAATAAGTATGTGTTTGTTCTTCTTCAGATGTAAGCTGCCATGATAAAATCAGCTTGGGGAGAGCTCAGAGACATCTTTGCTGCTTCCTGAAAATTGCTGCGTGGCGGTGTGGTTTTTTTTTTGTTGTTGTTTGTTTTCAAATTGGGAGGTTTTCATATAACATGCTTTGAAAGAACTCCTTTTATGCAAATAATACTACACTTCTCTCGTAAACTAAACACAAGCTGGGCCAACCTCTGCCTGCAGATAAGCACGCATGGCTTCCAAAGTTCCCCTGACTGCAGCGGGAGGGCTTCCTGCTTATCTGTGGAGAGTACGCGCCTCAAATCCCTGCAGGGCCCAAAAATAAGGTAACAACCAGTGAATTGTTTTCACAGTACAAAAAGCCTTTCAGGAAGCATCAAGGAGGAATAAGAGGTGGCTAAGGGATAAGAAAGTACCCCTTTCCCTTCTGGAAAAGGCAAATCTGAAGGTAGGTTATTTACCGAGACCTCCATTGCATGCTATTAATAGGGGTAAAAGCCCATCAGTCAAATATTTGACTAGGCATGGTTTATAGGGATTTCAAAGACATATGAAAAGATAATGCCCATGTCCATCAGCTAGTTACTTGGAAATGCAATGTAGGTTAATCCAGTCTTTCTTTAAAGAGTAATGATTATCTTCATTAACAATATATAAGATTTTTAAAGATTTACTCTTCTGCACCTGTCATTCCTGTTAAGTTATGCCTTCTACATCTCAGTATTTACCCCGTATCATCTATTGCTCATTTTAAATGAGGTAATATTGAGATTCTGTCATGTCAACAGATCTTCTGCCTTTCAGGCTGTTTTAAGCACCCCGTTTTCTAGTCCTTAGTCAGCTCAACTGTCCCAGGAATCGATGAGAATATTGTTTGCGTAAAGACTGTGGAGTCGAGTTTTGGAAAAGGTGGCGGCTTCACAGTAAAGGAATGTAACTTATCCCAGCAAACCTTAGGTCTGAAACCAGGCTTTCGTGGGAAAATGCAGGTGTGTAAGAATTTAGATCTCTCTCATCATCACCCCCAACAGCTGTATCTTGTTCAAATTTAAATTGCTCAAATTATTAATCGCATGCGTAGTCCATGTTTTTATTTGAATGTGACATACATGGTGCTAATGAGCAATACAGTATAATTTGAATATTTTAAGTAGAAGCAGGGATGTAAAAGAAAATATTCTTGTTAAATGACAGTGACCTTTGCTCAGTGCCCGAAGTATGGAATTCAGTGCTGTCAACTACTTAACTGCTCCTCATGCTCAGGAACAATTGTTGTAATATAATGTCCTAAATTAAAAACATACATTAACTGACGTTTCCAATTTTACCACTGCCTTTTGATTTTCCTTTTGGATAAGCAGACCACGCTTAAAATTATGGGTAAGATCCAGAGAGGCTACTTTGGCATCTATAATGGGGTTTAGAGTGAGTTCAGGGCGTAAGTCCAAGAAAGGGATCCAGAAAGCTAACACTCGCTGGCCACAAAGCTCTCAGGTGCTTAGATTAGCCGGTGCCTGCACTTTGTGCGGAATATTCCCTGGATCTCACCTGAGCTTCAGCTCCGCAGGAGATCACGTGGAGCAGTAAGAGGCCCTTGGTCCTGGCCAGGTTACAGCTCCCAGACACGCTGGTTTGCAGTGCCCAGACAGGATGGAGCCAGGCACCGCAGACGGGTCCTGATGCTGACAGGCTGACAGGCGGCCTCCAGTCCCACACTAAATCCCTACTCTTCCTCCTGGCCCGCTCAGCTCCGAGGCACGAGGACCGCTTTGCCTAGGAGGATTCGCATCCGTGCCTTCCGCTGTCTGCATCTTCCCACCGGAACGGGGGAGGAGAGCGAGGACCATCCGTCGGGGTGGGATGCTGGATCTCTTGCGGCAGAAGGGCAGGAGGGTACAGGCAGGGGCTGCCTGCACCCGGGCGGCAGAGAGGGGCAGAGCCAAGCCCTCATCCCAGATTTAGACCTTTGGCCAACCTGTTCGTGCAGGGATGGAGACCTTTACGGCAGGCACTGTCCTACAGCTCAGCCTTGCTGTGCTGTGCCTGTTGAAAACACCGGCATGAAGCCCTTCGTGTTTTGGAGATGTTTTGTAAGAATGCGCTCATTTATCCTCATGTCACCCCTACAAGAAAGGTAAATACTCTCTGAAGTTTGGAAACAGCCTCTTTGCTTATCTCACAAACTCCTTGAATCTGGCTCCAGATTTCCAAAGGCGAAATCCTTTGGAATTTGGACCCACTCCGAGGTCTGGACAAGTCCAAAACCTGGTACCAGGCCCTGTATAAACAAGAACCCCTGAGGGCAGTGGTTGCACATTTAAGCTCCCCAGGTCCCCCCAAAATGAGGGGAGAAGACAGGCTGAAAGAAAGTAAATGAAGCAGCTGAAAAATCCATTCAGAAAAAAGAAGAAAAAGACCCCATTAGCATGGAAAAACTTGGTCTGCTCAGCCATCCCTGAACACCTTCTTCAAACTGTTGAGCTTCTCAGCATCCTCTGAAGGTCAGCACAATATTTCAGAATAAAAGCTGTGGCTGACGGGCCCTTGCTGAGGGAGATCTGCCAAAAACCAGGAGCTGAGGCTGCTCCAGATCAGCCACTCTACTGATTGCAGCTGTGACACTGTTGCCTCTGGTGAGAGCCAGGGTGTCAGATAGGCTGGTCCCAGGCCATTTCGGGATTTATGAACACCAAGACCGTAAAGTCCTTGGAAGCAGATCATGAATCACAGGTTCACAGCAAGGCAGCAGTCATGCCAATGAGCCGTCATTAACTCAGTTTCTAAACCGAGTGAAAGTAGGGCATCAGTTAAAGTGCATTGCAATAACATAAACTTGCAGTGACAAAAGCGGGGTCAGCATTAAAAAGAAAAGGTCGTAGCCTCCTAACCAAACACAGATGGGAAATGAACACTCTCCTTGACACTGCTCCTGTTTGATTATCAAAAAGCTGCTATGAAGCTAAGTAGACCATCAGGTTATTAACTTTGGTATCAGATAAAGGATGTGTTCTGCTAAGCTAAGGCATAAATATAGACTTCATTACTTTCACTGGGTGGTTTACAAACACAGCCAATTCAGTTTTCTCTGTAGCCATTCTGAGGGTCCGCACCACGTTTTTTCATGGGGCAAAGGCTACTGAGTTTGTTTTGCACAGAGGCAGTTTGTGTTTGGCAGGGCTAGTTATCTCAGGTAGATCATTAAACGATCATGGTTATGATGCTTTTGGAGCCAGCTTGAGCATGGAAGGAGTGCGGTCTCCTTTCCAGCACTAAATGTAATACATGGGGACAAATCACAGTATCAGCCCAACGGGCTGTGCCAGGCCAGACCGGTTCAGCAGCCTCACGACAGCTCCTAGATGCAAGAAGGGGGGTTGGAGGCAACCTAAAGGCAACACAGGGCCACAGGCAGAGCTTTTTCCCAGTGTCTCCTTTGGCTGGGCAAGGCAGCCCCCAGCAGTCTCATTCCAGCCCTGGGGCCCAGTGCACTCTTACCGATGTGCTGATCTCGCTGGGACCTTGCATGAAGTTTGCCCGTGACATCTCGGCTTGATGAGCTATGTATCAAGCGAGGCGTCAGCAACCTATTGGAAATCCTTGACCCCGGGTTTTGTCACTCATTTGCCTTGTGGCTCTTGGATACGTGTTGACCGAGAAGGCTGAAGTCACGGCACCTGGTGGCATGCTTTATGTGCGCCCGCCGAGCAGAAGAGCCACTGCCTGACACCCTCCTGCCAGCTCCTTCACAGAAAAGAACAGAGCCAGCACAATTTCTGTTGCTTGGTATCCTAGGTATTTGTACCACACCTCAGAGGAATTCAGGGACTTGATGGGTTTTAGTTGCTGTTATTATTATACTCATTATGTTTACTATGACATCAAAAGGAAGCAGAATAATTGGGTGAGCATGTAGATCCTTTGGTACAGTTTTCATATAATATACTTTATCATCACTTTCTGTTGATGTACAGAACTCTCTCTTTTTTTTTTTTTTTAAAGAGATTAATGTTTGCCTATGAAGAGTTATTGTCTCAGGGAATCCTAAGAACCATTAGCACCAAATGACAATTAAACTGCAGGAAATGCCTTGCATCAAGATCATTCATAATTGCTGCTAGAACATTTAGATCAAATCTGTATGCTGTCTTGGTTACTCAGGGCTATCTGGCTTTTAATCTTTTTCGTTTTATGACCCATGCCATTCCTTTAATTATCACAGTATAGAAAGCTGTTAGCTTTACACGACAGGAAGGGCTTCCAAAATCTGCCCTGCATTTCTATGCAAGAATTCAGGTAGATAGATGTTATAGCCATAAAGCATAAAGTAGAAAATCTAAGTGAGTAAGTGGTGAGAGTAGTTAAGGGAATTGAGCTAAAACTGTGCTTGGAGCCAGGTTTGCCAACTTGGCTCTTTACGAAAGGAGGAACTACATTCCAAGGAAATTACACTGTCCCCGTTCTGTACAGACAACCACAAAATGCTCAGACTCATGCAAAAAGACGATCAACAGGATCAACTCAGAAATTCAAGAAAACTGCTTTCTCCTACTGTAAGGTGTTTTTATCACACCTAAAAAGACTTGCATCTTTACCTGAGCTTGTATGACTTCCCCAGTGAACCAGGGCACATGTCTGCATTTATCCCAACTAGCTAGAGTCAATAAAAGTCCTTGCTTTGCATATGCCATGAAAATACATTAAGATATGAATTAGTCTGTCCAAACACGTGAAAAATTGGGAGCCAAACCCTAATATCTCCACATTCACTCACCTGAAGCAGAAGACCAACCTTACCCTGTGTTACTGGTCATGATGTACAATAACAAGCATAACATGTTATTCTACCCCCCACACAGCACCTTTTCTACTTGGACTGAATAAGGTGTTGTCAGTTGTCAGGCTGAATTATTTGCTGCAGATAGCAAGTTTAAGTCAGTGCTAGAACTGGGTTTATTTTACTACCAGTGTAGTGGTAAAGAGCCACAATAGCATCACAGGTATTTTCTTACTGAAGCTCCACAATTGCTGACTTGCATTTCAGATGAACGTAGTGGATCAATAGTGTTGTGTTGTTCAAAGTTTAGTTTCTATTTTCCTGCTACCACTAAACAACATAATAATGGAGAAAAAAAATCCATCCTTATGCATCCAGATGTGGAAAGCTGTCCTCCTGTATTTAAAGATCCAAATCCATCTGTAAATATACACGTGAACAAACAAGGAAGGACCTACCTTATTGTGGATATTTTCTCTGTGTTTTTCAATTATTCTTTGTATATTTTGCACTTCTTTTCTAGTTCCTGTTCTTTGTGGAATTGATTCCTCAGCCCTTAGAATGAGTACTACTTCCTCACACGAGAAATTTCCCTGAATCCCAACAAATGCTGTATACCACCTTTTAAATTAGTCATTTTCTTGATCTGCTCCACTCATTTGTAATATATCAGTGAGTCTTTGCTGAGGTTCGTTACGAAAGAACCTGTAGTGCCATTGTAGCCCATCACAACAAAAAATGATTAAATAAATCCAGTTGTGCTACAGACCCAAGATATGAGTTGGATTTAGGATGTTAAGATCTGAAGCAAGTTTCAAAGAAAAACACTCTGCACTTTATTGCACTGCAGGGCACCTACAAAAAAATAATGCTAAATGAGTATAAGAATAACATTTTCTCCACTGCAAAGGATAGATTAGTGTTCTTGTGTTTTAATGCCTGTTAAAAATAAACCTGGCAGACAACAAAAATGCTTCTATTGATAGCTTCTGTGAATTACAATGGCATATTGGACCCAGTAATGGACCATGTATATTAAAGAGCATATTTTATGCTGGGAGAATTTAGATTCTTTTTTTTTATTCGAATATTGTAAGAAAAGGCTTACAGATCGGTTGAACATGCTAATGAAAGCAATTTCTTCTGACACACATGGCTGCACTGGGTATGTAGAAGATTTAGTTAATGGTAGGTCCTCCAGCAATTGCCTAGGCTGTGCCCTGCCCACCAGTTCTTCACCATCAGCCATCTGCATGCACACACACCTCTCGGAGTACCATAGAAACCTCCCAGCTCTGTTATGAATGAATTTATGACCTAAATCACCGCTACTAAGTCCTGTGACTCTGTGCACTAGGAAAATGCGTCATGTTAGTGTACATATCGTGCTGCAGTAAAGTTATGTTCCCATCCTAGTCAGGATGAGTAACCTAAATTAGAATTAAAATAGTGCTGAAGATGAGGGAACATAGATTTTAACTCAGATTAGCCATTTGAATTCAACTCAGGGATTATTTGTATGTTTGTTGCTGACTCTCTCAAATTTCCTTGTTCTCTCTGTTATTCTAACTCAAGGTAGCTAATTCAGATTAGCAACTCTGATTTAAGAACATTTTTAATCTGTGGACATGGAAAATAGGTTAACCTCAATAAGTGTGCTACATATAACCAATTTTGTCCACAGATGCAATCGGTTAATTGAAAAGTCTGGTGAAGACACATCCGCTGTGGGCTTAGTCTGTTGAAGCTGATGCCAGTGCTCTGACAGATTTGCAACAACAGATTAAAGTTGGATGGATGAAGCTGTTCTCATCTCCCCCTCTCATTTGCCCTGTCCTGTTAAATGATGTTGCTGTCTCCATGGCAGGGCATCTGATCCACAGGGAATCAGGTCCTGAACTGGCACAGATTTCAGTCCAGGATAGCAAAGCAAACTGAGCTCTCAGGAGCAGTAATCACTATGGTTATCCTGTATAAATTTGCCACCACAAGTCTGTCAGAGCCCAAAGTAACAAGATGTACTATCCCACTGGAAAAAATATAAAACTATACTATCAAATATTTCATTAAAGAGGGGAAAAGGCTACCATTTGCTGACAGTAGAGTTTTTGAAATATGAATTAACATGGCTGTTACCTAACCTGAAATGACCTGGCTGAGGGCTAAATGTATTCTTGTACAAACACGCTCTACATGGGATACACAGGACCCTGTCATTTCCTTTTCTGTAATAATGCAAGGAAAAACGGGATGCACCGAACAACCTACAAAACGCTTTCGTGTCCAGCGTAGGGCAACAAAGATGATTGAGGGATTGGAGCATCTCCCTTATGAGGAAAGGCTGAGAGAGCTGGGACTCTTTAGCCTGGAAAAGAGAAGGCTGAGGGGAGACCTTATTAATGTTTATAAGTATCTAAAGGGTGGGTTGAAGGAGGATGGAGACGGGCTCTTTTCAGTGGTTCCCAGTAACAGGATGAGGGGTAATGGGCACAAGCTGGAACACAGGAAGTTCCGATCAAATATGAGGAAAAACTTCTTTTCTTTGAGGGTGACAGAGCACTGGAACAGGCTGCCCAGGGAGGTTGTGGAGTCCCCTTCTCTGGAGACTTTCAAGACCCGTCTGGATGCAGTCCTGAGTAATGTGCTCTGGGCAATCCTGCTTTGGCAGGGGAGTTGGACTAGATGATCTCTAGAGGTCCCTTCCAACTCTGAAATTCCGTGATTCTGTGATTCCGTGATTCTGTGTTGTCTTAGCTTGTGCAGATCCATGGAGTGCTTTGTGATCAGAGTTAAATGGGACTGGAGTTGTTGAAATGAGGGCTAGGAAAACAAGCATGACTCTGTTTTCTGGCTTCCTTGCATATGACAGCTTGAACATTATTCCACAATAAGGCCAGGCCTGACTTGTCAGTACGGTGGCAAACAGCGTGAAGAAGAGACAGGATGTTCAATGTTTACAAATTATCACACAGGCCATAATTAGGGAGAATGAAACTTGTAGGAAAAAGATTGCCATTGGGAAGCCATTAATGGTACACAAACACTCAAGACCAAGCCTGGTGGGAAGCATCAGCCATAGCACTTGAGGTTGCCAGGCACGCTAATATGACACATCATTACTAGCCACTTGCAACGGTTGACCAAAATGCATTTTCTCATCAGTTATACAAGCCAGTGTCTGCTGAGGGATGGAAAAATGAGCACATCATGACACAGGCTTTGAAAATACCTCTTACAAAAGAAATAATCCATCCACAGCTATTGCTTGCTGATAGTTATCACAGGCCGAAGCTTACAAGTCTTCTGTAGACACATGAAAGACACACTGACACACAAGTCACAGGAAGGTCACAAAAGAATGAACAGCATCCATCATTCAAACCAAGTAGAGAAACAAAGGGAGTACTTGTTTTCCCTTTGCAACTGATAGGCAGCAACTGGTTCTTTGACCTGTATTCAAAAAGTGCATCTGTAGCCTAAGTATTTTGGTTCTAATGCAGCAAAACTCTTTTTAAGCACAAAAAAAAAAGTGCTTAAGTTCAACTGAAATTACATTTGAGTATGTGCTAAGGAGAACTGGGACTTTTGGACCTTTGAAGAGAGGTGGGACTGAATTTTTGATTCTCCAAAGTTTTCCTCCTTCTTTGGGATGTGTTCAAGTGAAATGTGTTTGCAGTGACCTGGTCTGGAGGTTACAGAGAAGCATCTCTGTGCTGCAGGCTGCAGCAGTGGAATAGAGAAAGACCCTGGGTCAAATACAGACGTAAAGAGGCACCAAACATCACAGGAGTCCCACTGGGGAACAGTAGAGTTTATATCATGTGAGGACTGTGAAAAAACAAATACCTAAAAAAAGGAGTCGCACATTGTACTCTTCACATAACTCCTATGTCCTCCCTAAGCTATAAATGTCTCACAGTAGAGCACGTGCCTCCTGATTTCAGGCACCTCGAGGAAAGATTCACAGTGTGCTGCAGATGGGCATTGTGGGGAACCATCTTCCCTAGAGCTGCCTATAAATCTGAGCCTGAGCTTCCCGTAGGTGGGAATCAGCAGATTTCTGACTGGGAGGATGCTTGAAACACCTCAAAAGCATACAAAGGAAGACACAATGATGGAGCTTAAATATGAGAGCAAAGGTGACTTGGTTTTCACTTATTGCTCATATTTTCTTCTTGTAGTGATGAAATACAGTACCTATTATTCCTGGCATTCTTTGCATTACACTGAATCCCGCCCTTGCTCTCGCTGTTAAGCATTTTGGTTGTAGGCTGTAGGCAGAGTAGCCTATCCAAGGATACTGGCCTCACATCCCAAGATGTGGTTTGAGGGAAAGAATAAGTCAGCCAGTATTTATGTCTCTCAATGCCTCTGCAGTGCACACTGGTACTTACTGCTGGACAGCAAGGGATCCTTTTTTTTCAGAGACTGCAAGAATGGAGAGGATTGTAAGCTGAAGACTGAGGGGCATACTGGGTGGGAAACATATTTGTGGACATATTAAACCAAGAAGGTAGCACATGATATACTGCAACAAAGTAGGTGCCTGGCTCTCAAGTAACCCTGTGTCTTTTTCCTGTCATGGGGGTCGATCATCCTCATTTAACTATTGTCCCACCTATGGTTTTCTCTCTCCGCTGCCATCCCACTCTGTTATGTGGGTTTAAACTCATTGCAGTAAACAATATATCCGCCTCTGCGTTGTGTCAGAAATAGAGCACTTTTGGAATTTTCTGCTTAATCTAGTATTTGTCAGAACATGTTGACTCGTCAGAAGTGAATCTGCAGGAATGCATCAGTTTTTAGCAGTTTCTCGGGTGGAAGTGCCGGCTGAAAGGAGGCAGACGGTCAGACCAGGCTACCAGTCCTCCCATCACCAGGACCTTCGTGCGGCGCTGGCAGGGCAGGGACGTGGACACGGTTGTTCTTGGCTCGGGTGTGACTTCTGGGTGTTTCACACAAACTCCGAAAGCTCTTGGTTTCATCCCAGCCCAGGGCAGGAAAAATTCTGTAATAGCAAGAAGTTTCAGAGGATGAGAAAACTGTTTCCTGCCTTATAAAATATATAAGTCAGCGCTCTGTGTACTGGGGCTATTTTCTAATTATAGCAATATCCCTGCTCTTTTTTCTTTTAAACTTAAATCCATGTTTGGTTTGTTTCCAGGATTCTGTTATCACTAATTAATATCAGAAAATGTTGATTTGAAGGAAGATCATTTCTCAATACCAGAAGTGTGACTTGTTCTTACCAGCTAATACTTGCAAATAGCCAGTGTTTCTGATTTTTATCCCCAGCTCTTGAACATGATTCTTATCAGGTAACAGGGAGGAAGAACAATTCTTTGTTTCCAAAACCTATTATTTTGTGTAATTAATGAGGCAAGCCACAGAAAGAGTCCTGTGGACGCTGAAATAAAATGTCACAAGGAATGCAGGAGATTATTGATGGATTGTTTTAACCAATCTAGTGAAAACACCAAATTTATACACAACTGAAGCAGCTGTGGTCTATAGCCATCTTTTAATTTAGCTTAAAGTCTTAATGAAATAAAAAGTCAGTACAAATTCCTATTATTAGTTTGTAATTTTCAAGGTTGTTTCTTTTAAATCCTTCCAGGGGTCATAAGCATTTCTCTATTAGCAACACGTGCTTAACTATAGCCAAACTATAAGTATTTTCCCGAAGTATGTTATCAGATTGCTGTTAGAATGCATAATTGTTTTCTCCATGGAGAAGCTAAATTTGGCTTAACAACTGTGTCATGACATTAACAGAAAATGTCTGGTGTGACAAGGCATAGCGTGGACGCTGCACCGAAACGCTCATAACCACAGTTCATTTAATTGATCTTCCGAGGGGGTGAAATATCACACTAGTCATCTGCCTTTGGTTTTCCAAGCCACTTCAAACAATTGTGTGGAGAAGTGGGGGAAAAAAAAAAAAAAGAAAAGTGCTAGGTTTTTTGATTACATCAGTTAATGGCTGTAGGTCACTCGAGACCGCTTTGTTTACAACACAGTGATAGGCCTGTATCTTGCAAAGGTTCACCAGAGTGACTTACTGCTGTGGTACAAGGCCTAAAATAAAACTTGCACATGCCAGGCACCACATGATGCATAAAATATTCTAACGATATATTACAAAACCTTGTCAACGCTGGGGAAAATTACTATTCCAAGAAGTAGAGCTGGCTGAAAAAAACCACTCTTTTTTTTTTCCAAACCGGGCCCTTACGAAAGATAGTGATTCGGGGAGCTGAAGGGAGAGAGAGAGGGGGCTATTCCTTTGGTGTGGTGGTGAAGAGTCTCTTCCTTGGTTAATCAAAAATGTCAACAGAACAAAAGAGAAGCCCACTTACGGCTCAAATCTTCACGTTATTTCACGTCTTTCCTACTGCTCATTTTTGAGCAGCTGTGCTAAGAACCAGCTCAGCCCCTTGAAGAACTTGCCAAATGCGTTATATCCACACACTGAAGCGCTACAACTGCTTTGTGTGTAGTTGTGTCCTGGGTGTCTTGAGCAGATTTGCTTTCAGCTACCTGTGCACCGTCTTGTTCTAAATCATACCAGTCAGCTGGTTTAATGCTGCTTTAATGCCCATGTGGAAGTAGTCGTCTCTCTTCTGCTGCCGTACAACACACCGAGGGGTCAGGAGAAAATCCTTCTGTGAATTGTTCTGAAGGTAGTGAAATGGGTACCCCCGAAGAACAGTAACTAGCAGTTTCTAGCACAAGACAATTAATGACACTGAGCAAGATTGCGACACTTCTTAAACTGAAACAGTTCGGCTAATACATGCAGTCTAGAGACAGATTTCTGTTGACTCATAAACTGATGATTTAGTGTATGAAATATAACCACTGTTTCATTTAAATATATTTTGACAGATTAAATCTCTGACAATGAAGCCTTTTACTGCATATCCTTCTGGGTTTATCGTATTCCTGTTGGCCTTGCTGCAGAGGAGCCATGGACAATGCAAAGAAGCAGCTAAAAAATCGGAGATGAATTTGAGTGTAAAATATGATCTTCCTAACTTCATTGCAGAAACACCGATCCAGAATGTAGTTTTATACAAGCATCATGTTTATATTGGAGCCGTCAACAAGATTTATGTACTAAATGAAACTCTCCAGAACATCTCTGTGTACAAGACTGGGCCCATTTTGGAGAACCCTGACTGCGCGCCATGCGAAGACTGCAAAGATAAAGCCAATTTATCTAACAGCGTATGGAAGGATAATGTCAACATGGCACTGCTCTTAGAAACTTATTATGATGATCAGCTCATCAGCTGCGGTAGTGTGTCCGGAGGTGTCTGCCACCGCCACATCATTCACCCTGACAACCCTGCTGACATCGAAAGTGAGGTGCACTGCATGTATTCACCCCGGGTGGACGGAGAAGCAGATAATTGTCCCGACTGTGTCGTAAGCACTTTAGGAACCAAAGTTTTGGTGACCGAAAAAGACAGGTTTGTCAACTTCTTTGTTGGAAATACTGTGACATCTGCGTTTCAGCCTCCTCATGTGCTGCATTCAATATCAGTTAGAAGGTTAAAAGAAACACAGGATGGTTTTGAGTTTCTCACAGATCAGTCTTATATAGATATCCTCCCTCAGTTCCGTGACTCGTATCCCATTAGGTATGTCCATGCCTTTGAAAATGATCACTTTGTCTATTTTCTGACTGTCCAGAGAGAATCTCTCGACTCCCAGGCTTTTCACACTAGAATTATCCGCTTCTGCACTTTAGACTCAGAGATGCGTTCTTACATGGAAATGCCTCTTGAGTGTATTTTTACCGAAAAGCGGAGGAAGAGGTCCATCCGCAAGGAGGTATTCAACATTTTGCAAGCTGCCTACGTAAGCAAGCCTGGTGCGGCTCTAGCCCATGAAATGGGCCTTGGGTTGAACGATGATATTCTCTACGGCGTTTTTGCACAAAGCAAACCGGACTCTTCCGAACCAACCAACAGGTCTGCTGTCTGCGCCGTCTCTGTGCGGACCATCAACGAGTTCTTCAACAAGATTGTCGACAAGCAGAACATGAAATGTCTGCAGCACTTTTACAGGAAAGAGAGCAAATACTGCTTGAACAGGGTAAGTGACAATTAATTTGTTACATTTTGGGATGCTGGTTCTCTTTTTGCCTACTCCATTGCCAGGTAGCCATCCCCTCAGTTTCAGTTACAAAATGTAAGTTCATGAACATTTCAGATTATTTGGCATTGCTGATGATTCATCTCTGTAAGGATTAGTTCCCATAAATTGACTATGAAAATCACCGAGGTCCTTATGGTACTAAGAAAGTATTAGTGGAACTGGGGAAAAAATCCTTTTTTTAAAATTTTATTTGTAGGCAGTTATTTTTCTGCATTCTTGAGAGACTGTGATGCAGATAAATGGAACATTTAGGCAGTTATTTCTTTCAATATCTCAAAAAAGTATTCATTAACATTCGAATCCATGTGCACTGAGGAGTCCCTGAAAATATCACTCATGCTTTAAACTGTGTTAATGCTGAATCACTGCCCTCTTTAGAAAAAAATGAAAGAGCTGGTTTGGAACATGCCATGAAGAGCCAGATTGTAATACCATTACTCATGCTCGATACATAAATGGTCCCACTGAAATGAGTTTTCTTAATGAAAGAAGCGTCTATGAAAAATGTATCTGAATGAGGATACTGGTAGTCTCAGATGGGAGGGTTGCCCCTCTGTACACCGTGCGTTCAGGTGGTTGCTGCTCTCCAGTCATATGAAGTATTGCCAATGAAGGGATCACAGAAGTTATTTCTTCCCTTCTGGACAGTGTCTGTGCCGGTGTCATGTCAGCTTTTGTAAAGGAAATGCACAATCTGTGAATCAAGTATTTTTAACGTTCATTTTGAAACCTAAAATGCCAGAGCTTTGAGTTGTACCTGCTTACACAGCAGAGCTTTAAATGGCCTCTCTGGGGAGCTTTCTTTTCCCAAATACAAGAAAACCGGAGCTCAGAGGTGGCATGAGGTCCTCTCCCAGCGAGCAGTGCCAGAGATGTTATGGTGGGCTGTGCTCGGAGGTGGCATGAGGTCCTCTCTCAACGAGCAGGGCCAGAGATGTTATGGTGAGCTCTGCTCAGCCTCATGAGCCAGCATGGGGCCTGTGTCAGGATGGAACAACAGCTTAGCCTGGGTTGGAGGGGCTCTCTCATGCCCCGTTGTTGGGATGGCTCCTGGTGAGAGTGGGGACCGCAGGCCTTCATCACCCTGATACCACCTGAGTCCTCCTCAGCATGGCTGCCCAACACAGGGTGTCAGGACGGGGTGCTGGCACACGCCCCTGTTAGAGATGGGAGCCTCTTGCATGACAGAGAAGGGCTGCTCTTCACTGCCAGGGGGGAGGTGGGGGGTTCTGGGGAGAAGAATCCGTGACAGAGCTGCTGTGGCTTCTCCCCAGGAGCGGGAATATGCTCCGAGGTGGGGTCCGACCCTCTGAGCATCATCACATCAGCCTTGGCGTTCGGGGGACGACTGCTTATCGCAGGCTCCAGGTGTTAAACTCAGATGTAGGCATTGACGGCGGATGCTGATACAGCAACCACAACAGACCTAGCATTTTGCTCCCTTTTTTTCTGGAGGGAAGGCAATTTTCAGGAACTAAAGAAAAGTTAGCAAACATTCAGCACTGTAACTTCTTATCTTTCTTCACTGTGTTATTGCTGTCCTAATTTTTCATTTCAGGTCTTAGTATCTTTTTTTTTTTCATTTTTCAGTTCATTTTTAACAATGAACATTGTTCTTCTCTGAAAGTACTTTTTTTCCTTATTCCTGGGGCATTTTATTTGTGAGCGACTCTCTTTAAAACTTGTGGCCTTTAACCTACCTCATTCTGTTCTTGCCTATACACCTGTTTCATAAGGTGATCTTTTCGTCGCAAAGTATACCATTAAAATATTGACAGAATAATTTGCCACTTTTCACATGCTGGGAAGTACTTTCCTGTTTCAAAAGCTTTTCCAGAGTCTGCTGCTGCTTTGCATATCAGAACTGAATGTCTTATACTGCAGACGGTTTGTTATAGTTGCCTATTTTCAAGAATTGTCATCAGAACTCTGATTTCTGCTACATTAAATTGATAAAGGGAGAAATGTTTCTGTGATTTCTTGTGGTTCCTTTAAATGGCATAAAGGCAGTCAGAAATTTCTGTCCTGATTGTTTGCTTAACACTGAAATATCAAGACTGTCAAGCTTTGCCATTCCATTTCCTTTGCTTTATTCCAGAGGACTCATTAAGGCTCCAATGAAAAGCGTCCCCTGAGTTCTTTCAGTTTTCAGTTGGCCAAAAAGATTGGCAAGAATTTGCCGGGCATCCTTTATACACTTGTTTTTCTCAGGTGTGTAAAATAGGCCTGCAAGGTTGGAAGGTGAAGGGAGGGAAGGAGCAGGCAGAAGAAGGAAAGCCCATTATGTCTTATGCTTATGGTTGTGTCAGGAATGTCAACTCTGGTCTTGCAGGATATAAAATAATAATAATAAAAAAGAATCCCAAACCCCTCTACTCTTCTTAGTCCCTTTTTTTGTACATTATAAAAACGTATGTGAGGGCATAACCCATTTTGTCCCCTTTGTAAGTCATCTTCAACTTAAAAGAAAGCTTTTATAAACTGTGAGAGTTTGTCACAGTTTATTTTGGCAAAATTCAAAACTTGCTTTTTGTAATGTAGCCAAGATGATCCTTCTCTTTGATGTTGAAAGAAAGAAACCACAGACCACTGATGCAAGTGAAAGGCACTGACCACTGTGAGATTAAGTCATAGGACAGTGAAAGCAGTACAGCAGTGAATATGGTATACCACTGACTTCAACATTAAAAAGAAAAATGAGCCTTTAGCCATGTTTGCAAGGGAGTGCTATCTGATAATTTACAGTTAGAGTCTGATTGATGGAGGCCATTTCATGTTATCAAAAAAAAGTCCCACAAGACAATTGTACATAATTTTGTTGGACTTTGGGTAGTCCATCTTTTTAAGTGGTTGTCCCTCAGGACTGTTTAGTCTGAGGCTGCTAAAGGTAGAACTAGACCAAAATAAACCAGAGTGAAACATCCAAAACACTTCCTCAACCCATTCTTCTCAGATTTTAAGCATTCAAAAAAATAATACTTTGGCTCTTCTTGATGTGGTTGACAAAGTTTGTTAGCTTTTAGCCTTCTTTCCTAAAGGAATGAAGTTTATGTGGTCACGCTATTGTATGCCTGGCTTTCTGTTAGTTGTCCTGACAACCTCAACAATAAGAAATCTTAAAGATGTGAATCCAGGTGTGAATCCAGAGACAGATCCAATATACGCTCAGGCTGTGGAAGCCGATGAAGTGTAAGGAGCCCCTTTATAAACATCAGAAGGACTCACAGGGACCAAAGCAGGTATTGCTCACCCAGGGGAAAAGTCTCCGTCAGAGCTTAGTTGGACAGCAAAGTCAACCAACCAGAAGATATAAATCCAGACACAACTGTGGTTCACTTATTCCAGTGCTCATGGAAAACTTTATAAACTCAAAATAAAACATTTCCAGTTGTGCTTAAGTGAAATACATAAAAAGCCAAAGCCTGTACTCACTGAAGCCAGGGTTAGGAAAAGTGAATCTGATGGCGCATCTGATTGATATCAGATGTACCTCAGTGGAGCTGTGACCAGTTAGCACTTCCTAATAATTTCCTTCAGTGAAGAGCTGGCTGTCACTTCAATGACAGCAAGGAGGAAACAGAACTGGCTTTGAATTAAAAGAAAAATTTGGAGTCATAGTAAAGGGGTTTTATTGCCCAAGTCAGGACAAGGATATCTGAGAGGTAGCTGCTGTGGAGGGTTTTGAATCACTGTTCAGGAATCTCCTCACCCACAGTGAGGAGAAAACTGTATGCAGGCTTTTAGTAGAGTTTATTTGGTCATGGTTAGTCACTATCAGCCTTGGTGTGGTACTTCTTAAAGCAGAGGAATACTTAGATGAGGAGACAAATGCTGCTTACTTCATTTGCAGACATGGTCTGGTAGTGTGCACTCTATCATGGGTTAAACATGATTCTCCAAGTAAGGAAGATGAGTCGAGTTTAGCCGCGCCAGTCTCAAGTACACATTTCAATTGTCATTAGTTAGGTTATGATCTTATGGGCTTTGTTTAGCCTTTCTGCATCTCTTATGTGCCAAACGATTATGAGCTCACTTCTCCTCTGCCACCCAACTTCAATCACTATTGACTTCAATGGAAAAACACCTCTAAAAATGAAATCCAAATTCAGCTCTGTAAAGTTCCTGTGGTTTTGTTTCTTCTACAAGTAAGTTCAGGTGAAAACCTAAAGTATTCCATTCACTTTGCGGGAAAAGAGAAACCACAGACAGGCTTTTGCTACCATGTTCCCAACAAGTGTCCTAAAGCAAGACAAACTGGTCGCCACTCCCATCAAATGAAAGGCACAAACAGTTGGAAGAACATGAAATGAAAACAGAAGATCACCGAAACAGAAGATAAAGTGACAGTAAAATAAACACATGGTGATGCTTCTTTATTACCATTACACACATGATAGATGAGTAAAATTGGGTTATGCTTATATTGTAATGGAAGAAAATAATTGCTGCCTTCTCTCAGGAAACCGCAAAGGCACTTATTGATCTGTCATCCTAAGGGTACGTCTAGGAATATTTAATAAAATAAACAGAGACAAATAACTCTTTTGAGGCCCCGTAACCGTAATATCCCACACCATTTGGCTTAAAAATTTTTGGCAGGTTTAAAAATAACACCACATCTCTCTGATTAGGAAGGGTGGATGTAGCTTATTTAGACAATCTCACAGCATGGAGGAGATGTTTTTTATATCACAACTAGAATGTGCCTGAATATTTTCCCTAAAAGTCAGGCACCAGAATCCATCGGATTGGTTCAGTCATCTATTCCTCTGGAAATGCTGTATCGAGTGGTAGACAGCACTCTGCCTGGCACATAGCCTGCTCCCATCCGTACAGATTTTGTGTGAGCTTCTCTATGGGTTCTGACATATCAGAAGAATAAGCGAAGAGGGACTGGGTGATGGGCGATGTGCACTGACACCCTTTAAAACAGGCTT
This sequence comes from Dromas ardeola, assembly GCA_013398915.1. Taxonomy (NCBI): domain Eukaryota; kingdom Metazoa; phylum Chordata; class Aves; order Charadriiformes; family Dromadidae; genus Dromas; species Dromas ardeola. The sequence continues at coordinate 312,697 of VYZM01017133.1, read as the reverse complement.
AAACCACAGTAGTAAGGTGGCAAGCTGCCTCCACGTTCCTGTTCTGGGCTCACTGCCTGTCTGCTGAACGCCCAGGTGGTACCCCGAGGGTCCCCGTTGTCCCCTGTACGATACAGCGCAAGGCAGGGTGTGCTCACCACCCAGCTCCCCTCCACCATGAGGTACACGGCCATCTCCCCACCTGGCCATGCAAGACCTGACTGGGGTAAATAGCATGGCCTGAGGGATTGCAGGAAGAGACTGAACTCCAGTTAAGCTGCATGTAAGGGAGAAATGGGCATGGGTACGGGCACAGATATAGGTATGAGCGTGTAGGGGGTATGGTATCATAGGCATGGGTATCTCAGGCTGGGCTAGATCCAGCAGAGGTGTAACTGGAGAGGTAAGGGCTGTTCTGTCCCTGGGACTGGCCACATGGACACCGTCACAAGGGAGTTCCCCCCCAGAAAAAGGCAAGGCAAGGCAAGGAAACTGGCAGGTCAGGGAGTTTCTTTGGAAAGTACCGCACCGCCCTGGGTGGTAAATATCTTTGCAGACTCTTCGAAGCTCCAGGAGCTACAGGGCCTGGGGGCTGACCTGTTATTCCATCCCTAAGTGCTGCAAAAACTACAGAGAGTTCCCTTCTCCTGATCTCCTGTTAGAGGCCTGTCTCTGTCTGCCTCCCAGTGCTGCTGCTTGGTGTTTTATCATCTTCGCGATGAAAGCTGGATTTCTCTGTGAAAAAGTAGTATCCGTTAAACTACCATTTTCTGCAAAGGGCACTGCTTTATCAGCCAGACTTACTAATAATGTTCCATTTCCAGACTTTTTAATCGAATTGTTCCACTGAAGGCAGGGTTCCCTATTGGTTATTAGTGTGGAAGAGTGGCTTTGCTGCTTTTCTCTGGAATTGGACAGAAATAATTTCAGGCAGAAAGTAAAGTTATTCTTTTTTTAACATGGATATCTAGATTCTGTGGTTATGGTTTTTTTATGTTTCAGAAGGCCCTTAAATAACACTAAAGACTAGAACTGGACACAGAATAATTTTCTTATCCTATGTAACTTTGCAAATTTGAAAACCTTTGCAGTCTCACAAGAAGAGGTGTCTAAAATGTAGACTAGCAGGTATGCAGCATTAAGGACACGCACTAGAGATGTGTGATATTCAGATCTAAGCCTCTTTTGCTGGGTTCAGACCAAATTCTCTTTTGCCCCAGATTAAGTTCCTGTCTAGTCTGCTGATGGCAATTCTGCAATGGGACCGTGTCAGCCCCTCTTGAAAAAGCAGCTTGGATTTCTTTGTAAACAGTTCCATGTTCCAGAGAAAGAGAAGCTGATTCTGCAGTGCGCTGCATGCAGATCTAAGTCCTGGATTCATCCCACCTGGCTTTGGTAGGTAGTTGAGACATCTAAGCAAGCAATGAATTTTCCTCAGGTTATGCTGCCAAATGATGGAGAGACACATAAATCCTGACAAAGCAGACATCTGCCTTCCAGCTCACTCAGCACCAACCTTACCTCAGCAGTTTTTCTACTTACTCTACTTGATCTGACTCAGGACCACATATTGCCGTCATTATTGCTCACTAAAGCAACAGTAGGTAATTACTATCCAGGAGAGTGTTGTGTTACTCGAACCTTCTAGGTGGCATGTGGGTTTCTGATCTCAGACAGCTTTTGCATCAGAGTGGAATTACTCCTCATTTCCAAACATACGAGTAAAACCAGTCAAATCCCACAGTAAATAATAAAAAAATACTGCTAAGGAAGAAATTACATGGCATAAATGGTTCAGAAAGCAAGTCTAGGTCCCAAAGAAATTTACTTGCAGTGTCCATGGAGTGGGTGAAAACAATGACATGTTAGAGGAGGAATGATCTTGGGGAAGTGATAATACACAGCCTGTGGAAATTAGGGCAAATTGCATGACTTTCTCCTGCTTTCTGGACCCCTTTTTACCCCACACATCCCTTGCACCACTGTTTTGGCTAGACATGCAGTTGTTGTGCAATTGTTATCTTGGAATAGGAGTCTCCACACTCAGCATTATCTTAGGATAACTGGTCTACTTGGAATTCACAGCTTTTCTATTTCATCATAGCTTCCATGTCAATAAGGACTTCTATGAAAAATGCACCTGATGTGCACTACAAATGTACAGCAAAACTGCTTTTATCAACAAATCTCCGATGCATTATTTTATTCCTTCAAAATGTGTAATTAGTCAACACCTCTCCTTTGATAATCTGTATACTGAGTTAAATGTTAAATTAATATAAGGGAAATCAGCAAAATGCAAAGATTACTTAGGTCCATTTTATCTGCTGAATCAATAGGATTTACTTAGTGCTAATGCACTAACCAGATTATGAGAACTAATGCAGCACTCTTCAATGACAAAAGCAAATAACTCTTTGAATGATCTTGACAATAGAACATGTAATCATCTTAATTTGTATCAACTAATTACATTTAACATGGATGTCTTTTTACCTATTACCTTAAGTGGGGCATCAGTACAGTAACTTCCTTCCCCCCTCTCATTTTAGCAGCGAAGCAGATCAAAGCAACAAGTATTAAGAGTTAGTGGGATGATACTGTGTAAAATTTTACATCAATGGAGTTCTTTAAAAAATTTCTCTAGGAGTCATAAAAATCTGTGTAATTTTTCCATTGACTTCAGTGAGTTCTAGATCAAGTCCTTGAAGTTGAAAGTGTAGCTTAAAGGTAATTAATCCTGCAGTGATTCCCTCTAAATTGTTCCTTATTTTGCAACAAGTAGTATTTTGAAGGGCCGGTTTCCTGTGTAACTCGGACCATCTCCAGGCAGTAGCAACACGTAGTAGTGGCCACTGGGCAGTTAGGATTGCTTGATTGTTTCCATCTGAAAGGGCTGTTTCCAGTTGCTTGCTTTTTCTTCAAGTCTCCTACTTTGCAGTTGATATGTGAAAAGTTTGTTCTCAGAAAGAGAACATACTTCTCCTGTATTTTATTAAAAAAAAACCTCTTTGAATTGCTTTCAAATACATCAGTAATATTGGGAAGAGGAGGAAGGAAGAAGAGGGAAATGATTCTTTATTTAAAACAAAAAGAGGAAGAAACTTTTTTACCTTTTAGAGTAAAGCTTTAGTGCCTCAGCAGAAGTTCTTAGAAACAGGAGAACCCAGTCGCCTGCCCCAGGCATGTTCAGTTCTCCGTAAACTTTGGACTGAGTACACAGGGCCTACACCATCCTTCTGTCTTTTACCAGTCAAGAAGAAACCAGAAGCACTGTGGATCTGCTTCTGTGGGAATTGTTTAGCACATCTGTTTGTGTCCACTGTCAAAATTGAGCTGTTGCATTTATTATTCTGTTTTTCCCTTCCTTGGGATTACAAGAAGTGACTGGTAACGGTGCCTGGTGCTGTTGTGCAGAAATCTGTTTTACAAAAGCACATAGCATTTTGAATACTGTGTTTTCAAATACTTTTCTCTTTTGATGTGACTTCTGAGTGATTTCTGAACACGGTTCTTGGGAAGAACAAGTTAGTTGTTTGACAAAATAGGGCTTGAAGAAGAAAGAGAAATTCAGCATACCTAGTACCTATCACGGCCACATTAACATGGAAATTATCTGTCTTTCTGTGCTGTGAGCGCAGCAGGTGGGGTACGCACTGCGTATGCCCAGGAAACTGCTCTAGTCTAGCTTCCCTGTAGTCTCTACAGCAAATAATAGCTGACTCATCCATTTGGCAATACCTCTTTCTGAGGACTTACTGACTCTATCAATACGACTGCGTGCAATAGTTCAATACGAAAGACCCAATCTCTTAATTGATAACATTTGATAAAGGAAGTGAAATAGGAAAATATGAATGCAATGCAATCTTGGTGCCTAGAAGGAATACTATTCATGTGCCTTTGGCCTGCTATTGAACAGTACCTGTGACTAGTACGGAGGTACGGACAACCCTATTTAGTTACCCACAGTTGCTTCTCTTGGAAGTGCAGCAGCACGTTTTGGGAATCACGCCGGAGTGACGCTGACCCAGCGGGTGAGGCGTCTCACTGTGGACTTGCAGTTGATGGTGTTGGCAAAAGCCAACATGCTACATCCAAAGAATTTCTTTTTCTCATGTTCCTCAGTTCTGGCTGGCTTCTCTTCTGTCTGTTGTATAGCGCTGGAGTTTGTTCACAAGAGATTCTTTTCTGGTCAATTACTTCCAAAAAATAAGTGTGTCCATATTTTTTCCATGTATCATCATTGAATGTGCTCATAACCGTAAAGAATTCAGACACCCTGTGACAGTTGCGTATAGTGAGAACAGTAAATGTGACTGTGATTTTTTAGAATTGCTAGCAGTAAAATCTTGTCCATTTCACAAACTTTCTGTCTTGCAAATTGCAGAGGAAAAATATTTCTTTGTGATAGCACAGTAGAAAGCTCTTTATGTATTTCTCCTCTTCTCCCTTATGCTTTATTCAGTCTGACCAGCTATGGCATGAAACCACGTGAGAGAGGAGGAGGGATATAGTCCCTTTGCTAAGGGAACTGACAGAAGAAGGCATGAAGTGAACAGAGTCTGTAAATGTGCCAGAAGCCACAAAGTTTGTCCTGGTTATTTTTCTCCTCTCCCCATTTTGTCAAAGAGCTGTAAGTACAGGGATCTTAGTAGTCATCTCTGAGTCCAGAGTTAAAAAGACCGGTATGTGGCAGCTGGGAAGATTTATGAGGTTTATGAAATTTAAGGAGTAATTCCTTTCAAAGGTAACAATGATAGACAGGCTAAATTTATAATGTCCCTCACTTTTATTTACAGGGGACTGGGAAACAGAAAATACAGGTTCTAACTCCAGCCCTCTAACAGACTTCCAGCATCACGCTGATCAAATCAGTCATCCTCTTTAGGCAACACCCTGGCTTCACTGAGGTATTGGGGCCAGAATTTCCCTTCTTGTATTTCACATGGAGAGAAGCCGTGATCAAATGCACTTCTCACCTGCAGAGAAATACTGCAAACTACCCAGAAAATTCAAATGTATTACAGAACAGTGAAACTGTGTTGGCTAAAAATACACAAGAAAATTTAGAGTGGAAAATCTGATAAGGTTCCTTTGTGTTCCTCACAGTTACTCTTCCTGTTCAGAGTCTGCCGTTCACATAAATTCTTCACCATTATGTGCTTGATTCCAGTAAGACACACTCCTGAAAACTACAGTTTTATTATTCATCTTAATTCACTGACCTCCACAACAGAAGAGATAAGTAACTCATACACTGTCTCCGTTTTTAATCGGCTTGGGAATCGATTTGTTATGTAGAGTCATCTATTCATTCACTCTACAGCAATTTCTCTGTAAAAGGATTTTTGCCATTTGCAGATACCAGGATCCAGCTCATTTAGCAGTAGCTCATTTCCCCCTGCTCTATGTTATGCCATAGAAATGCTTGAAGGAGAAACATTTTTGGCACTTCTGGGTGCCCACTTCTCTTGAGGGAGACTCCCAGGGTACATAGCAGAAAACAGAAGTTGATACTTAGGAGTTTGATTCCTGACAGCCAACAAGTTAAAAGTCATATAAACAAACCAGCAGGAAATAAGACTCCTGATTATTCCTACTTTCACTTGAGTTCTCCTTCATAATTGTAGTATTTTACAATTGAGACTAGGAAATTTTACTTAGTTACTTTCAGACCATTTCCCCAATTTGCCAAATTAAATTTTAATTTTAATGATTCCCTCCAAATCGCTCACAAGACAGTATTAGATGTTCTGAAGTTATTAAGTTATTAATTTCTAGTTTATTCAAGACATTAAACGTAATATCAAGACATTACACATAATATCGCTTTCTAATTGAGCACTGCACTTAAGTAAGAAGAACAGGTTTTGGCCAGCTCTAGAGGGACGAGCCTGGAGGAGTGCTTCTCCAAACTGCAGCTGCTGCAAATAACAGAAAAGCTCCCTAGAAGTCTTTGGTTAAAATTTTGATTTTTTTTTTTTTCCTGAGTCCATCTATTCAGACTAGAGACTAGACTCTATGATCACTTCTGTTCTGACACTAACTGAGTATTTTTTTGAGATTGTCATTAGGGGCTTTAAAATCTCCTCCCCATTTTGCACTTCTGCCTTCAAATGTGCGACTCTGTCCAAAATATTATGTTTATGCTGACTGAATATGATATACAAATCATCAGTTAACTGCCAAACAGCGACAGCTCCCGATAGCCCAGCTCAATGATGTTTAGAGACATTTTTGGCACGTTGATCTTCTGTGGACTGAATCCAGGCTAAATTCTGAAACACCACAACTTCCCCTATGAACAAATAAGATAGTGTTGGTTATCTCCTATCCTTCTGGACACGTCCGAAAGGCAGGACTTGCCCACACCTCGTTGCATTCCAGTGGCACACCTACACCAGCTTCACAAAGCCCTCGCTATGAATCACACGCACACAATTGGCACCTCTCATCCTACCAGAGAAGCAATATAGCCCAGCCCAAGCACTTACCCTCTCTCTAATCGCCCTTTTCAATAGTTGTGTGATTTGTCACTGGAACTTGGCATAATATCCAGAGTGCATCATCTGACATCAGTTATTTTTCCACATTGACAGCCAAATGGATACTTATGTGTACACTGGAGAGAGGGAGGGAGAGATTCAGGCTTCAAAGAGTTAAATTAAAGCAGCTTCTTTGCCGAAGTTTTCCATGTTATCAATCTTCCTTGAGTTTTCTAAGTAGCCTTTTAATCTCTGCATTTCTACTCAAAGATCAAAGCCTTCCTATTTCTTAAACAGCTAACCTTACATTATGGTTAAGCCACGAAGCGCCGGGTTTTGTAAGAGAGCCATATGTGGAGCAGTCTGCAGGTTCTTGGGCAGATACCCAAAATTACAACATCTCTGAGAAAGGCTGAACTGACTTTGTGGCTGAAGTGACTTTGGGGAAGCTAGGAAAGGTGTTGGGGCAAGCAGGAAAATCTAGCCACTTGGTAAAAAGAGCTTGAACGGGGTTTTGTGGGGCGTGTCAGGATGTTCAAATTGTCTTGAGATGACTACACAGGCGGCAGTACTTTTTTAAGGTTAGCACAGAAACATCTCTCCCCAAAGTCATCTGCTTATGGAAAAATAGGAGTTACAGCAAAAGAGCAGAGATCACAAGTTGGGGGAGGGTAAATTCAGAAATCTGGCTTATTTCAAAAAGCATAAAAACTGTACATCTTTCTGCACTTGAAGTATTCGTACTCATTGTATGAGTAATCTTTGCACAGATGTTTCAGAAATACTTTTAGAATGGATAGGATATGAGTGCAAAAGAATAAAGCCCTTAGCTTGTTTGGTGGCCAAAGCAAAGGAAAGCTACATTTGTCCCTTGTTGATCAGTCAAAAATATTTAAAGTGTATACAATGAACGTTCATTGTGCCTATTGCAAAGCATTAGTTCAGTTCCTGTTGAGCAAAACACACCATACTTTAACAGTTAATACCAAAACTAAAACTAATACAGCAAACACTTTAGCATGTGGATAACCAAACTGTTAAGTCACTGCTGCATCAGATCTAATCTGGAAGCCGCCTTTCTGTATTATTAGTCAGTGCACGGAGATTTCAGTTGCTCTTGTTTGGTCTTACACAGGTTTTTACCTAAACGATACAGTAAATTGGCGGGCACCCGGAGAAAAGCTGGCACCACAGCTGGCTGCAGCTCCTAGGGATCGTAGAAAACTTCTCCCGCCAGTGCTGTTGCTGTGTACAGTTCAGAAACATTACAATCCAACAGCAAAGGACTGAGATACTAGGTTGAACATTTTGCTAATAGTATTTTCAATGCCTTATTTTTTTCTCCAGATTTCACCAGAGTTAAGCCAGCAAGAAATTCGTGGTTCATTGCTTGCTTTCTCATAGTACAGTGGTTATAGGTAGTAGAAGGAAAACCATCTGAATCAAGAAAATAAGAAAATAGAATTTTACTCCTACTTATTCTTTAAGGCTATGATCTGGACCTATTGAATTTAGTGGAAGGACTCTGACTGAGTGTCTTTAAGAGCTTTAATTCAAGCTTGTTAAAAAAAAATTTAAAATGTTTTTAACATCAAACATAATGAATCAATAAAAAAATTAGGAAAAATGAAGCACTCTATTGATTTCAGCAGAGGGAACCACCATAAGATCCTTTATCATCTCCCTACATATTTATTCATAAAGTATGTCACAGTGGGAACTTGCTAGATGACTTCCAAATTTAAACTGGTTAGAGATCCTTTAGGGGGTTCCTGGTTATTATCTGCACGATCTCACCAAAACAGATGATGTAGTATCAATAGTAATGGCATTATCAGTTAATAGATTACTATTGAATTGTCAGGACAGCAGGTTATATTCTCTCTGGAGATAACTTAAAGTGTATTGTTCAAGAATTTTTCCAATGGAAATTAAAAACATGTAATCTCTATTCCCAAACTGAAAGAGAAAATCCTGCAAATGCAGCAACTGTTATAGTACACTCAAGACATACAGAGATTGGACAAAATACTGCATGAGCCATAGTTGATCAATATAATAGCCTAAGTAATTATAAAAAGCTGGCTTCCCCATAGTTTCATTTATATATACAATCAGAAACATATTTTTCCTGGCTTATCTCCCTTTTCTTTCTCCATCTTTTTCTCCCCTTTTCTATCTTATCACTGAAAAAGGTGTTGAAAAGAGAATAGAAAGAGAAAAATACAGGAAATTGTTATTTTAATGCAAAAAAAGGTTTAAAAAATTGCAACAATCATTTTCTAGGAATCACTGTTTTAGAAGCAGGTGTGTTACTGGGCAGGCTCTGCAGTCAAGGAATTCTGAGATCCTTGGAGAAGCAGCATTACGGAAGTCACTAAGAGAAAGGATACCTTGATATACGTGCTTATACACATATCATCCGGTTAAATAAAAACCCCATGTCTTATTCCTAACAGACAGGATTAAAAAAAAAAAAGTTAAAAGAAACATTCCCGTAACATTAAGAAGTCGTTGCCTTCCTCGTGGAACATCATAACTGATGAAGCAATTAAGTTTGAAACATTTTAAAATACTTTTGGTCAAATGCATTTGTGATAAATGACTTCACTCTGACAAAGATCTATTCCTACTCGTAAAGACAGTACTCATCTGTACTTCATTTTCTAACAGGCTTTTTCAAGAAACGCTTCATACTGCAGAGCACAAGATGATGAATATCGCTTAGAAGTTACAACTCCATTGCAGAGGGTTGACTTGTTCATGGGCCAGTTCAACAGCGTCCTGTTAACTTCGATATCTGTCTTCACCAAAGGGAACCTCACCGTTGCTAATCTGGGAACGTCAGAGGGACGCTTCATGCAGGTAAGTATTACTACGACACCTTCACCATAAAAAAAAAAACAGACTGGAGTTTAGCAGGGTGGTGAAAAGTGAGGAGCAGTGTTACCCCAGTTGAGCAGGGCATTAGAAAATTGAAAATGCTGAGTAAAACAGAGCTTCTGGAATATAAACAAAGTGCCTAATAGAGTATTCAGCATTTTAAGTGTTTATATGGGCTTTGTGGTGAGAAGCAATGGTTGTAGAGTAAATTCCACCATGATCTCTACTTAGTCCAGCTGGCTCAGTTCACAGAGCAGTTTTGGTCCATACAAACTAGATTTCTTTCAAAGGAAACTAAACTGACAGCTCAGTCTTGGATACACACCAAATATGCTCCAACCCCAGCTGGGGCAGGAAGGTCCAAAACAGTGATTGATTCTTCAAACAGCTTCTGATGTACACCTCATACGGTCATGTGGTCTAGAAGATTGGATTAAACCTAATTCAAAGTAAAATTCCAAAACAGCTTATAGTGTAGAAGAAGGAGCCTCAGGATTAGTTATTTCTATATCCTGATGCACTCCTCTGGCACCAAATTACTTGCTAATGTACCCATAGCCTGTGACTCACAGCTGTAGAATTGAGATTAGCTCCTCCTCCACCTACTTTCAAGTTTCTCTGAGTGCATCTTAGATTTTCAGGCTCTTGCTCATTCTCTTCTCACTCTGTTCTTTTGGACAGCAATTCTTCCTGTTCTAAATCAGATTTTCCATAATAAGTGGTAAATCACCTTCCTGAGAAGTCTGTCTCCCTTCACTGAGTGCATAACTAATCTAGACAGGTAGATTACACTACATGACTTCTTTGTGGGTGACTAACAAAATAAATCTAACTCATAGGGCCAACAATCTTCTAAAAACTTGGCAGTCAAAATCAAGCATCAGAAGACAAAATACTTTGAAAGCACCAAGGGCTTCCTTTATTCACCCATCTTATTTCAAGCTCTGTCATCCTGCAGTGGCCACCTTGGAGAGCTTGGCTTCTCCAGCTGCCACAGGGTCCAGCCTGGATGTGCATCTCAGGCTGGATCCCTCTTGCACCCAAGGACCTGCGTCCTTTTACTCTGCCAGTATTATTTGTCTTCTATTGGGCTTCCTGAAGTATTGGCAGTCTTTGGCTCTTCTTGTTCTACAGGCTGCAGAGTTATCAAAGTTAGTAGTGTTGTGTCCCAAACATCATTAACTAAAACCTGATGAGATTTGCCATCATGAGCTGCTGTGCCCTTCCAGCTTTCCCATTTCCCAAAAGCTTCCATTAGAAAACACTTGGGCACTTGCACCTTTTCATAAAAATCTTTGTGTGGTGGAAGTCATCAGATAAGATTAACTAACAAGCCTTCCCTTTCTTATCTCCCTTCTCCTCATTCTCTGTCCTTGCCACATAGTAAGTAGGAATACATATTGTCCATAGTATTTGTTAACCCACTCTTGGCATCCTTTTTGGACAAAGGGAATCCTATACCTCCGCTTATGTCTTCTGCACAGACTTGACACAGAACCTGCCCCACAATGCAAAATTCATAATGCTCCTACAGGGAGGGAGGTCAAAGCGATTTACCATAAAGGACAGATGAAAAACTGGAGAAAGTCACATTTCTCTTTCCCCCTAAAAGACAGGAATTTAACAAAATGCTTAGTGACAACCCTGCCAGTTTTACCTGAACTTCCCATGATGACTTTGGTAACTTGAAGCTGCGGTTTGTCTTCAGCACAGGAAAGGCAAATGCTAAGAGCTAAGCACTGAGCACAGGAGCAACCTACGCTCTGCTCTTAAATGTAGATACTGGTTCACACAGCGAACATGAGCAATTTGTTTAACCTTTCTGAAGGCTTTTCCTTACCTACAAAATACAGTTAATAACAACTACTGTCTTACTCATGGCATTTCTTCGGGGCTGTCACAAAGCTTTTAGGGAGGTTTGGTGGAAAGCGCAAGGCAGCATTATTTTTATTTGCAACATTCTCTAAATTATTCATTCAAGTCCTGCACCACACACTTCATTCAGACGTTTGCCCAACTCAAGGAACAATTAAAATATTTCCAGAATGCATTTCCCATTCCAGGTTCAGTTACAGATCAAAAGAAAGGCTATTGTGTAAACTGCACATTGCCATTAGCAGAAATATTCTCATCATTGAATTAGATTGGCTTGAGCTACAGGGGGAAGCCATCATTGGGCTCATATTGTAATAAGTAGGAGCTCTTTCTTTGAGGGTTTAGTGAAATCAGCAGGAGAATAAGCATACTGACTACCTTTAATGACGCTACCTCCAAATAAAAAGGTCAGTATTTGTTTTGCCTTAAAATGATCTCAAAAGTGATAGTAGGTCTGCAGGACACAGAAGACACAGCTTTTTGCAGAATTTGATGTTCACTTGCATTACATCTTCTTTTTTTCACTAGCAGTTATCTAGGAAGTGCTTTCAAACATGTTCATTAGCAAATGCCCATCTGAAGCAGATTTGCAGTGTTTCTATGGAAATATAGCTATTAAATGCAATGAGATGGAGATCATTAAAAATTGAGCTATTAAACGACCATTAGTGAAGTAAAATGGGTTAAAAAAAATCAGGATAATCTAACAATGATTTAATTAATCAAAAAGATAACTCCAAACAATTGCCCACATTTTTTAGCAAAGAAATGTAATGATGTTCTTTTTTACTTCATTCACAAATCTACTGGAACATATTGCAAAGAATCCTCAGGTTTTCACTTATTACGCACCTCACTTTTGCACAGTCATTTGCACTCATATTTTTAACTCTTTGTACGTGCAAATATTGAATTTTCCTGTGCAATCTCCTTATAACTTGTAGCTGTTCAGAGCTGACTGTAGCCCTTCAGACATAGGTATGCTTTCAGAGAAAATTAGTTGCAAAATTCTACCTATCAGGGAACCTGTTTTATAGCTGGTTGTATTGTATTAATATCTTGCAAACATATTTTCATGCCAACTATTTAAAAGCAAAAGAAAAAAATATTCACAAATAGGTTTCTAAAATTAGAAAATCAGCTCAGCCCTTCCAGTGAATCCAGTTCATCTTGCATCCTCTTTGAAATACCAAACCTTACCATATTTAGACAATTTAGTTTGTGACATAAATTTCAGCACTAGCAGTCATCTGTGAGATTAAAAGAAATAGTCCTACAGTACCTCTCTCTCTGACAACCGCACCCTGAAGTGCCCAAATATGAAACAGCTTGGTGGAAGTAATGAATATTTAATTCACATTTTTGCTGTATTAATTTAGGGTTTCCTTTAATTGTTATGAAACATTTTTTGGGGAAAAAAATGTTTAAAACATAGTGATCATGTCACCTAAATTGAATTGAAGCTTCAAGCCTGTGCTAGGTGCAGTAGCAAGCTACTGATGCTCAACCCAAGAGAAATTTCTTTGAAAATGTTTCTCATATTCTCCCATTATACTTCATATCGTAGAATCGTAGAATACCAGGTTGGAAGGGACCTCAAGGATCACCTCATCCAACCTTCTTGGCAAAAGCACAGTCTAGACAAGATGGCCGAGCACCCTGTCCAGTTGAATATCAAAAGTGTCTGGTGTTGGGGAATCCACCACTTCCCTGGGGAGATTATTCCAATGGGAAGTGGTGGATTCCACTTGCTTATACTTGCTTATACTTGATCAGCAACCAGCCACTTAATTCTCCTTCTTTTCCTTCTTGACTTTTTCTTGCAGTCTTTCCATCTCCTTTTGGACTTTATTCTGCTTATCACTCTCTGCCTTCCCACTGATCCCTCATCTCTGACCATGTTTCCATCTCCATCCATTTTTCTCTCTTTACTACACAACTACAACACAGCACTGCCGCAAAAGACAACAGGAGGTTTAACATGTAGTTTCTGAGAACAAACTTCTTCCTTCTGTAGATGATGGCTACCTGACTCTGGGGGTTTGATGTATTTAGAACCATATCACAATGAATAGTTCCTGTCTTTACAAGTGTTTCCACTGAAGCTTATGGTATTACCCATCAAAACTGTGCTAATGACCCAACTCAGAATATAGCCTGTATTTTGCTTATTTTAAAAAAGCCATCTGGAAGACAGTAATATTCAGAATGCAAAAGAAGGTGTGTTTTATCCAACCAAAGAATAGTCACCTGTTGTTTTCCGCTTGTGCTTTTAGTTTGATTAAATAGAATTATTCACTTTAACAGCTCTGGAAAGCACTAATACTGGAAAGGAAATACAGCCTCCTTCACTAAATGTTTATTTTTTTTCAGCCAAAATCTAAAACTAAAATCAAATCGATCTGGATGGTCCAAATACAGAAGATTCATGAGTTCTTTTAAGAAGGATAATTGGGGCCAGAAGGTGAATTCCAAAGCTCTCCTGGAGAGTAATTGCAGCCCATTGACATACTGAGCATGTTTTGGCTGCATCAGAAATGTTAAATCTGTATTTGGCCATGAATAGATTGGAGTTTGTAGTTTACCAAATATTGTGGAGTTTCTGTTACAAAACAGAGCAGTAATAATTTTTCTAAGACAGCTGACATGCATGAGACGGAAAAGAAAAATGGTTTTACTTCCTTCCTAAGCTGGAGCCTGACAACAAGCTTTTTTTTCCCCTCCTTTTTTTTTTCTGTTGAGAAGTTGCAGCTGTTTCGGCCTTTCTTATTGTGCTTGTTTTCAGAGTGTGACTGGGAACATAGGCTGAAAGTACAGCTGTTGGGTGCAAAGTGAATCAGGTATTTCACAGTGGTTATTTGATTAGAAAACAGCACCCAGTCACACTGCTATAGCTGGGGAATCAGATTTTCAGCTGGGGTGAAGCAGCCTTAGTCTGCTCAAGCCAACGAAGCTACACTGAGAATACAACTCACTACTGGAAAAGACACTTTCATTACCAACAAATTTTGGGGAAATTACAGCTTGTCAAAAAAAGCCCACCCCATGGTATATTGAGATAAAATATCTTCTATTTTTGCTCAGTTCCAAGGTGATTTTTTTTTTGCTTTTTTTTCTTTTTTGCCTGGAGCTTGGTATTATTTCAGAGAGTGACTTTTGAGTGATGAAGAAAAGTGCAGAGTTCTTCAGGAAGGGGAAATCTTTCTGATAGCTCTGGGGAGAGTGGGTTATGGGAAGGTTTTACAAGATTTATTCTGAAAAGCTCACATTTGGTCTGGCCTTAACAATGAACAAGAGACCGATGCCCTTGACGTATGCAGAGGCTGATTTTCGGCATAAAGCTATTTTCGGAAGCAGAATACTGCATGTGGCCCCTACACTTGAAGTTGGCCTCTCCGAGGTAAAGCCCAAGCAAATGCACTGCTTGTTGGTGACCTTCTTGAGGAAGAGAGGGATAGAGAAGTTTTCACTGTACATTTTACAATTGCTACAGGCAACAGCTCTCTTTAGATGCAATTTTGGCAGCAGGGCCATCTCATCCTTCTGACTATACCAGAGAAACTCGGTGCACAGTGGGTCAGCTCTGGGGTGAGGAGCTCCCCCATGTGCCTTCTCATCTTCACGGGGCAGCAGGACATCCATCCTGTTGCTTCTGGAGGTAAGGAAAGGGTCTTCCCATGGGCATACATACACCCTGAGATGCCGTCAGCCGCATGCTGGCTGCAGTCCTGTCCAATCTACCTGGACATGTGCCAGCTGTAGCTGAGAAGCCAAGCGTTAGCAAAACATGGTCACGCACTGTCATGTCTGAACAGATTCTGGACTGAAAATGGCTTAGGGCACGAGAACCAAAGCATGATGGCACAGATAGGCCTCGTTGGAGTAGAGCATGTCACACAACAGGGCACTCACCCTCCTCAGGGCCTCTCTGCGCTTGTTAGACATGAAGCAATACAGAATAATAATTAGCCTTATTCAAGGGACCCATTATATACCGGTGTTTTTAAATCAGACTTTTAGCTAAGAAAGGATGTATGGGGTTAGAATAAAGGTTCAAGAAACAGAGTTTCCTATCTCTGGCAGGGGCTAAGATGGATAAGGGAGAGGTATGAGGCAAGTAAAAGCACACAGTGATACCTCCCCCAGTACCCTCCTGCTTCTGGCACTCAGTGGCCCAGAGATTTCCCGAGCTGGCATTTAATAGTCCTTTATGGACATCTTTTCCATCAATTTCACGTATTGTTTTTTAAAATTATTTGTTGTTTTGTCCTCCATGGTACACTGTGACAGTGACTTCCATAATTTCATTCTGCTTTGAATGGTGAAGAGCTTCCTTTGGTGTTTCCTTAACCTGCTGCCTTATCATTTCATTTGGTGCCCCTGGTTCTGTCTGATGAGGAATAGGGACAGAGCTCTGGCTCTCAGATTAGTAGTTTGGGAAATTTTCACACGCTGAGCACAAACCTGTTGGCTTTCACATCCAAATAGACAGAACACTTGATAGTCACACTCGTTTCCCAGGAATATTTATGATTAAAAACAAATACCACCACCACCAAACTTTAACACACATCTTATTTCCCTGAAAAGAGAGAAATTAGCATGTGTCATAGCTGCTTTCATAGATTACATGCCAGGGAACATAATGCATGCTACAGAAATTAGTATAGACAAAAATAATCACATCTGCTTTTTATTTGTAACTGCAGTCAAGGCTTGGAGAAAATTGTCCCAGAATTCAGCAAGAAGAGAGCCAAGCCTTCAGCGTTGCTCTCCTCTTGCAAACAGCAAAGTGGCCAGGCCTTGCCGCTCCAGGAATCGAGGCTCAAAGCCATGGGGCCTATCAGCAAAATGAGTTGATGCAGAGCAAAGAAGTAGAGAGCTTTGCATCTTTCATCATGGTCATTCAAATCGAGTTTATACCATAGTATACTGGAAGCCATTTCTACCTTCGAATTGATCAGACTTCTTTGGATCTAGTTCCTGTCCCACCTGACAAACTTAGTTGTAACGAAACCCACCAGCCTAAGTGGCAAGCCACGTTGGAAGCAAGTGCAAGGAGGTTAAGAAGGTTAAACCTTACGGAGCCAGAAGGAGGAAAGAGTGATGGGATGCCCATGGAGTCATTGCAAAGGTTGTCCTCTGTCCCCACTGCTGCCCTGCCTCTGTGGTCCAGCAATTCAATACTGGCAGTCTGACCTATTTAAATGCAAACTATGCACACATGCATTTGTAGGAATGTAAATAGCTGCAATCCTTCCCACTTTATCATTTTTAAACCAAACGAAAAGTGTGGCAAACTCTTGATAAGTAACATTTTCATACCTATAGCTCAACTTTTAACAGTTTCATAATAGCAGTCCTTTCTGTGGTAGAAGATGTATCTCGATGCTCCCAGAAAAAAAAATATCAAATATTGCATAATGCACAATCCATATAGTCAAATTAAAATTAATACCTGGTGCCAAATAACTGTTTTGAGAGCACACATGTTTTAATATTCAGTTTGAGTAGAAAAGCTTACACCCTTCAGAGGAGATCCATTATACTCTCCATGGATTAGAATGATATACAGCATTTAGAGAGCTACATATGTGCCCTTTGCAAGGCTACACTTCATATCCCAGGGCATTTGAGGCGTTACACAATAAAGTTAACCCTGAGCCTATCTCTGCTGGGTAATGGCCTACACCTGCCAGACATCTAGGGAAAAAATAACAATATGATACTTAGATGGGATTGCTTTTAGAAGGCCTCTCATTTTTGCAGAAGATATTTCAACATGCAGACAGTAACATTTGTAATTCAATCCTGATGACTAGCAGAACTGAGCATCAGAATGATTTTTAAAAGAAGCTGTTGCATGCGGTTTTTCAACTTATTACAGTCTGAATTTGCCATATTATGCATAAACGACCCTGAAGTCAAGTCTTCTTACTTAACATTAATACTAGCTGATGGCAATGAAAGAATATTTAAATTAATTACTTTAATGTTGATGGACCTAAGTGATCACTGACTTCCAGTATAAAGGATATATTAATTAATATATTCATTAATTAACTGTTGGCTGTCATCATCATGGAAGTACTTTGAGCTTCGCTGAAAGACCACATACTTTTTTGTTTTTCTGGTAAATAGAGGGACATAAATATTGCGTTTGCTTTGAGAAGGATGTCTGGGGTTGTAGTTACTGATAATGAATGTGATTCTCAGGAAGGTTATTTGTAAGAACATCAGAAGAGCCACACAGGCTTAAACGAAGGGTCCATCTAGTTCAGCGGTCTGTCTCCAGCAGGGGTGGCAGGTGGATGCCTAGGGACCCAGGCAACATAAATAATACCTTCTGCTTCAAGCCTCCAACTATTTTCCATTCTGGGGATTTCCTGAGCTATTGGGTTTGTCCGTTTAGCTCTTTCCATGTACGTGTGGAGTTTCCTTTTGAATGTGTATTCCCCTTGCATTCGCATCCTTTGGCAAGGAGTCCCATAGGTCATCACATGTTCCTAGGAAGCCTTACTCTTTTGTTTGCTTTGAACCTGACTCTCGCTTTTGTATTTTGATGGTGTTTGGTACTTTTATTAGAAGAGAGGAAATGGTCAGTGTCTACCCACTTATGATTTTGTATGCCTTTTTCATAGCGTTTGCACACGTACCTGCTCAGTCATTGATCATTACAGCCTTTTGATCATCTGTGTTACCCTTCTCTGAATGTTTTCCCATTTTAACATACTCTTTTTGTCATGAGGCAACTAGAACTGCATGGAGAATTCAAAGTTCAGGCAAGCCATGAATTTGTATGACATCGGGATGTTTTCTGATATGTTCTCTAATCCTTTTCTCATAATTCCTAAGTTTTTATTCGGGTTTTTTTTTGTTTGTTTGACTGCTGCTGAGCAGTGAGATGATGCTTTCATGGAACTATCTATCATACATCGCTTTAAATTCATCTTCTCTGTTGTATTACACCTGCCATTTTATTGCCTTGACATGCTGTCTTGTAAAGTCCTTCTGCCATCCTTCATAGTCTGTCCTCATCACCTTGAATACCTTCAGATCATCAGCAAACTTTGTCACTGGACTGTTCAGCCACTTTTCCAACTCCTTTATGGGTATGTTGAACAGTGTGGACCCAGCACAGGCACCGTGCAGAACACCTCTGGTGACTTCTCACTGTGGCAAGGACAGACCATTTACTGGTGACATCTGTGTGTTCTCTTTTAGTCAATTATTTATCAATGCAAGACCGCGCCTCTCTCCTAACTGCTTGAATGCAGGCACGTAGATACACTTTCATTTCTCTTATGCTCTGGAGAAATTAAATTAATTATTATTAATTATGTAAATTCATTATTTAATTATATAATCTGGTTATTAAACTAATTATTAAAATGTAAAAAACAACCACCACCCCCAAAAAAAATGAAACAACAAAAAAACCTCCAAACCAGCACTTTATAGTCACTGTAAAGAGAAATCCTTCTGTAGCACTGAACCATTTCCATGGTAGGAGTAGCCCCTGTATGGTGGTGTGTCCACGGTAGATTAAAGCCACACTGTATGCATACCAGCCCAGTCCCAAGCAATAAAAATCAGAGGTTTCTGAGAACGGCACTGGAGTCCTAAGCGGCCTCTTCTTCCTGCTGTAGAAGCTGTCTTCAGATTGCCTTTTTCTTCAGGATTATGTTGGATAAGGGTAAGATAGAATTTCAAGGACTGGGCTGATGCGTGCAAAAACCACAGTTATATAGACCAAAAAGAGCATTTTTGCATCTAGTGTCTGTTACGGCAGCACTGTAGGCTGATAGATTAGTTCTAAGCAAACTCCAAACTTTAATTCCGCAGTCCCAAATGAGTTAGGAAGTGTAACTTGAGCTCCCTGCATGTCATGAGGTCAAAGTCTGTTCACTGGGGCTTTGAGCAGGTGATTTGACCATCAGCCTCCGGAAAATAAAGGTCGGTCAGTGTTTAAAGTACCGAATAATTTTTCCACGATTGTAGAGATGGGGTCCAAATTTTCGTGTATTGCTCTGAGGTTGCTACACAGATGTGTTTAAAGGGTTAACACTGTGGCTCAATCAGAAAGAATGCTTGGCAATAAGAGGAAGCCTGGATTAATGATAGAAAAGAATTCTTAGCATTTTATAGCAGTGGGTATTCGAGATGAGACATGGCTAATGATCAACTAAAAAGGTATTTGCAGCTGTGGTGCTACCTCTCCCCATAATGCCAACATTAATCAAGCTTTTTCATGCAGCTTTGCAGTCCATTCTATTTTTCATTGTCCTGAATATAAAAACAGAGATCATGCCCTAATATACTGAGTCAGAGACCATACTTCTGTGTCACCGAAAATGATCAGACCTTATTGATTTCGAAAAGGTGCACTTTCTGTGCTGTGAAACAAACCCATAGCAAAGTCTTTAACAAAGCCAGTTTCATTTTTAAAGAAAAAAGAGCCTCTTGTAACTCCAAACTGAATGCCTCTGGGATGTGAGCACTTATCGCCATATAAACTGCTCATATATTTTATTTTAGTCTTGAATTACAACAAAACATCAGCTGTAATTACAGCATCTCTAAGTCTAGTTTTGGAGTCAGCCATCTTGTTGAAAGACCTTGGCAGTGCGAAAAGCCAGTGAAATCGTGTAAGTCAATGTCCTAGCTGTTCTGATGCTGCCTTCGGAGTCAGAAGAAAAGCTTCATTATAGTGAAAAATTAAACATTTGACATACGAGTTATTTCCAGAATGGCTTCGATCTTTTTAAATAATGAGCCCCATTGAATCTCAACTTCTCAGCAAATGTCGATTATCTAAATTCCTTAAGTAAACTACACATGATGCAGCTTTTGAAACATGAACATGATCTTCCCTCATGTAAACAATCCTCTGCCTTTGTTGCCTGATGCTATCACATTTGAGCGCACATCCCTCTGGATTGCAGGCCCAAGCCTATAAAGTCTTGCTATCAAATATCCACCCCAATCTGCAGATGCTTTATGCCTGCGCTTAACAGCCATGACTCATCCCATTAAAGTCAACAGAGTTACAGTAGTAAAGTTAAGCGTGTGTTTGCAGGAATGGGACCAAATTCTCAGAAGTATTTAGGTAACTCAAGATGCAGAGAGATGACTAGTGGGGGAATTTCATACTGGTGTGACTAATCTCCCTAAGATCTCCTAAAATCAATAGAAAGAGAGAGAGGAGGGTTCTTGAAAAGGGGCATCAGGACAACTAAATTAGGCTCCTGTTTTGGACCATCTTCCAAAGCAGCTCTGTCCTCGACAGCCGGCTCCTGCAGAAATCAGCAGGAGCCAGACCTCGAGGTGCCTAGCCATGTCTTCCAAGGAACTTGTCTGCAGCAATAACCACCTCCCCAGCGCTGGGCATCGAGCTACGTGTACTTGTGTCTCTGTTGCGCTGCTCACAGAGACGACCTGCCCCTGCCATAGCTCTGCGCTCCAATGGCCCCACCTGCACCAGGGCCAGATACTGTTGACACAGGGTAAAGTTCACTTTTCAAACTGAAGGACCAAAGTGAGAATAAATGGAAATATCTTTGACTTTTGAAGGCACGGAGTTTTAAGATTCTTTTAAATAGACGTTGTAGATAAAATTCTCCTTTCTTAAATGTACAGGGCTGACTAAATGACCCATCTTAATTTTTTACAGTTGTTTTATAAATACCTGAAATTAAAGGACTAGGAAACATGCAATGACTCCTTCATATTTTTATAAATATGATGTATTTTGAGGATCCTCCAACAGCCATGATTTTGCTGTGTTAAATAAAGTAGATTTTATAGCACTTTAATCAGATCATGATGGAACATTATGCAAAATATTATGCAATGTAATGCAGAGTAATTAATGCAAGCAGAGAAGTGGTAGGAACGTGAGACCGCTGAGCAGCATGCATTTGTGTCACACGCCGCCTGCTGATTTTCCCGATTTCTTTCTTTCTTAGATAGTGGTTTCCCGTTCGGAACCCACGGCTCCACATGTCAGCTTTCAGCTAGACTCCCACCCCGTCTCTCCCCAAGTTGTTGTCGAGAATTCATTAGCCGATGATGGCTATACCCTGGTAGTGACTGGGAAAAAGGTGAGTGGTTCATAATCTGATCCTTCTGTGCACTGTGTAAACCTGCCTTCAGAGCAGCAACTTTCAGTAAAAGCAACTGTTCACACTGCTGCTTTATGCTTTGCATCCTCCCAGCCTTGCCACTCCCTTGGGAACACTGGAGGGGCAAGTTTCCTCCAAGATGTCTTTTTTTTTTTTTCCCCTACTAAACAAACCAACAGCCTAATATTGAGAAATGTTTAAATAATGTGAGAGCTGTGATATAAACCAACAAAAGCCAGGAAATGCAAATTTTAAGGCTGAAACCCTGTCCTTAATTCAAGTGCTTGCAAAGAAAAAACACACAATGGCTCAAGGGAAGAATGGTGCTCACAGTTTCCTGGCTTTTGTTGGTTTGTGTCATAACATTATAACTTTTTAAGGAGGGGTGTGTTTAAAATTGGGAGTCAGTAGCAAGATTTGAAGATCACTTAGGCATGTAGTCTACAAAGAGTTAATAAAAGATGAAGACCTGTCATAAATATACTATCGTCATAAGTAGATAGGCATTGTAGAATGGCTTGAAAACATCAGCAGATAATATTACAGATAATGCTAAACCATAATCGTAAGCAATAATTTGACCCCTTGAGTTCTATAAGAATTTACAGAAATACATCAGCCATTAGTAAAGATGGTTATTAATCATTTACTAGAAATGTATGGGATATTTATAAGAGTAATCTTCAAGAAAATGTCCAAAATAAGTTTAAGGAAGGTATTGAAGTGTAAAGAAGTACTTGTATAGTAATGTAATAATATACTAATTTTAATATTTCGACTATAAAGAATTTATTTAGAGTGACTATTATCACAACTATTCTCACATCTTACATAATATAAATTTTAGTTCATATTTGAGGTATAGTGTAGGGTTTTTGATGGTAGGTGTTAAACAGCAAGTACATGGGCAGTCGCATGCTGTAAGCGTGCCACAGATATTAATACAGCCACGCCAAAGTTGAAATAGCCACCGTGCCTGTTTTTACAAATGTATGAACTAAGGCATACTGAGATACTCTGTTTTTTCCAAGAACGAATGCAGAGTTGGGAGGAGCATGCTGCTGTTTTCTTTTTCCATCAGCAAAAACTGCTATCTTGCTGTAAACACCAGATGCTGGTAGTAACTGTATATAACATTAAGATGCCTTTAGGGTTTCTCCCAAGCGAGTTTAAAATCATGTCAGTTAAATTACTTATAAGATCCTATAATTACTGAGCTAAAGAGATGTCGAACCGCAGCTTGCACATCTGAAATCTGAGCAGCACCGCGGCGCGCTGCATAAATAGCGACTCTCCTCAACGCCTGTATTAAAAGGCTCCGTGCGTCGTGTCTTTCCACCGGCAGATAACGAGGATCCCGCTGAGGGGGCCGGGCTGCCATCACTTCGGGTCCTGCAGCCAGTGCCTGCTGGCGCCTCCCTTCATGCAGTGTGGCTGGTGCGGCCGGCGGTGCCTCAGGTCCCCCGAGTGCCCCGACGGCACCTGGACCCAGGAGACCTGCTTGCCGAGGGTTTATGAGGTAAAACCGTGGATTTCTCATGTTTGCCTCCGAGGGAAGAATGCCGTCTGCGCTCTGCAGACATTTTCTGTTTAGTTTTGTGCAGTTATGATAAATGAAGTGTCCGCTCTCCTTGATGTCCCCTCGGCCTCAGCGTCCATAAAGCCTCTGGCCGGATGCACGTGCTCTCCCTGAACGCTGCAGGCTCAGGGGCTCGTGGTGGACGGGTCTCTCTGACCATCCCAGGGGGAGCCCCGGCCCTGCAAAGCACTCGTGGTGGGGCAACAACACGGGTCTGAGCCAGCCTGGCAGGGGTCTGATGGGAAAAACCAGTCACAAGATGGAGGGCCCTTCCCCTCAGTCCCCTCTCGAAGAGAGGAGGTGCAGGCAGGCACCCACAGCTGCCACAGCCCGACCCAACGCAGGAGGTGTCCGGCCCTCCTTCCTCATCCATTTCCACACCGGCTCCGGCCTTGGAGGAAAGGGTGGTGTTTCCCTGTGGGAAATCATAGAATGGTTTGGGTTGGAAGGGACCTTAAAGATCATCCAGTTCCAACCCCCCTGCCATGGGCAGGGACACCTCCCACTAGACCAGGCTGCTCAAAGCCCCATCCAGCCTGGCCTTGAACACTTCCAGGGATGGGGCAGCCACAGCTTCCCTGGGCAGCCTGTTCCAGTGTCTCGCTGCCCTCACAGTAAAGAATTTCTTCCTAATATCTAATCTAAATCTCCCCTCTTTCAGTTTAAAACCGTTACCCCTCGTCCTATCGCTCCACTCCCTCATAAAGAGCCCCTCCCCATCCCTCCTGTAGGCCCCCTTCAGGTACTGGAAGGCCGCTATATGGTCTCCCCGGAGCCTTCTCTTCTCCAGGCTGAACAGCCCCCACTCTCCCAGCCTGTCCTCACAGGAGAGGTGCTGCAGCCCTCTGAGCGTCTTCATGGCCTCCTCTGGACCCATTCCAACAGGTCCATGGCCTTCCTGTGCTGAAGACTCCAAAGCTGGACACAGTACTACAGGTGGGGTCTCACCAGAACAGAAAAGTCCCTCTCTCCCCTACCTCAGCTCTGCGACAGCTGCCAGCCCAAACACCACCCTGGGGGAGATGTTTTCCCTAACATTCCTCCTTGTTCCCATGGATCCACTCGCCACTGAGGGGGATGAGCCTGTAGCTGTGGCTCTCCCTGAGATGGGGACAGCCGGAGGCGGCTGCCAGCCGGCCAAGGGCCATAAAGGGTGTGCGAGAATGAAACCGTGCAGAGGAGCAGAGCAGAGAGCCGCACTGGCACGTTCTGTTTTAGTTTAGCTATGGTTAACGCAGGGTCCATACCGGCCGGCTGTACGTGTAACCGGATCATCCCGTGTGAAGTGTGACATTGCTGTGAAGGCAGAGGTTTACAGAGCAGTTAACGGACTAGAAAACCGAGGGAAGGACAAGCATAAAATTTTCTGATAGTACTTACACCCATTTACTTTTGTTACTGCATTTAAACTACACAGTGTAGTCAAAAATACATTTTCCTTTATAAAGCTTATAAATGGAGATGAAAATTTGACATGCTGAACTCTCAGAGAGAAAGGGAGACAAAAGGGCTTTTTTAAATAATTAATGTATTTCTTTCAACCAGGCAGATGATTTAATGTGCGACAACTTTTTAAAGAATAGACAGGCAAAACTGCTAATAATCTAGAAACACATGTTTATAGGGTTGTTTTTTTTTTCTTTTCCATGTTCACCTTTCAGATACAAAATTTAGGACCAACACGGGCAAAATTCAATGAAGCATCATAGGAATTAAACCCAAAATGGATGGCAAGGGGTGTGGGTGTGTGTTTGCCCTGCCTTCTATTGCCAGTTACCTTTGGGCAAAGGAGATGTAAAAAAATTGCTAACGCAGAATGTGGATAGTTTATTTTCCCTTTATACAAGAACACATTTCTTTCAAAAGGCTGTTATAGATGATCAAATAGTCCTTTCTGGCCTTAGTTGCTATGAGACTATGAATCACCAATTCAAAGGGATGCACTAAGAATTAGTCCTGATACATTTTTATATACCTCTGCAGGACCAAGCTACTCACACCTATACTGCACAGCTTGTTTTGTCTTTCCTAAAGCTCAAACACAAGTAGCATCCCTTAATATTTTTTTCTTGGCAAAACTTTCCAGCAGTGGCTGCACATTGCCACGCCTCCAAAAAGATTTCTAAGGCTCTGAACTGCTTAGTTTCTGATTTTTGGAGGTGCTGAGCTCATATAGCCCTCTTTAATTTCAATTACGGGGGTGTGCGCTCAGCAGTTTTAAGAAGTAAGCGCCTGGAGCCCGTGCAGAGATGCTTAGACCGAGAGGTGCGTCCCCAAGGCCACCTTTGTGGCCCTGTGATGTCGCGGGGAGGACCCAGCCAGGGCAGCGCGCCGTGGATGTGGGGCGGCGGGAGCAGGCGTGGGGCCAGCCGGGTGCTCCCCTTCCCTGTGGGGCTCGGTCCTGCCTGCTCAGCACAAGCCCAGTCTACCCCTGTAATGAATATGGATCTGTGGCACTGATGGATCTTAAAGTGAATCTCGAATTACAGCGTGTCCACGTTGGTAGAAGTTGCTTCTAGAAGGCTTGTAAGGAAAAAAAATGCAGCTGAGTACTTAAATCCCTTTGGATTGCTAGCTGCTAAGACAGATTTCATGCTCTACTGGACCATGACATTTAACATTATTACTGAAAAAAATATAAAACAGATTATTCATCATCTTCTGATCTGTCTTTAAACCCATATGCATAAAATATGAGAAACAAGCTTGTTTTGTTCCTAACAAACGGAGGATGACCTGCTTTGCATAGTATCTGAAATTCAGTACGACCCCCCCCTAATATTTTGGAGCTTTCAGAGGGACAGATTGCTGGAAGTATGTCATATGATCACTTTAACTTGAGGGGAACACAGAGCTTCTCCGAGGGTCTGGTCCAATGGACGATAGCTAAGTTTTCAACAGTGTTTTCCCAGGTTATTACACGGACTGGTGCATGGTGGGGAAAAAAAATGAGATTTTACGCTCATGAGGGATGGCAGAGAAGAAACCCAGCATTTTCGCATGGAGTCCTGCAGATCCTGCATCTCCCTGCCCTGCTTTAAGCACTTTTCGCTGGAGCCATGGGTGGCGGGGAGCGTCCCCCAGCCCTGCGGGGCGCGCAGAGCTCCCGCTCTGCCCAAGCACTCCCCCTGCCACAGTACAGCGCAGCAGCGCCGGTGCCAGGTGTCCCCACCATAACCTGGCTCCCACCCCACGCCTCGGCTCCGAAGCGGGTTCCCATCCGCCACCTCTGCCAGCAGCGAGGCATGTTTTTGTCAGCCCGGACAGGCAGTGGTAGAAGGAAAGCCAGGGGACTCGGAGGAGGTTCCTCGGAGATCACTTGGTGCTGGAACAAATTGCAGGCATCTGCGTGCGGCGCTCGGGTCGCGCTGAGAGGTGAACGGCGTAAAAGAAGAAATAAATTGGTCTCCCTTCTGATTCTTTGTTGTGGTTAAGAACCTGACCTGGTTTGTTGTTGTTTTTACAGTGAGTCATTTTAGCTGGCTTTTATCTCAGATGTATCAAGAACATCAGGCCTTCTGCTGCCTGTTTAGGTTGGAGGTTTTGCTGGAAATTTCACATGTGGCCTGTACATGTTCTTGCCTCTTAATTAAAATGAATGGGCCGTTGAAACTTTAATGAATAGATAGTTTCGTCCAACAATTTATAAGGTATGTGAGTGGATATTAGCATAATGGCTGTCAACATAAACAAAAGAAAAACACGATACTTTACCTTTTTCCAAAAAGAAAAAGTTAACTTTCTCTCCCTTAACCCAAAGTCCAGAGAGCAGCAGGGAGAAGCAGAACACCAGGCCTTGCAGCGGGACTTACTCCATCTTATCAGTGGAGTTTCCTTGCTATAGAGAGCTTTTGAATCCTAAATTTCTTAGCGTTTATAACTGGTTTGGGTTTTGCTTACTTTCTGTTACTACCTGCGTGATGTAAGCACACAGACGATGCCTACGTATGCCCCAGATGAAAGTCCAGGAGGTTCACTATTCATTCCTGGTTACTTTCCCAAGAAAAAGTCTGCAAAACCACATTTGACTTTCAGTGGTTTCATCGTACAGAACAAGGGAAAAAAAAGTAAAGAAATTAATGCAAACACTCTGGGGGAATTTCTGCATAACTTAAATTTAAAAGTATAAGATTTAGTTTATTTTTTGCTATCTACTTAGAAGTCTTCCCTCCTAAATTTGCTGGCAGAATGCAGTAAATACTTTCACTCTCCCTCAGTGCAGGCACATGGGTTGCTATCACAAGTCTCTTTTGGCAGATAAGATCACCCAAAACCAGTTAACTGCCTTCAGTTTTTGTTCTGCATGGCTTTGTGAAGCCTGATTTTAACGCCCTTCTTTTGCTAACTTATGGATTACATTTCAGACTCTGCAAATGCCACACGTCAATGCATTATTGTACAAAACATGAGACATCCTGTACCCCCACAGAGCAATTCCAGTTTCTGCTTGAGTTTTGTTACTCCAAAAATAGATAGTGTGCTGAGATACTAAGTAGAGTGGAAAACTAGGATCTGAAGTCAATCCAGATTTCAAAGGGAAAAAAAAAACAAAGAAATAAGGGGAAGTTAAACTTGGGAATAGCACAGACTCCATAGGAGTCTCCACAGTACTGTTCCACGCTCTTAGGCTGCAGTGTTGTGTGTCAGGGGGCTGTGCGAGCATCACTCCTTTTTTATGAGATATGTGCAAAAGCACTGTTCCCGCATAGGTTCCATCTTCTTTGCTCATTGAGAGCTGATTCCAAGCTCATTAAAATGGGAAAGATTCCTACTGGCTTCAGTGCATTTTAGATCAGACTCTTTGTCTGGTTTCTAATGGGGGCAGTAAATTTCCCCATATAGAATATATGGTATAATTCTTTTGAAGTACTCTTCAGCTGCCTTTCTATCTACAATAGTTCATTTGTGAGAGTCTTGAAGTATAGCTACAAGAGAGTTGAAAAGAAATGTGCTGTCTTACTGGATTTCCAGATGAAATAATAGCCAAGTATCTCTCAAACATTTTCCTTTCAGCTTGAAAATGAAGTCGGGTCCTTTGAAAGGCACAGCTGTATTGCATTTTAGGGGCAAAATTACTATCACTAAAGCATTAAGTCCGAGACATTTAGGCACTATGACCACAAGTATAAATTCAGTCTTTCATTCTCTGTTTGTCCAGTGGTACTGGTATGTTTGCAAAATTATGCAGTATTGTTAAAAGTCTCCATAAACCCTGAACCAATGTCTTTTTTTTTTTTTTTTTTTTACTGGCAGTACTGACCAGTAGTTTTACTGAGTTTTGTAAGACTTCTATAGTGTTCCTACATTTTTCCCACCATTGTTATATTTTACAGGACAATTTACAATATGTAGAAAAAAAAGCATTTCCTTTGTAGATTGTCTGTATGTTTCTGAGGGGTAGGTTTTTTTTAACTTGGAATTAGAGGTGACCAAATGTAAAAGATTTAAGGAAAGAATAGCAGAAGTCACATTAACTTTATCGCAGCCAAAGCGATACCGGATTTTGGTGTCTTTGAAGCTACTTCACTCTGAACCTGACTTTCATCAAGCTGACAAAAAAATGGTCATTTTGGGGCTCTTTTGTGTTCAGCATTCAGCTTCTAACAAAATAAGTACATTGTATGTTTAACATGCCAGAAATAAGATGTGCAAGACAAGAACAGCAGGATTTAAAAGACTATTACAATGCACAGCTTGTTCAGTGCCCCTAAACACTATCCTTCAAAGCTTTCTAGCATAGGTTTTGTTATTTATTGCTACTGTCAGAGAAAGCTCATAATGTGACAAATGAAAGGTGAAGAACAATTAAGATGAATGGTAGGACATAGTCTACCAGAAGAAATGCTTTTCTAAAATTATACCTTTGCACATTCTTTAAGTCCATTTGAAGTTCAAGAAAACCTGATGTAACTAACACAATATTTTTTTCAACAGATTCTTCCAAACAGCGCTCCCGTAGAAGGTGGGACAAAACTTACGCTGTGTGGATGGGACTTTGGATTCAGCAAAAATCATAGATTTGAATTAAAAAATACAGTAGTCCGTATCGGAGGACAAATTTGTGCTCTGGAAGCAAGATCTAGCAACAAAAACAAGTAAGAAACCTAAAATATGAGTTTCCCTTTATACAGATGTTCTTTATGGGGTATGGATTTTTTTATGATATAAACACTCAGTCTGTTAAGTGTCATCTCCGATTCTGAAATTTCAAACAGGAAGCAATCCCTTGGTTTGATCAGCTCCCCAGGAAAAAAGTGCTCAAAATGGAGATCAAATAAATGTTAATACCGATAGCTCCTGCAGCAGCTTTTTCTGGTTTGTCTGCAAAATGCTGTTCAACATCTGTGGGAGCTGGCAAGAATGAAACTATTCAAAGGTTTGAAAAGGGGGCAGGTTCCTTTGGCCAGGATCCTGCTGGGCTCAGTTATGTCACCTCCGTCTTCCTGATCTGTGAAGCTGCTGGAGAGAAACGTGAGAAGATGCAGGTATTTCGTCATCCAGAGGCTTATGACCCTCAGCTGCACTTCTCCTCCTCCTCCTCAGAAATATGTCTTTGAGACAGTGGGATAATGGCTTATGTTTAAGACAGAGGTTATTCTGGTTGTTATCTTGAAAAAATAGGAAGTTCAATTAATATCCTCTCTCAGTTCAAGGCATATGACTATCTACTGCCAAAGCAATGTGCAAATCATGGCACGGCTTCCCAATTCATATATACAGCAGCAAAAAGGTCACCCTCCAGAAGTATTCAGCACTCTCCTAACTGCTACTCTGAACAGTTGACGTATGCATCAATAAAAGTTCAAGTTTAATTTTTGGTTATATTTAAATTTATACAACAAACTTGTGTGTATGATGCATTTTTTCTAACCCTGTTGTCTGCCAAAATTTGGCACTAAAGGAAAATTCCAAAAACCAACTCAGCCATTGAATGGGAGGTATTTGTTTTCTCTAGTATGCTTCTTTTTTTCTGAAATTTATCTGGTACATTAAAATGATTTTCTCTGGCCAAGTATAAACACCACAGTGTTTGTATTTAGTATTGAAGAAGACGACCACAGTTCCTCTGGCTGTTACTTCTGAAATGTCCCTGATGTGCGTAGAGTGATGATTTGTTTAGTGTGGATCCTCCGTTATTATGAATTTGAGTAGGTTCTATTTTAATACAAAAAAATCAAGACAGAAAAAAAATGTAATCTCATCTTTTTTCCTTGTTTTCCAAAGGCTGGAATGCACAGTTCCTGCTGCAAAAAATCCAAGTTTTAATATATCCAGTAGTGTTTCTGTTGGACATGGCAAAACACTATTCAATACATTTTCATATGTGGTAAGCACTATGATTAACACTTTATTGTCAAAATTAGCTTCAATATTAACGGAAAGGAGACTCCTCATGAGTTCAATCCAGTATGGTAATTCCTGTTTGCTTTATTATTACTTCATGGAAATGCTAATAAATGTTTTAAGTTTCTTCCTTTTCACATTTTGAAAATAATTTAACAATCCACTGTTCTTATTTTCACCCCCCTCTCAGAATCCTGTAATAACAAGTATCTCTCCCACCTATGGCCCCAAATCTGGAGGAACATTGCTAACTGTGGCTGGAAAATACCTAAACAGTGGAAAATCCAGAAGGATTTTTGTTGGTGAGAAACCATGCACCTTGAAAAGGTAATGGACTAACTAAAACGTGATGCGTTTAATATTTAAATGGCTTGATTAAAATGTCTTGGAGTAAAAAAAACTGCAAACATGCATTGCTGTTCTCTCCTTGGGTTGCATATCGGAGAATTGATACTGCAATAAGCATTCCATTCTGGATTACATCCTGAGTTCAGGATGTCTGAAAGGTTCCTAGAAGGGAGTACAGTTCCCTAGAAGACTTGTTTATTCTGTAATGCCTTCATTAACCTCATTAAAAGGTTGCATAGAGAAGTAGCAAATCAGCTTCTAATGGACTAGAAACTGCCAGTTTCCCATAATTTTTGTCACCCTAACTCCCGCACACTCAGCTCTCTCTTGTGTATTAGCAAGAGCTGCTCTTCATGCAGCAGCTCTCAGCGAGCGTCCAGTGGGTGCAGGTTACCATTTCCTACTGGCTTGTTTGGTGGAAACCTGACCAGTGTGGGAATGTGTATCCCGTACAGAGGAGCAGCTATTTCTGCACTACTATCACTGAACAGCCTGCAAACCAGAGGCAGCATCCGTTTGGGACTTTTCCTGGTATATATAAAATTGTTTTGAGGATTAAGCCAGAATTTCTTGTGGCTCTGTACTGGATCCAGTAGGAACTCAGTCAAGAATCTTTGACATGCTCTGTGTGGAAATGCCTTCAATCCCCGCTGAGTATAAATGTTAAATACCAAGAACAGATTCTCTGTTACGGGCAGCCATTCTACCATCAAATCCAGTGCAAATCCTGTGACCAAGGGCAGAATCTGGCCCACTGTGTCCCAGAAACACAATGCCCAGCAATTCCTCTAAATTTTGAGTCTCTCCTACTGGTTATGTAAAGTTGTGGTGGTGAAACATCACACTTGTGGAGAACATGGGGAAGCAATAGCCTATTAGTTAACGTCAGACTCAAAGTCAGGAGAGCTAAATTTTATTCTTTGCTGCTAAATGATTTATTGTATGCTCTTGATCAAATCAGCTAAGTCTGACTAAATCGAGAAAGGGATTTAGGTATTCAAGTCTGATATTTAATCACTACTGAGATCTTCAAAACTTCTGTTCAGTGGCTACTTTATAGTTTAAGGTGGCATTTATTGGTGTCATTATCTCAGCTGGTCAGATAAGGGACAGATATATAAACTTTTTGTGAATGATTCATCTGATCCATTTGAGACACCTACTGTGGGGGTGAGATGACAGTCTGCTCAGAGGCAGATGTTTGCTTTGGTCAGGTGGACTTCTAGGTATTAAACCGTAGTTGGGCCTTATCTAGTAAGCAACCCCAGCACCCCTCTTTCTCACCAGCCAGGTTGTCTGGAGACTTCTACAGAGGTCTTAGCCAGTTTCCCAGGGCAGATATTTCTCTAACTGAACCGATAGCTTTCCCCAGTTCTGAGGACAGATAGATCAAGGGTTTATTTTTTCCTTTAGAAGGTGGTAAAAAGCTTCCAGATACATATGAACAAATCACTAACCCCTACAGCACATGGTGAACCCCACCTTCCTGGAAAGCTTCAGAAGTGTCAGCAAATGCCCCTTTTGTCTAATTTGGAGACAATCTCTCACATCCTTTGAGAATGGCCTCACTTGAAGGGCTCCTGGATGTGCTTGGGCCCAAATCACTGAAACCAGCTAGTACAGTTACTTTTGCTTCTCAGATCAGCTCTTATCGTCGCCTCTGATGTGCCCTGCTCCCTGCGGCCACACTTCATGTGCTTCAGGCTGCAGGATCCTCCACCCCTCCGCTGCCCACTCACCCACTGAGCTCAGTGGAGGGGGAGGACTTCCAGGGCCAAGCATGAGAGAGCAAGGGAAAGGTGAATGTCCCAGAGACTCTGCTGCCATGCTCAATTCAGCCAGCTCTTCCTGAAATTTCACTTTCTCCTCCCTTCTCCTTGCCCTTTGCCTGTCCCTCAGCAGCGAGAGTCAGCAGGTGCCCCCAGGGCAGGACATCTCTGACATCCCCCACCATCACCTTTTCTTGAGTTTTTTTGCACAGGGTAAATCTCGTGGATTTGAAAGAGAAAGACATTATCCCTTGGTTACAGCAGAACAAGTCTTTCTCCTGAAACCTGGAGTGTGCTGTTGTTTTCCAGGCTGGAAGCTGCCTTTACAGGGCGCAGGGGCTGATGTGGCTGTCACCAGCACTTGGGAAACACCTTCCATCAGGCAAGGTGCAAGTCAACCAAATTAAGATGAATCCTGAGCCTAAGCAGTGGTGGTGCTGTTTCTAGCCCATGCCATGCTTATTTGTTGCAATATGATCATCCAGTGGGGGGAATCAATGACTTTTTTTTACAAGCGGACCCTTAGGTGGGGTTGGGTCTCACTAAAGGACAGTGTTTTAAACCGAGTACGTTGTTTTATAGTGCTGACAAACAAACCCTTTTTGGTCCTTCCAGCATATCGGCGAGCACTGTGGAGTGCTACACTCCGGCACAACGAATTCCCCAGGAATATCGTGTGAAGGTGGGAATCGATGAAGCTATTCGAGACGCGGGTGGTCATTTCACATACAGAGAAGACCCTGTTGTTTTAAAAATTCATCCAGCCAAATCTTTTCTTAGGTGAGTAAAAGTTTCTTAGAGAAATAAGAAAAGTGATGAATGAGAGAAGAATGGCTACGCTGTGCAGCAATCTATCAAAAGAAATTGCATTTTTATCTCTATCTGCCATGCCAATTGCTTCTATTATGGTGCAGTTGCAGAGGGCAGATCATTTCCTTTCAGAGGTGAAGGAGAAGGGGGAAGGGTGCCTCTTTTCTTTATGTGATTTAACTCCCAGCTGCTGCTGAGCATACCTGTGATGTCCCGCTGTGTGATACCTACTGTACAGCTAAGTGTGTCTCCTATGCTGCGTCTGGACGTTACACTGATTAGTGAGGAAAATCATTTAATGTGACAAGTCAGTGGTACTCGGGAGAGCAAATGGATTTTAAAATAGTCTAAATCCAGTGCTACATAAATATTATGAATATATATGTATGGTAGTATGTGTGTGTTTTTAAGTGACATATTTATGGTCTCAGTAGCTCTAATCCAAGCCATCTGCCTTTGCCAAAAAAATGTCAGCAGTAAAAAAGACACCTTTTTCAGCACCACTGAAAGCAATAAGTTAAGAAAGTTAGCAAATACTAAGTACAAGTATACGCCCTCCTTTAAAACGTACACATTTGTTTTACATCCCGGTATACCACAATTTTAAAAATTATTTTTCTTTTCTTGTATTTGATTAGTTGTTATAGCAAGTGTAGAATTTGTTTCCCAGAAAAAGAATCTCACTGCTCAGAGCTATGTATTTGCATTCATCCCATATATCCCTAGTTCTGGTTTTATGTTGTCATTTACTCTAAAATATAATTTGTAATTAAGATTATCATAGCAGATGTATCATTATCCTACTCATCTTTTTTTTTTTTTCTTTCTTTTAATTTTTCCTAGTGGTGGAAGTACAATCACAGCTCAGGGAATCAACTTGAACTCAGTGTGCTTTCCTCAGATGGTGATTACTGTACCTAAACTGGGAATGAACTTCTCTGTGGTGAGTCAGTCTTGGAGATGACAATCTGTTATCTTGCCATTTTCGCGTGGTGAATGGCACAGAATTCTCAGTCAAAACACTTTGATTTTTGCCTTGAAACTTCGGGG
The DNA here is from genome assembly GCA_013398915.1 of Dromas ardeola. NCBI lineage: Eukaryota > Metazoa > Chordata > Aves > Charadriiformes > Dromadidae > Dromas > Dromas ardeola. The sequence goes on along the minus strand of VYZM01017133.1, from coordinate 278,448 downwards.
CTTCCACCAACATTTCGGTGTGTTTTCTGCACAGACTGTTTCCACTGCAAAGGCAAAACTCAACAACAAATTTGAAATTAAGCTGGGAGTAGAACAACAGTTTCCAAGGAACCTCTTCCAAAGAAATAAGGCTTTTACAGTTATCTGATAACAAGATTTCTATATTACAATGTAACAATGCAAATTCAGTGACTAAGCACAGAACAATGCAATACAGGCATGTCAGATTACGTGGCAAGTTCAAGTGCTACTGTGATAGGTAGGAAATATATTCAAATGGTGACTGTGGATATAAAAGGAAAATGGAGCAAGCGTCAAAGAAAAAGTAAATATGTAAAATCAAAAGTAAATATTATTGTGAAGAATTTCTGATTGCCAAATTACCTTCTGGGGCAAAGCTTTCCTAACTTATTAAAGTTCAGCAACTAAGTTTTAAAAGAAGTTTGGGCTTTTGCAGTTGGGTACCTCTGCATGAGCAGAAGGTTAGTCAGGGATCTGAGCCTTCTTTTGTTACTTCCGTTGATAATACACAGTGTCTAAATCTAAATAAGTTGTTCAGATATGACTGTGTGTTCTACTTTAATTTTTATAAGGCAAAGATGTCGTTTATTGGCTAGCTGTACTGGAACTGTTTCCTGTAAGCTTTTGCCTACTCATTTATCTTGCACCTCCAACATTTTCTCATCCTGTAAGGTCTGTTTAGCCTAACTGAAGCTAAATTGACCTGCACTCTTTATGACATGCTGTGCTACTGCTCATATTCTCATCTTATTTCTAATGATCATCATACGCTATTTCCTGTACTGAATTCTAAGTATTAGACCTAGGTTTGCTCAAAGCATTTCAAATGGTATGTCTGCAAATTTGCAGTCTTTTATAGCTTCAAGGTCATAATATTCTTCATGATCCTAATTTGTATAATATTATGAGTGTCGGGACCTGAATTTCAGCTGGATGTAATCATGGCTTGTAGTTTAATGGGTTCGGATTTTAATCTGAAAATCAGTGCCCCTGCAATGAAACACGGTGTTCAATGTTATCAAAAAGACACTCTACACATGAGTCAGAAAGCAAAACATTTCAGTGAAATCAACCAAATTCAAAATTTATTAGGTTTTGAGTAATGCGGGCATGATAATTTCTAAGTACAAAAGATTTCCAAAGAAAAGATCATTGCTGAAATCAGCTCTTTAGATTTTGCTTTGTGTGGATTTGGGCAGCCTTTCTTTTGAAGTAGAGATCCTTCACTTCCTTTCTCTCTTCCCCTGTGAGAATATGCAATATTGCTTCTCTTCAGGCCCTGATTCGGCATGCCTTGTTTGTCAAATACTTGGGACTTCCTCAGAATTTGAACAGATTTGAAAGGATCTGAAGCTTTAAAGAACTAAATCCACTGTTCGAAAGTGACTGGCAGCTCCAGGCAATGAACGCTGTAGAGTTTACTCTCTCCCCCAGATACTGGAGAGCAACCTTCCCTTTACGCAGTGGTTTGCTGCCATCCTGCCTTTTAACCTGCTGTTGAAAAAAGACATGGACGTAGACAGTCAGAATTATCTCACTTTTTCTTTTCATACCTTGCAGTGTGCGGGATATTTGCCAACACAGAAGAGGCAGGTCTGACCCTCCTTTTCCATAAGGATATCTGTCCCCTGCCGCTGCCAATCTCTAAGAATCTGCCGCAGTGTAAAAGCAGCTGTACACAAGTTCATTCTCCCTGCACCAAGGGTAGAATATAACCTCAAACAGATTATAATCCAGAGTGTTTTATACTTTTATACTGACCAAGCAATATGTTTCGCTCTATTGAAATTAAAGGCTTCTGGCACTTGGTGGCTTTCCCTGCCTCTGTGGCAGCCCAGCTCTGCTTGCCGTTTGTTCTGCCACTAGTCTTTACCTCCAGTTTATTTCTCAAGGAAGGATATTAGTTCTTAGGGAGAAGGGGCAGATTTATAAGTGCCAAAACAAGATTGCGCTGTGTAACTGAGGAAATTGCTGGCGGAGGATTCCTATGGCTGCAGCCTGCCCCATCCTGTGCTAGAGATTCTGGGCCCTATGCATGAGCGATATGCCAAAAAAACAAGCTTTCATCCAGTCGTTACAAAAATAAACAATGATGAGGAACTATTTCCAGCAGGGATCCAGAGCAGTGCAATGACCAGCTATCCCATAAAGGAGAATACAGGTGGTGGTCCTGAATGGAACAAACCCAGACAAACAGTACAATACAAACCAAAATGATCAAGAAGTCCTATAGCTGAGGTTATATATCTTTTTGCTTCCTTAGTTTGTGAGAGAAGAGCTAACTGAGTCAATTTTTTAATTGCTATTTAAGCCCTCTTTCTTTTCAGTTTTCTCTCACCAGCCTCCTCCAAGAAGCTGCTTTTGTCAGCATTCAGAAACTCTGGCTCTTGAGAAAACCAAAGCCAGCAGTGAAACACATCCCAAAGCATCAAAGGAAAGTACAGCTGGGAGGGACCACAAAGACCTAGCCTGGCCTGCTTCCCTGCGGCAGGAGCAAATGCACACAGACCACTGCCTGACGGATATTTGTCTAAGCTGTTATTAAAGCTCCTTGTGAAAGAAATTTCACAACCTTGCTTAAACAAGCTTTGGAGAGAGCTGCTCTACCTGCTTACCTGGTGGTTTGGAAAGACTTCTTTCTAATAATTAACCCAAATCCTAACTGCTAATTAGCTATCTTCTTGCTTAACCCTCAGTGGACACAAACAACAGATTAACAGTCTCTCCTGCTAATTTTGCATATTTGCACTACATTATGATTCAGCCTTTCTATTTTCCAGTTAAAACAAACCAAACCACTCCAAATTCTCCCGATGAGCGTTGTTTCCAAGAGCTCTGCTCATTCTTCCTGCCACCTCCCAGACCCTCTCCCATTTGCCTAAAACTGGTGGTGCCCAATTTAAAAGAGGTCTCACCTTTTCCTGTCAGCTAGCTGTCCGCAGAGCCTTAATTCACTCCCTCAGGCTTAATTGTGTCCTAGAGCCCTGATGGAATTGCAGTGTGAGTGGAGGGTCACTTTTGTAAGCAGCAGGAGTTGTTGGGGATGCTCTGCATCCCAAAGCTGGGAGAAGAGACAGCTGACGCCCTGGGGCATTTGCTCTTCTCTGCCTCTTTCTTTCTATCCCGGTGGAAGAGACGAGCAGTACAAGAGTAATGTGTAAAAGCGTTTTTCTGGAACAACTCCCCATAAGAAATGCAGTTTCGCTGAGACTGAAAAGTTTTGGGGGCAATATGTCAGCCCCCTCTAGAAGAAACATTTAAGTTGAGCTTTTCAGCTTTCACGTTTGAAGTTCAGTATTTCTTCTATAAGGCAAAAATACCTTGCTTCAACTTTATCGTTTTCATTTCATATTTATTTAAATTTTCTTAAAATTATTCAATACTGTGTTCATACTAGTTGTGTTTATATTGGATTCTGTGTTAACACTATCAAAATAATACTTTTTGCCTTCTTCGAATTTGGTATTTCAACGAGTGAAAAAAATGTTCTTGAGTTATTGAACCATATGTTTCAATACTTGCAATGTGTTTCTTTTTAATTTCTATTTCATGAGTTCTTTTGACCATTTGTTCTGATTAGGAACAAAAAGTATGAATTTAGGCAGTACTGCATAAATTCCCGACAGCTCTAGATAATTCATAAGGATACACAAATCGTCTTATTTCTGCTCACACGTCCAGTTCCTGTGTGAGGTGTGCAAGGAGGGAAGCAGCTCATTCCTTCCTTTCACTTTGCATTGTGCCTGTAAAAAAGCTTTGCACAGTTTGGAATGGTGTTTGCTTAGGAGCCTGTTTACAAAATAAGTGTCTTCTAACCTCTGCTATGAGTCGTGCTAGATGATCGTTCTGCCTCTGAAGTACTTGAGGCCAATATATTCTCTTCAACAGCCTGTACTTTGCATTGATTCCCCAATAGTGAACAAGTGGTCATGTGGGGATCCTTTGCTATAGCATTTTTAATATTCCATCCATTAACTAATTTGGATATATATTCCCACTGTTTAATCTCTTCTAACCATGAATGTCCCAAGATATGCAAGGTTGCAAAATTAGGGAGAAGCACCTTTTAATGCATAACCTTCAACAACTGACCCTGTAGCTATGCAAGATCATCTCTTTCCACAGACTTTAAATTATCTCTTCAGTCTCTTGAATGGTCTTTAGTATTTCTTAATTGTGCCCAGCTAGATGCCATTTCCTGCTGTATTACAGGTGAATTTTAAAGTACCCTAAAGTTCCTTCAATGTTTACAAGTCTGTGAGCAATCCATACTCATAACACTGATAAAAATGCCTAGAATTGACTTGCAAGCGTCCACCTTAGATTTATTAAATAATGATAGAAGAAATTCCCTGGAAACTGTGGATGGTGAGCGTGTGATTATTGAAGATGTTCCTGACTACCTGTCTGAAGACACTCAGGGTTGGATCCTCTATCTGGGTTTACTCTGTGGCATAAACCTGCCACAGAAGCCCAGCAAAGAGTTTCCCTCACGAAGGGGAACCATTGGCCTTTCTTTCTGTGCCGAATCTGCATCTCATGTACATCTCCTGCCAAGCAAAGAGTGCAGCAGGGGGTGGCAGAGAAAAGCCCAACCTGTGAAATCACCAGAGTGCCAGGGATGTGGTGCTGGCAGGTACATTGACCATCCCAAGCCCAGGGAGGAATTTAGACTCCCAGTCAGTATTGGTCATGTTGTGCAAAGGGCTGGCTCTCAGACCCCGGAGCAAGAGAGGTTTTACTCTACCTTCTGGTCCGATGATCTGATAGACTAGGAACATCATCTCCCATGCCTTCATCAAAGAAGACAACTAGAATAAAAATGCTGCCGATCCATTAGGACCATTCATTGCACTACCTGAAATGGCAGCGAAAGCCAATGAGTTCTCTGAAGAATCTTCAAGATACCCTGCTCGAGTGTCACTACTCAGTTTCTCAGGCCTACATGGAAAAGCCTTCTGAATGGGCTTTCCTCAAGTCGGACCTGAATTCTCATCTCTTTCTATTGAGAAATCATCCTTTGGCAAAGACGGTTGGAGAATCTCCCAGTCTGTCTTTAACCTCATTCATCTTTCATTCCTCACTGGAACTCCAAAATTTTACTTTTTAAGAAAGGAAAAATTGTCCCTTTTTTCCTTCTGACTGCTACGGATCCTGGAATACACATCCAACTGCCCCTCTCTTATCTGGGTCAGCTGCTGGGGGACCTCTGGAGCTCAGAGATCCTCCCTCATACTTTTCCTGTTGTTCCATCAGTTGAAAAAAAAATTGAATTGGGCACCAAAGTTCAGATTCTGTAGGTCAGGTTTGAATTAATTGCCTCAAGGGTCATATTTTACAAATGAAACAAGAATACATACCTTTAAGTGATGAGTCATATGCATTGTGCAATGGCTTATTATTCCCTTGGGGTATAGTATTTACTTATGCTTGTGAAATGCTCCATGATTTTTACATCTTTTCTTCCTTATTGTCTTCAGATGTAGATTATAGTCACAAGAAGAATGTAGGCTTAGCTTTTAAAGTGAATGTACTTTAAAGCCTAATTAAATAAAAGTTAAAGGTGCTGGGTGATAGGCAGTATCTTAATTGAGAAGGCAATAGATTGAATTAGGGTTTTTTCCTTATAGATCCTCAATCCAATATTTCTTGAAAACTAAACCGTCATATTCTTCAATTGCTAAAACCAATTTCAAGGTAGAAATGTCATGTCAAATCATGTACCAATAAGGGCATTGCAAATAAGATTTTTCTTGACCTTACCAATCAGTCACATTGCATCCCCTCCAAAGAGTATTATTAGATTTTTATCGTTTTCTGAAAGCTTCCTCTTCAGAGACCAGCCTGATAAAGTAAAGTATCTGATTCTAATAGATAGCCACAAACAAAGTTATGAATACCACCGCTATTCATTTAAGGGACATCACTACTCTACAGTAGATAAAAAGTCTAATGAATTTACAGTAATCAAATAAATATAATGATTACCTGGGACATACTTGAGTTTATAATTATATATATTTTAGTAATCCCTTTTTAGAATCGACAAAATATGATAGATATCTTTACGAATATTCATGTATCATGGAAAAGTATGGCTTGATCATCCATTATACTAATGATGTATCTTACTATTACCATACTGATTCAAATGAATTTCTAGATCCATGTGATATAACAAAGCCTGGGATATAGTCAATGGTGGATAAAAAGGTATTCAAAAGAGGAAGAACAGTCTAATACAGTAAGCAAGTGGAGCGAACATCTGCCTTGTCTTGTGTCCCACAGATTACCTTGTTGTCATGGGGGATGCACAAATATTTCCGAATTTGTGCTAGGAATCTAAATGGGCTGTTAGTTACACGGGTGCAAGTCACATTAGCATCACTGAGAGCTGCACCAAGTTATTTAGCTGAGCGCCGAACTGACAGCTCACAGACACGTAACCCTTGTAGTAGAGCTCTAAAACTCTAGTGCTTGGTTTCAGAGCCTTGAAAATGTTTCCCTTGGCAGATTCAAGATTTCCCAATATTATGCACAGAAACATGAATTGCTGTGGTGATAAGAAAAAGTGCTGATTTGTAGATAGCTAATTGAATCCTACTTTTCAAGCTAATGTGGGTATATAACTGATATAGCTTGAATGGTTATGTCACTGATTTGAAACAGCAAAATTACATTGCATTAATTTAGCATATTAGAGACAAATGTAAACTAATTTCACAGCTCCTTCAGGCAGCATTTTATAATGAGAACCAATTTAATTTGAAAAACAAAACAGAAAAAAATACATTTTTTGGCCCTCTGTAGATGCGCAAAGGTATTCAACAGCACAGGTATTCAGCAGTTAGTTTTCCAGGGAAATTTGTTGTAGAACAGATGTAAGATTTATGATGACTAGGAACTAGGCCCCATTCTTACCAGGGCATATGTCAGGCATTCTATTTATATCTTAAAAAAAAGTGTAATAGCTGTCAGGGCACAGTGGACAGGGAACTACTTACAGAAGGTTTATACAGTTGGAAGAGAAATACTTCTGTGGAGCTGAAGCAACTCCGTTTGTGCCAGAAGTCCTTCAACCATATCCGTGGTAAGCAGCATGAAAGGGAGGCACAGAGAAGGGAGTACACGATACAATCACAAACAAGCCACTCTGCGATTTGCGTGATGCTGCCCAGCACCCACCGTGCCTTCCATCGATGCTTGTGGATGTGCTGTTGACATTATAATCAAATTAGTCATGTAGAAACCTTCGGAGTCAAGAGAGAGAAGTCGACCCTTCTAGAGCACTGTTAATCTAATTGAAGCTGTTGTCTAAAACAGATCAGATGAATCCCACTCTAGGTGACCTGTTTCCCTCTGTTGACTGTAAAGGCAGTTTAGACAACTAACTACAGCAGGTGTCTGGATGCAGCCTGGATAAATCCCATCTGCAAGGATTCACATTATCCCTGCAAACAGACTAAACTCAGCTTCAGATCAGGCTGCCTGCAAACCCCTGCTGCCCTTGCTTGCAACCCAGCCATCCTTTTAGGAAGGACCTGGGTCTGTCTTGTCTGTCCCATGAGTCCTGTGTCAAGGCGTTATGGGGTAGGGGGAAGAACCCCAGCCAGACATTTCACGTGCACAAAGCATGCCCTGGCAGGTCTTCTGGAGTGTGGGGTGCACCAGCAGCTTTTCCCCAGGAAGCACCTCTAGAGCAGGCCCTCATGAGGAGTAACAGCAGAGTGAGGGGCAAGTGTGGCTTCACGCCTGTTGCCAGGCGGCTCCTGCACAGCAGTGAGGGGCAAACATCTCATCCTTGCTGGTCCAAGAAGATAACGGCCTGAGATACAGCACATCCCACACCCAGCACTCCTAGGAGGGACTCATATGACACCAGAGTACTTGAGCACCGAATACCACATGTCTGGGGCTTTACACATACATTTTTTGAAAGAAGATACACTTTTCTGAACTTTCGTGGACCAGAATCCCATGGTGGTTTTGGCTTTAAAGCAATTTCTCGCAGCATCCATAGTGTCTTTCTGGCAACTTAGCGGCTTAGCTATGCTCTGGGTAAACAGTGCTTTGCTTTTGTTTTCCACTATTTCAGTCAGATTCATTGGCCCTATTTTTGCCTTTTTCTCTGGTCCCTTGCTATTGCTTTGGTAGTGTGAAAGGAAGAGAAATTCAAGCAGCAGTCACCCTGACATAGGCTGCGTAAGCTGAGTTATGGCTGCTTTGTGTCCAGCTCAGTGCATCAGGATAGCCTCCTGATGGTCCTTGGCTTTGGAAATCATTTTCCATTAATTATCTGCAAAATATTTACTTTAAAAGTGCTGTGAACAATCAGGCCAGGAAGCTTGTTTACTTGAACATTTCCTCAACAAGAGCGCAAACACCATTGACATGAAGTTTTTATACTTTTCTCCCAGCTCTAAATAAACGCTGTGTAGCACTGATCAGGATTTTGCTTTGGTTAAAGAAGAACAAGACCTCTGGTGTTTATTTTTGCAATATATGTGTATTGTTAAAGAACAGTTACGTTCATCAGTGACTTCCTATGCACGTACTTACTCAATTACCTCTTTCTTTCTTTCTTATAGGCATGTAGCCACCGCTCTAGCTCAGAGATAATCTGCTGTACAACTCCTTCGCTGAAAGCCTTCAATCTCCAACCACCCTTTGTAACCAAAGTGTTCTTTATTTTCGATGGTGTCAGCTCTTTGTACTTTGATTTTGATTATGTAAATAATCCTGTATTTAAGCATTTTGAAAAGCCAGTGTTCATCTCAAGAGGCAACCAAAACATTCTGGAAATTAAGGTAAGAAACGTTGAAATATGAATACGTTTTTCAATGATTTGCAAGCGCACATCAACAGCGTAGTGTGGGACAGCATTTTGATGAAACAAGGGAAGCCCCAAGGAAGCATGGGCAGAGAGACCGAGAGCAGTGCGTTCAGTACTGCATTCTTGTGAGCCCCCAGCTGTCACAACTTAAAAGATGCAGAGCTGTAACCAAAGATATACCAGGGTGGTTGTTGGCATCAGGTGGGGTAGGAGAGTGGCTTTGCTTGTCCTTATTGTAGGACCACGCTGCGTCAGTTTCTGATTGCAATGAGCTGCGTCACCGGTTCAGGCTTCAACACAGCCAGCAGCCCAGAACCTGAAGTGTGTGGTCTGCGCGCGAGTCCCAGCTCTTACTGTCACAGGGTTTTGTGTCCTTCCTCACAAAAGACACGGAGTTGCCTTTAGAAGGTGGCGTAGCAGCTTTGGCTCCCTAGAGCTGAGGGAAGCTCTGGCCTGTGCACAAAGTCACTCATGAAAATCAGTCACTACTGTAGCCTAAATATTTACGGATCCATGAAAAATGCAAAGTTGATGCTGAGAGCCTGTTAAAGGAGCACTGAGAACAGTCTACACAGCACTGAGAAACATCTCTTAGGAATGTGGGGCCCTCGCAGGCACAGGCTGCTCTCTACTAGAGTGCTGCAGAGAAAGTTAATTCAATTTTGCGAGAGTGCGATTTCCTGAAATCTAGTGCTTTTCTGAGTTAGAGTATCAAATAGGAACAGTATAAATACAGGTATTTCTAATTTATAATGGATGTTTATGAAAATGTATGATTATATACATGAAATGTATATAGAATATCTATAATTTATATAGAATATATTCTATAAAAATGCTTTACGGAAGAGAATCAGCCTTAATGCTGGGGTCATCTCTTTGTGTAGCTGCTCCATAGCTCTGTATGCCCAAACTCTTTTCCCCTATGACAGCCGTGAAATCTTGAAGCCCTGAGGTCCTTGACTCCAAGATGATGGTCCAGTGGGCCAGGTCCTAAGCTGCAGGAAATCAGAGGGGAGTTACCTTAGAGCCTCAGCCATGCTGAGTTCCAGTCAAACTCTCTTAATATTGATCTGTCTCCACAAAGCGTGTTGGGAAAATTCCAAAGAATAATCAATCTGATTTTTATTTTTTTGTTTTGTTTTTCTACTTGGAACTTGTGGCCGTACAATCACCCCTTCCTCAATGCAGAGCAATTCTCCTGTTCGGTTATGGAGAAACACTAGAAAGAGTTCTGGTGTGTGGGTCAATGGAGAGCTGGGAATATATAGCTGCTGTATGGCTCAGTGCCTCTGTGTAGTGACAGCAGTGTTCTCCAGTATTTTCCAGGTCATGCATATCAACCAATTGGAAAGAAGACTAATTTGAGAAGAATCATAGAATAACTTAGATTGGAAGGAACCTCTGGAGGTCTTTGTAGTCTAACCCCCTTGCTCAAAACAGGGCTAAGTTAAAAATTAGATCAGGCTGCCTATGGCCTTGTCTAGATGAGTTTTAAAGATCTCCAAGAATGGAGATTTGACAGCTTTAAAAAACCCAGCTTCACTAGCCTTGCATTGTGCATCCCGTGCTTCAGCTCTCTTCCTAGTTCAGTGGCTCTCTGCTGTACTTCATCCAGTTTCTCAGTATCTCTCTTGTTCTGTGGGGTTCAAAATTTGATACAATTCTCCAGATGTGGTCTCACAAGTGTCTCACAAGGTCCTCACAAGAAGAAAACAATCACCTTCAATCTAGTGGCTTTGCTGCTGCTAAAGTATGTGGTGAGCCTTCATCACGACAATGACACACTGCTGCCTCATTTCACCTTGTGGTCCACAAGGACCACAAGACCTTTTCTGTAGAGTGTCTTTCTACCCTGCTGTCCCTGGCTTGTCCTGGTGCGTGGGGTCATTCCACCCCAGGTGCAGGACTTGGTATCCGTCTTTGTTGAATTTATGAGGTTCCTGCTGGCCTACTCCTCCAGCTTGCCACAGTCACTCTGAGCAGTGAACCTGTCCTCCGATATTTCAGTCATTTTCCTAAATTTGATGTCATCTGAAAGCACAAGGACAGTGCATCCTGTCCCTTTGTCCAGGTTGCTGATAAACATTTTAAGCAGTATTGGTCCCAGTATCAGCCATTGAGGAATGCCACTTGTTAAGACTTCTAACCTTTGAGCTGATGGCCAGTCAGTTTTTCATCCACCTTACGGTCCATCCACCCAGTCCATATCATCCCAATTTGTTTTCAATGCTAGGAGAGACTGTGTCAAGGTAAACGTCCAGTGCTCGCCCTTCATCTACAGAACCAGTCATCTCCTCATAGAAGGCCATCAGGCTGCTTAGGCAAAATCCACTCTTAGGAACCTATGCTGGCTTTTCCCAGTTGTGCTCTTGTTCTTCCTCTGCCTGGAAAAATATCCATGAGGACTTGCTCCATAATCTTCCCAGGGACTGGGATTAAAAATTAGGGGGTTTTTAACATTCTTTTCTTTTACTCTCGAACCTTTTATTCTTCCTTAAGGACAAGTCCCTAGTGCTCTTTATTGCTGGGAAGAAGCCATTCAGATGAGAAAGGCTGGCTGAGGACTGTCCCACTGACAACTGACCAGTGTCACAATTTTGTAGCATTGATGTCACCTGTAGTCATGGCACCCAAGGCAAATGTCTACCTAAGCCTAATGCCCTGATTATTTCCTGGCAACCAGCTGGAGAATAACATTAGTGAAAGCTGGTCTCCTAGAACAAAGCATGAACAAGCACCAATTTAACATCTTCCTCTAAATAACATTAGTTATAGTGGGATGCTTCTATCAAAACAGTGAGGCGACTTTCAGAAATTATAGTCGAGAGCCAAAAGATCATTACAAGCCATATTGGCAACACTTTTCCCTCGTCCCATACCCGCATTCAAAAATACACACAAGTTTACATGCCTCATGGTCATATTTTGTGCAGTAATTAAGCAAGCTCAGCATGAAATTAAATGGCAGCTTGCTTCAGTGAACAGTCTGTTCTACCAAACCAAAGTTCTTTTATCTTTTTCTTAATTAGTTTCAGAGGGGCGGAGGGAGCTTTATCGTAAGTTTTTCAGTCAAACTAATCTAGTGTGACATATTTGGCTTTCATCAAATTACCGTAGGTACCGATTGAAAGGTTCTGTTTGGTTTCCCCTGATGACCGTAAGATGTTTTTGTAAAAAAATATTACACACAAGAAAACTTTAAGTCTTCTAAAACACAGTCAGGGCACTGTGTGCCACTGAATGCCAGCCCTTCTTGTCTTCAGTGCCAGCCTTTTTGTCTTCCACACTCGCGAGCCTCTCAGGGTCCCACATCATCACTGTCTTCCTCTGCCAAGTATGTGTCTCTCTGAAGTTTCTCAGTGCCCACCATGCCCCAGTCAGAGGGGTCATGGCAGAGTGGCTTGAGGCACTTCCCTGCTTCAACACTGTGAAGACACCACTTCAGAAGTGCTCTCCTCTCCCGCCAACACGGGAAGCTGTCAGGGCAGGAGAAATTCTGGTGTTTCACTGTAAGACCTGAGTCTGCTGAAGAGGTCAGAGTCTACTTGCTGCCTTCCATAAGAGCCACTGACCCAGACCTGCAAGCTGGCCTGTTGACAGCCCAGTGTGTCCTAGCTGTGGAAAAAAAAAACCCAAACAAGTAAGTAAGGAAAGAAACAGCTTCTTACCTCAGTCTGCCCAGAGGTCTGGCCTGGTCTGGAGTTGTCCTTGTGCACCAAGGTGGTGTGGGGTCTCTGTGTGTGCTTCCAGTGGAGGCCTAGGAATGGGCCGCTGGATGACTAGGGTGTTTGTATAAATATAAATCTTCCACTAGAGAAAGAAGTAGCACAATTATCATTTCATGTTACACATCACATCTGAGATCTTGGCTGTCCTCTGGCACACCTGCCCTAAAACTAAGAGTAGGACAAGGCTTACTAAATTGCCTACTCTCTTCCTAAGCCAGAACAACACATTCTTTATGAGACAATCTTAAGGAACTCTTCTTGTCTATTTATAGGTCACTCTATTTTCAATCTTCTTCCACGATGTATAGAAAATTATGTTTCTCTCAATGTCTGATCCAAGAGAGTGCAGTATGGAAACACGGGTAGTTCTGAGCAAGCTGAAGTGGAAGCTCTACAGCTGCAGAAACTCCCGGTCCTTCCCAAGTCAGCCCACTCTGCTTAGGAACCTCAAAAAATCTGCTGACACCAGCCTCAAAATTTCCACACCTTGGTTTGTGGTCCTTCTACTGCTTCTAGACTTTCACGCAAATTACTCCCATCTCTCTGAAGTTGTGTGGTAGTTTGTCTATCAGATTGGTTTGCAACAGCTACTCAGTCCAGTAACTAGCTTCTCCAGCCTGCGTGCAAAGGCACTGCTCAGCAAAAAGGGGGTAATACACATTTTACATAGAAAATATTGTTTCCTGGTTCTCAGAGAAGTCAGTTTCCTCCTTTTCTTAAAATCATAGGCAAATTCTGTGGTCCTTAGAAGAGAAAAAACACTGCTGAAAGAGTTGTGAAACTCTTAATATATTGAGATATTATACTGAATATACTTGAAACCATAATATAGTAAAGGTAGTATAGTGGTAGTGGATATAAGTAAAATCTACTATATTCGTTGTAATTGGCTAAGGACCACCTTAGGAAAAGTCAATAAGATTTTTTTTTGCCTTGGGTAAGTATGAGTTTTGGTGGAGAAAAAATTCTAAGATTTGGTGTAGAAGAAACAGAGAGGCCACTCACGTACACTCTCCAGAATAGTACATTTATCCTGGAGATGGAAGTCAAGTCTTTTGAGGTACATCATTCAAAGGAAAGATCTGAACATGAATGGCTCCCAATCTGCAGCAAGCTTCCATACTAATAAGCAATAAACTTTAACTATTTACTTAATTAACACCAAACAGAATGGGTCCAAGTAGACAGAAGATAGAGTGCCAAATGGACTTTTTTGTCCAGCAATTAAAAAGCCTTCACCTGGGGTGTGGCTTTACCAGTCAAAAGAGGACGCTGGACTGGCTCTCCTATATTTTTATTAACATTTTCCCAGGGCTCAGTCTGATTCTGCAGCAGACCCAAGACATATTCCAAAGTAAGATATTTTTGACCCTCAGAATGGGATTCTTCTTGTCTTTCCAGTATACGAGGCCTTATAGCAGTGTCAGCCATGATGCCTTCCTCCCTTCTTGTGAGAAACTCATGGATCCAGACCACATAAATAGCCTGTATTCATATTACTCCCCACTTCTCCCCTTCTACTGCCCTTAATACGCCTGTTCTTTCATCTTAAGCTGAGCCGTACACGGGGTGGGGTAGCTTTTTAAATATTGATGGACTCCTCAGCACAAAAGATCCTGAACTTGGCCTTTGGACACTACTATAATAATACCAGAAGGAATACTATTTTATCCAAGTCTGGGATGTGAAAGCAGGTTTTCTGAGTAGGGAGTGCACTTTTCATGCTGTCATTTTTACCAGGGTTTGTTCCTCTTTGGTCTGTGGAATGGGATTTTGACAGATTTGTGCATTTTTATGATTATAATTAATTAGTTCTTTTTGAAAGCTTCACTCCTGCTATCACAACCACTTGCAAAACAAAATGTTTGAGATGCCTTTACTTTGTGGATAATATAATGCCATTTTTGTATAAAGAACAGGGTCACATAATGCCTCCTTTCTTGTGCAAATTATGCAAAAATCTGAACAGGACCAACAGAATTTATCCCTCGGACATTTACATTTTTAGAAGTGTGTATGGGCTGTATGAGTATTAGTGACAGCAGGTTTTATCCGTAAACTTTATCATCCCCCTCTAGCCTGTCTAACTCCCATTTACATGAAAAAACCTGATACATGCATATTGACAGGGCAATGTAAATTTGCGTTAGTCTTTCATTTCACAATTGGTTTTCCATTAAAAAAAAATTCTAATGTAATGAAAGGACTTCTCCTTAACTTTTATGAGATGGTTATGTAATATGAAATTGATTTTTTTTTTTCCAAGGGAAATTATATTGATTCAGAAGCTGTTAAAGGAGAGGTGCTAAAAGTTGGAAATAAAAGCTGTGAAAACCTCCTCCTGCAGTCGGAATCAATTCTGTGTACGGTTCCCAGCGATCTCCTGAAATCCAACAGCGAGCTAAATATAGAGGTGAGGCAGCTACACCACACATGAGATACTAATGCCATTTTTATTATTATTCCCAATGTCACTATTGAGCGTATAAACTTTAAATCTAAGCCTAAGCCTTTGTTTACAGAGATATCTCTATCCCTGTTTGTTTGGAATGGAAATTCAAATAATATCGACTATTTTAAAAGAATTATTATCAGCATTGTTGTTATTACCTGTTTGTACAGAGGCTTTATGGAGCTTTAGGCACAAAGCAGGACCTAGGCTAAGCACAGAAATAAAATGATAGTTATTAATTCAAGCACAAGAGGAAACACATGGGGAAAAATGGGGAAGCTGTAATGGAGTAGGTTTACTTGGGCGCTCACAAGTCCTTTTTTCATCAAAAAATTCTGCTGCAGTCAAGAGGATCAGATCCTTTCTGTAAGAATTTTTTGTCTGCTTTTTGTAATTTCATTTCAGTTCTTTTTGTAAGATGCAGACACTTAGGACAAATGTTTGAGTTCTAAAATTATTGTTCTAAAGGTGGTCTCACTAGAGTCCTTCAGAGCCCTACTGCAAATTTAAATTGTAGACAGTTTTGACCTACTGATTTATAGAATAAGGCACAAATCTTTCAGCATCTTTGTATTTTTTTTTAAATATAAAAAAGGAAAATCACAGCGGAAGGGGATTACCCTTAAACTATGAAATTTGATGATCATGGACGCTGATTCACTGAAAACAGTGGAAACTTTGCCAGTCATGTAAGTCTGACTAGGATCAAACTCTATGTAAGCTCTTTGGAGCAGAGACCATCTATTTTTAGTGTGTCTCTATGGCACTCATCTCAATAGGATCCTGGACTGTGAATGGTATTCCTATGTACTACTGCAATCTAAGTAAATAGCAATAACTAATGTCCTTTACTAATACAGTAAATATTAATTTAGTTTAATATTAATTTACTTTGAAAACTACAAATTAAATTTCTTGGATGTATCAGGCAAACTATAAAATTAGACGCAGCTCTTCTTTTTGGCAAATCTGTTTCCCAGCCCAGTAAATGCCTAGTTTTATGTAACACTTGTGCATATGTTGCATTCTGTACCTGTTCATATTTTTACATATGCAACCCGGACTGGCACTACATTCAGTCAGCTCTAGTATGTGATATTTCCTTGATGCCTGAGAAACAGATATGCGTGACATGTATTTCGTACGTAGAAAAGAACACAACATAAAGGGGTTAAATAAGGTTTCTGCTTGTTTACTGGCAAGGAGCCTCAGAAATTGCAGTCTGCCCAGCGAGGAAGAAAATTTGCTCTTTTGACGGGCAAATCCATCATTACAGTACCCAGAGGAATGAATTCCACAGGAGGAAGAGAAAAGATGGCCAAATGCATTCCAACTGACTGAGCTAGTACTGTGTGAACTAAACCAGTTTTTTCCCTGTTAGCTGCTTGGTGTTTGGTTGTTGATTTTTGGGATTGTGTTTTTGTTTTGTTTTGTTTCTTTAAACTGTTGACAAGCTGGCAAGGGACAAGCTCACGTGACCTTGGGAACTAAAAAGCAGGCACGTTGTCAACAGAAAGTTTGATGTTACAGCATATTTACGCCAGGAGGACACATATTAAAGACATTTGGGCTAGTTTTTTTAACATAGGTCTCAGCCTGTATATCCATAGGCCCACACATTTCCCTGCACTATTTGAGTAAAAGTATGAATTTAGCATTTTGAATTAACATCTGGTAGCAGTGTGACCCTGTTATCCAGAGCGCGTGTGTGAGTGCGTGCCGCGTGTATGGTGTAGCGCATACATAGCTGTGTCACTACCAGAGCTCTTGAAGGCATGTAATGAATCATAAAAATGCAGATCTGCTTTCACATACGCCAATATAATACTTTCTCCATTCCAGTATCTTATCGCAGTACAGCATCACAAAATCAAGATTTAATACATATGGGAGGTATCAGCTCATACTTTAGCACTAATAATCTACTTCTTTCTTGTCTTTCGAAATCATCACGCTATTTTTTTTCTTTTTTTTTTTTCAGTGGAGGCAAGAAGTTTTGTCAACAGTTATCGGAAAAGTGCTAATCCGGCAAGATCAGAATTTCACAGGACTAATTGCTGGAGTTGTTTCAACATCAGTTTTAATTTTGATCTTTTTGGGTTTTTTCCTCTGGAGAAGGAAGAAGAAACAAATTAAAGGTCCATCATAGTCAATTCCATCAAATGATTCCGTAATTGTATCTTAGATTCTAAAAACTGACATCAGTTTATGCTTTGCTTAACTGCCATGCAATGCCCTGTTATAACCTGTCAGCAGACGTTTCACAATCAAGTCCAATGTTTCCTTGCATTTCAGCCCTTGGCTCTTGCCTGAGCTGGGTGAAGGGCCACACTGTGCCTAAAGGAGAAGGATTCTGGAGAAACTCTGAGCTATTAAGAAAAATTAGAAACTTCTCTTCCCCAGTCAGCCTTGGAAGAGGGGACGAGTAAATGACATGCATGGATTCACGAGTACTTCAGCTTCATCCAATTGCCTTGTAGTCCTCCAGGCTGTGCCTAAGTTGTGCAAGACAGAGCGCTGCAGTGTCCTGGTTCACCCAAATCAAGAACTTGGTCAGAGTGTGCCTCCTCTCTGGCCCCTGCGTCTGGTTTCTTTCCAGGGGGAACCACTGCACTACGCAAGGGGGAAGGAGGAGGGGAGCTAGTATATAAGCAGATCTTGTTCTGACGCGGTATCACAGTCAGATCATGAAGCTGGCCTCAGAGGCTTCAAAGCTCTCTTGGGTCTTCCACTGTGTCCAAGAGCAGCACTTTAACACAAGTTACAGCAATTCTTGTGCTGTTCAAGTAGCTGAAGTTCAGGTTCGGCGTGCGTCTGCCTCAGCAACAACCTGACCCTCTTCCCAGCAGAGCAGAACATCTTAAACTTAAATAAATAGCTAAATGAATGTTGGCATGCAGTAAACATGAGGGTTTTCTAATATTTCTTCCTCCTCCCTCTTCAGATCTGGGAAGCGACCTAGTGCGCTATGACGGCAGAGTGCACACTCCTCACCTGGACAGGCTGGTGAGCGCGAGGAGTGTAAGTCCAACGACAGAAATGGTTTCAAGCGAATCTGTAGACTACAGATCAACTTTTCTAGAAGGTACGCCTCTATTATGAATCTGTACGGATGACACCATTTTATACTTCTTGCTTTTCACGTCTTCAGATTATAGCTGTTTTGACCAATATCTTAATTTCACTTTTCCACCTGGTTTGTCTGTGCCCATTGTTCAGGACTTCCACGTGTTCACAGGTTTGCTATTTGAACTGAGCTTCTCAGGTGCTTCCCAAGATTAATATGCAAATGATTTTTATTGTTACTCAGGTTGGAGGAGTATATAAAACATTATTAGTAAAAAATCACTGTAATTATGCTCCACAATTAACTAGGAGTTGGTGGATATCATAATTTTGAGTTATCATGGGGTTCATCACACCATGCGCAAATCCACTCTGAAAAGCTGATTTCAAGGATAGCTTCAAGTGGATGTAGGTTTAGTATGTCTCAGTGACTTCATGCAGTCATTATAGAGCTCTGTCAGCCCAACATGGGACACGAAGTTTTGTAAACTGATATTCTTTGGACTGATACTCTTTGGACATTTCCTATAAAATGGCATGTTGCACGATGCAGAAATATTCAGGGATGTGAAAACTGTCACAGATCGAGTGGAGGTCCTTGTGTGCTGGGATGCCAGGCTCAGAAAACACACTGTTCACTTTCAGGGCTGTGGGCATGAGGGAAGAATAACCTTACACTGAATACATTTTTGTGCCTTATAACACCATTTTAGAGTGGGTATTCTCCAGAAGAGCACTCTGCTGCACTTATCATACCACTTTCAGCTGAACATGCCCTTTAAGACGTGTGGAGCCCATGTTTTGTGATTACCATTGAAGAGTCTTTAACTATTAGGAGTTACCATATTACGATATTTGAGATATCACAGGTATTTTTTAGTCTCGGTATAGACATAGTCTTGTACTATTTCAGATGCTGCCACATACAACTCAATAGAAATCACTCCAAATCCTTATTCCACTTTAGTAATCCCCAATTGCAGAGCTGTTGGAGAGCCAGGCCCGTTCCCAGCTTCCTTAATGATTCTTTAATTGCTGCCGCCAGCTCGCACAGGAAGTTTCTTGATTGAAAGATTCCCAAAGGAAAAGGAAAGCCTGTGCCAGTGGTTAGAAGGCAAAGTGGTACACGAGACAAAACTGTGCAAAGATGTTTGGTGGAAGGTAGATTTGTAGTGGTCCTGAGGCCACCGTGCACTGGCAAAGCACAGCAGAGAGCGCACCAGAGGAGGAGGTGTGTTCTCTTAATGTTCCTGTAGGAATGTTTGATTACCGCCAAAGAACAAAATGGCAGGTGCAGTAGAAAACATGCAGGTTTACATATAGCAGCTGTAAAAATTATTTTGCAACCATGGCTAGAGTATTTTACCGTGATTATTAAATAGATATTTACCCTTGGTAACATAAATGTGGCTTTGTAAATGAGAGAGTTAGTAATTTTGCTTCTAGATAGAGCAGCACTGAGTTTTTCTTGGCACATAGAGTGATAACAGCACTGTATAAAAACTTCCCAGGTTTTATACATAAATATATAAAGCATGTCTGTGCAACACCTTTTACTCTTTGTGATAAAATGTCTGATAATTTCTTTTGTTAAATTTATTCCCTTTTTTTTTTTAACGCTGGGCTAAATTCTGCTCATTCATTCCACTCGAATAATTCCAGACTGAAATTGGTGTAGATTAAACTAAATTCCTTGATTCTATTACACCAAATAATAGAAAATATTCTTTTAAACAACAGCAACTTAAAATACCTGAACAACATGCTGTTGACAAAAATAATTTTCTCAAATCCTGGCTTGACTGAAACATTTTAATTTCTGCTATTTTAAATCAGCTGGCTCATGTTATTTTCATGAGTAGCACCAACTGTATTATCTTCAGCAGTTACAGGATATGAATCACCTCTAGGCATTTCCCTGGTTGAATATTTACCATTGGATAAATATAGCTAGTCACCAGCAGTTTGGAAACCTTCATGAAATGTAAAGTTCCCTACCAAATTAGAACATGACAACAATAAAAGGTTTCATGCTTTTAATTGTTCAGTACTTCCTCCTCCCATATCACTGTCATTTTTCCATTTTACTCTTGTTACTCCCAAGTACTAGAAATGCTATAACCTACACTTGGCAAGATAATGACAAGGCTTCATTCCATCCACTCAGAAAAGTGGAAGTTTTGCCATTTACTTTCATAAAAGTAGAGCTGATACAAGCATAAATTTCTAGTGACACAGTTTTCCTGGAGTTTGGCAGATTAGCAATGCATATTTTCATTTTCCCCTTGTGACCAAAACTTCTGCAAAGCCAAGCCACTTCCAAACTGATAAATTCAAACCCTTGCTCACCAATGAAAGCAAGCTCTTCATTTTCCAAGGTGGAGTCTGAAAGGATTATAACAGTTTCTGTTCATCTTGCAGATCAGTTTCCAAGCATGTCTCAGAATGGATCGTGCAGACCTGCCCAGTATCCTCACTCCGACCTCTCCCCAATTCTGTCCAGCGGAGACTCAGATTTAGCCAGTCCGCTTCTCCAAACTAATGTCCACATAGACATCAGTGCCTTAAACCCCGACCTGGTCAAAGAAGTGCAGCATGTGGTTATTGGTGCTGACAGCCTGATTGTGCACTTCAGCGAAGTAATAGGAAGAGGTGGGTACTGCGACTCTTAGCATCACACTGCTGTTCTTTTTGCGCAGCCATTCGTTACAAACCGTTCTGAATAAGGTATCTACGTGGAGGCTTTTCAAGCTTTTTGCCTCTTACAGCACTGCTATCCCACGCACCAAATCAAGGGGAGAACTAAGGAGCTCTCCTTTGAAGTCAGATGAAGGGTTGTGCATTCGATCAGTTGGAGAAGATACCAGAGGGAGGAAGGAGTCTGCCAATTAATGGGGCTCCTTTGAACTCGAAGACTTGCTGGTTCCCCCTTAGCTGCCTCACTCTCACCCATTTCCAGGCTACGGAAAAGCTCAGACAGGGCTTCTGATCTGTGAGGCTGCGCTGCTGCAGAATATTGCTCGAGCCTAAGGGACATGCCCAAATGACAGAGGATGCTGAGGTGGGGGACACCGGAGACCTTAAACTCAGAGCCTGAGAGCTGGCAGAATTGCCACACAACACAGCAAACTCCTGCAGTCACTACTGCATTCAGTAAAAGTCCCCACGGGCCAGGTGAAACTCACACAGCCCTTTTGCCTCCGCACATTTCCCCCAGCTCTGAGGAATTTGCTGTTTGTTTCCTCCTGCCAATGGCTCTCCGTTCCCCGTCATTCCTCTCTCATCCCAGCTGCAGTAATGAGTAGCTCCTGATTCACTTCCCTTTATTTTTGTCCCTCATACAGCAAGTCCCCTATTTTTCTGAATTCCTCCCATCACTCCTATTCCTCTACATCTCCATAAGCGGGTTCCCTCCTTCTTTCATAGCCCAAGCCAGTATTTCTGTTAGGGGCATTTATTAAACTCTCTACTATTGATTACCTTTTAGTAACCCAAGCAGAAACTGGCTTTTCAGTTCTTCTGCAGTTCATGCAGGAGATATCTCTTGTTGAGTATCAGAATGCTGATAAAAAATTGACTAAAAATTATATTCCTTATGCCTCTTCTGCAGGAAAATAGCCACAAATCAAACAGTCAGTCAGTGTGTTTCCCTTCCATATATTGCACTTCATCATCCCCAAAGCAAGGGTGGGCCTTTTTCTTTTCTTTCTTGTTTCAGAAAAGGCCAAGTAATTTCCCATTTTTTTAAATGTTGAAAAATACTGGGAATGATACCGATATAATTAACCATTTTTTAATTTTCTCCTTCATAACTAGAAATAGGCCAAACCCAAAAATATTTCAGACACACCCGATGCAAGCTTTAGGATTTGTGCCCAGGCTCCAAAAAATCTGTGGTCTGATGGGATTTTAGTTGCTTTTATAAAAGAAACTTTGTATTAATTTTACCCCAAGCCAAAATCGAAGCCAACTGGGCTCTGACCAGTGCTTATGACTGGAACCTAGGAGAATTAATCAGATAGTGTTGCTCCCTGCAGAACTCACACTTGACAAAAAAAACTATTTTGCTTTCTAACTGCAAATATTAATATTTTAAAAGTGCCCGGTAAATAGTACCTCTGTGAAGGAAAGGCACCATTACATGTACATCATTTGATTTGGATAAATTAATGCACGTGCCTGGAGCTCAAAGTTCTCTGTGTGTCCCAAAGAGGTCAAGTTGACTTCTCATAGCAGGTTTCCCCGCTCTCCAGAGTACCCTATTTGCTTGACAGGAAAGCACAGGATCAGGAAGGATTTCTGTGTCCCTGGCAGTTTATTTCACTGCTTAGACCATTAGCAAGAAGGCAAGTTTCGCTCGTCACGTTTTGGTGGTATTTTGCACTAGGAACTAGGCCATAGCAGAGACCATAGACTGCCGCCTAGGGATGTGGTCAGTCTGTGATCGGTGGAGTGACTCCCAAAACTTTCATGGCCAACACACCACTTTTAACTCTCAGCATTTTCCACGGAATAGCAAGACCTGAGAGACTGTAAGCCCACAGTGACCCTCCTTATGCAGCTTTCCACTGAGGAGGCATCAAGGCTGTACAATCCAGTGGACCGTTTAGCATGGGCTTACAGACCACTGAGAACCACCGATCCAGTGGTCACGTCAGCTCCTTCTAACTGCTCTCTTGTGCCTTCCAGTGCCCTCCTTTGACATGTATCGACCAGGAGAGCATGGTGGGAATGGGCTGACATGGGTTTTGTGTGCATAGTCATTACAAGAACGGGAAGCAGTTGGGGCGCCAGCCTTGTCATTAGTTATACTCCCCATCTAGGTCAAGAAATATCAATTATGCTGCAAATAGAGTTTTCATTTTATGTAATGGTTTTATGTAATGGTGGTTTTATGTGTTAGTTATGAAGTTTACATTACAAGTGTTGGGAATTGGACAGAAACAGAGTGTGATCACTTTCTTAAAGCATAATTGCTACCCAGTGGAAAATACCAGAAAGCTAATTTTACTTATTAAAGCTAATCTTGCTCTTTTTTCACACAGGACATTTTGGGTGTGTGTACCATGGGACACTGCTGGATAACGACAGCAGGAAAATTCATTGTGCTGTGAAGTCACTGAATAGTGAGTTACATGTTTAATAGTGAGAAATTACCGTAATTCCAAAGATTACCTGGGTGAACAAATTAATTACGGTGAAGTGTACTTTCACAAGATTTTTGGTTGCAGCTGGATCAGATTTATCTCTGGAGCAATTCCAAAAATGAGGGAAAGGCAGTGTCATTTTTTATTCCACTGACTACTGAAGATTTGGGTTTGGAAGTTAAATTGCTAGAGAGCAGGCAAGGCTGCTGGAAAAACAGGAAGAGACTATAACAACATTTATTAAAGGCTTTACTCAAGTGTTGTTATTGAATTTTAAATAATTCATAATAAGAAAAGGAGAAACGGAATGAAAATCACCAACAAGCTGTATCTGGCCATTGTAAGAAAACCGATGCACATAACCTAGTTGTAATGAGAGAGGTGGGGAGCATGTTTGTAGCTTCTCATTATCACTTTGTTATGTGATGACATGCTGTACAGAAATGAATTGCAGTTTGTTTGGGTTTTTTTAATTAATTCATTTTATTACTGGATTTCTCAGGGATTACAGACCTGGAAGAAGTTGCTCAGTTTCTGAAAGAAGGAATAATCATGAAAGATTTCACTCATCCCAATGTTCTGTCGCTGCTGGGAATCTGTTTGCCCAATGAAGGATCCCCTTTAGTCGTTCTTCCATACATGAAACACGGAGATCTTCGAAACTTCATTAGAAACGAGACTCATGTAAGTACATGGTGAGGTCTACCAAACGGTAATGCAAGTCTAGCCACGCCCTGCTCCAACACCACAGGTTATAAGCCCTGATAATTACATTACGTCTATAACTTGCTGCTGTTACTACACCTTAACCTTTAGCACTTGCCTAGGCTGGCACCGAGCCCGACCGCAGCGCTGCCACTCCTTCCCTTCCCCCTCAAATTCCTCTCCGGAATGTTTCCCAGAAATTATCAGCAATAAGTATTTCTCATTTCCCATCCATAAGCCTCTTTATAAACAAATGTGTTTATGAGATCTAAGTCAAGGGGCCCAACCATCTGCTGGTTTAAACTGGCATATCTCTGTTGACTCCAGCACAGCTGTGCCGGTCGTCACCATCTGCTCCTCCAGCTCCTAGGTAAGGGATCCTCATGTCCAGCTAGAGACACAGTCCCATTGTTACCAATAGTTTTTCTTCTTATGTTGAGAGACAAACCCAGCAATTGTTATACAAACTACGAGTACTCTCTTAAGAGATTTTCCCCGCTTTCATTGAAAGACTGCAGATTTCTCAAACATGCCTCACTGCTTTCTCTCAAGTATGAGGCCGCAGGTCTTGCCTCAGGTAGTGTAAGCCCATTATACTGTGTGTATACAGTGTGTATACACACACACGTATATATACTGTAGTATTTCACCCATTTCCCACTGCTAGGACAATATAAAGCGACTTCCACGCCAGTGGGATTTCACCCCTGCCTCTATGGCAATCAGCAATCGCCAGTAAAACTTATTTTAAAAAAAAGCATCTTGACAAATTGTTGGGGGAGTTGAGCTTTCTGAGGCAGGGATCTCTTCCCTTTTGAGCTTGTTTTATTCTACATGCACCAGGGACCTTGTTTATGAATAGTGCCGTGGTCCTTCCTGAAGTAAGTAGCATAACGCCACAGTTGGAACAGGATTGTTCCACAGAAGAATACGATACTGAGCAATGTCGACAACACAAAAACCTGCGGGACCTTACTATTACATAACCAGTCATGCTGTTGGATAAAAGAATTACAGGTTATCATTATTCCTGTATTTAACATTTTCAATAAGGTCTAACCCACGCACTGCAGACCAGCAGAAGGAGTTACCAATCTTTGTGGAAAATCTTCTTCTGGTAACTGCTAAGGTCTCGTTTGCCTTCTCCATGGCACCATACCGATGATAGCTTGCGCTTATTTTGCCCCAGATAGAACTCTCTCCTTTCTTGGTCATTTCCTGCTGATGAGCTCCGAGTTTAGTTAGCACCTTCTACAGAGTTACATGCTATTACTCACAGTTCACAAATGTGAATCTTGTGTATCAGCTGTGATGGCGAGGTTTCAGCACACTGTTCCGCGTCCCAGCCCAGATCATGCTGCTTATGCTGCAAACTCCACTCTTCTGGAGTCTGTCAGTTTTTTGATTTCTTAAAGTGCGTTTCCTCCCTGGAGGTAAGAACTCGACCTAAACTTATGCCAGTTTTACTACAAGCACCAACCTGTCTTGATCATTCTGGTGGCGAGATAGGTGTGTTAAAAACTGAAAGTCACAGCAAAAAACAGTCTGCTTCTTGGGCTTCGGCATTCATTGTATCACAAATGTTTGTATTTTACAGAACCCAACAGTAAAAGATTTAATTGGATTTGGCCTTCAGGTCGCAAAAGGGATGAAATACCTTGCAAGCAAAAAGTTTGTCCATAGAGACTTGGCAGCAAGAAACTGTATGTAAGTACAAACGTCTCATTCCAGACACGTTATCACACTCTTCTGTGTAAGACAGCGAGATGAGATAAATGAAAGTTTCCAGGATTCTGCTATTTTAGTCAAAATAGGGTGGTTTTTTCATTGTTCCATAATTATACTGATGTTTGTCTTGCATACTGATGAGCTGCTACTCAGCTTGCTAAGGGCTCACTTCTTACACATAAGCTTTTTTTGAGTGTGGGAAATACGAAAAGCTGAGGTGAAAGTGTAGTCTCTCAAAATCATTGGTTAGAGAGTTTAAAAGGCATCTCCTAAGGGAAGTTAAACTGCTGTTGTCTCAACTTGCTGTGCTTCCACCCAGCCTCTTCAAAATCAGCATGTCTCTGCTGCCGCACCTAGCAGGAGGGAGAGGAACACAGGGGAACTTTGTGAGAAAAACAGGAACACAAAGAAACACCAGTGAGGCCTCCTGACAGTAATCTTTCGTTATATGAATATGAGCTTACTTTGGCTCAATTGCACACACAAATTAACATTAAAAAAATCAGAGCATGCAAAGAATCCTACCAGTGTCTGAGTAGCCAGACAGTTCAGTTTACACAAACTGATACAGGTGTTGCTGATACTATTATGCTGATTCATCACCTATGTTGTGAATTAATGAGGTACAGGATTAAACGTTAGAGTTTATTTTTAGCATGTCATAAGCTGGAACTCTGGCTGCAAAAAGGTTATTCACCTGTGACTTCTTGTTCTTTTTCAAAGGGTGCACACTCCTGCAGCTGAACAGCCCCTGAAAAAGAACATTTTCTTACAGCTGCTGTTTTTTAAGGGGGGAAAAAAGCCCCAAGCAACATGATTTTCAGGTTTCCTAAGAAAGAAGGAATTGGGTTACTGGATAGAAGTTCTGGTTCATCTAATCAAAGTTCAAATAGTGGCAACAGGACATTCCCCCTGGCCTACTGTCTCCTCCTTGGGTGAGGAAGGAGCAGGTATCAGGATGTCTCACATTGCCAATTAAAAGGCTGCTTTTGTACTTCTATATGGCTCAGCACTTCAGAGCCTGGAGAGCCACTGCCACCTGAGATGTCGTCGGGTTGAAGAGCCACATTGCCCAGTGGCCATGTGCAATCCAGCACTCACAAGCACAGCACTTGCCACAATGGCGATGTCCATCACAAAGGAAGCCAGGATGCAAATGCAGTCCCCATGGACTCCTGACTCTGTTCCAGCATCCTGGAAGAGGTGCAGGAATCTGCTATGGCATAAACCGTCCCCTGCTGACCCATCAAAGTTCCCTCCTACTCCCTTCCTTGGTATTGGTTTAGTTATTACATCAGTGAACACAGCAGATGGTTGTGTGCCGTTCAGAGGGACTTCAACAGACCAGACAGTTGTCCAGGCAGAAAGCTCATAAATTCAGGACAGGGAAATGCCACCACGTGCAGAAGCTGAGAGAGACGGGATTGTTTAGCCTGGAGAAGGCTCAGGGGGATCTTATCCATGTGTATAAATACCTGATATGGTGCAGTAAAGAAGATGAAGACAGATTCTTACTAGTGGTGCCCAGGGACAGGCCAAGAGGCAGTGGGCACAAATTGGAATAGAGAAAATTGCATTTAAACACAGGAAGAAATGTTTTTATTGTGAGGATGACTGAACGCTGCCACAGGTTGCCCAGAGAGGTTGTGGAGTCTCCATCCTTGGAGATATTCAAACTGGTGATGGTCCTGGGCAACCTGCAGCAGCTGACCCTGCTTTGAGCAGGGGAGGTAGTGGTGAACTAGATGAACTTTTGGATGAACTAGATGAACTCTATCCATTTTCTGACAATGATACCGCTTTATCAGGACAACCACCAGGCTTAGGAGGAGCAAAACTAGTGAGATCTTCTGGTATGGCTGAGCTGTAACCCCAGCAGAACTTTCCTTATACCGTCATTCTTTCCCAGCACGGACACCAAACACACCCTAAGTTACAGAACTACATTATTATATACGGGCATCACTGAGGTAATGATGGGTCCTTCCTTATCCAAATTGAGAGTGAATAGGAAAGGTGATGCCTTGACTTGGAAATAAAAATGAGAGATTTCTCAGGATATGGAAGAAGAAACAGCTGTGGAAGAAATGATGTAGCACTAAATCAGGATGTATTAGCAAAGACTTTTCATAGAGAGCAATTGTTTTAAAAGAACTGTAATTCGAATTATATCATCAAAACAATATCAGTAATTTCCTGAGTTCATCGCTGTGTTAAATGGGTGTCAAATATACTTTGCTGCGCTTTTTGTTTCACTGTTACATGACTTAATAGATCCAAGATAAAGTACCCCCTTCCAAAATCACAGTCTCAAAAACACAAGATGCTCATTATACTCCACCATCACTGTAAATCTCAGCTGCTCAGTTGCAGATAATACTTTTTGTCATTTTTCTAGGTTGGATGAAAAATTCACTGTCAAGGTTGCTGATTTTGGTCTTGCTAGAGATGTCTATGATAAAGAATACTACAGTGTGCACAATAAAACAGGAGCTAAACTGCCAGTGAAATGGATGGCTTTAGAAAGTTTACAAACTCAGAAGTTCACAACAAAGTCAGATGTGGTAATGTACAAACATATTTGTATCACCTATTAATTTATCTTATACTGCTTGAGGCATCTCTCTAGTATTTAATGAATGGACTAAGTCCAAACCAAAACTTATATTTGAATCTAACTTTAGTTCACATAAGAATAAGAGACTGTTAATACATCCAAAAAGGGTACTTGTCCCAGTCACAAAGCAACAACATGTTGACCTGATTATCTCTTACCGGTCAGGAAAGAGTTAGGAGTTTAATCCCACTCCAAGGGAAACTAAGGACATTCCGAGAAGCCAAGCTGGAGCTGAACCCTGCTATAGGAGGGGCTCTGGAAAGCTTGACAAAACAGGTTAACTTTGACACTCGTAAAATTTAATAGTTCTCAAAAAGACTTTATTTGCTTTATAAACACTTGCTGCCTGCCTACAGCAATCTCAAGTATTACCTGGCTATTTATGAAGAAAAAATTATAAGATGAAGTCATTAGTTGGCTGGATCACTTTGTATTTTAGCTCTCCTTTCAATCCAGATTCAAATTAGCCCGTGATGCATAGAATTTTCACCACGTATATTCTCTTCAGTATGTATTTACACAGGGTTAGTCAGATCATCAGCTCATGTAAATTGGCAGAGCTCCATTAACCTCAAAAGAGGTCTGCCAATTTATACCAGCTAAGTAGCAGGCCTATAGGCTTTTATTTTCTTTCATTTACTTAGCTGAGTTTCTCCGGCTCTAATTTAAGTGGCTCCTCAAGTCCCTACAGCATTTATTAGCCCACTTAAAAGAAAGCTGAATGCAGTAAAATAACTTTTCAAAGGTAAAATCCATGCAGTCGAATGCTTAAATCTGTCAAACCATCTTCTAAAACTGGAATGTAAAGCCCTCCAACCCTATCACTTATTATTTATTTCTTTGTTTTCTTAGTGGTCCTTTGGTGTGTTGTTATGGGAACTTATGACAAGAGGGGCACCACCTTACCCTGATGTAAATTCTTTTGATATAACTGTTTACTTATTACAAGGAAGAAGGCTGCTACAACCTGAATACTGCCCCGACCCACTGTAAGTAAATAGTTTGCAAAGCCTTCTGCAAATGCTGCTAATTCTGATCTTACGGTGAGACTGTGGGAGGAAAGTGGGTGGGGTTTTTTTTCCTTTCTACATGATTTCATAATTGAACACTTCTTTGATTTGAATGGCAGGTATGAAGTCATGCTGAAGTGCTGGCATCCAAAACCCGAGATGCGTCCAGCATTTTCTGAACTCGTTTCAAAAATATCAACAATCTTCTCCACTTTTATTGGGGAACACTACGTTCATGTCAATGCTACTTATGTCAACGTGAAGTGTGTTGCTCCCTATCCTTCTCTTTTATCATCACAAGACAACACAGACATGGATGTTGACACATGACGGGTATGTCTGAAAGAGAGGAAAATCCATTCTTAGTTGTATGAACAAAAAGCGAAACATTTTGTCCACTAGTTTTTACTGCCCAGTCTTTGTGAGAACACTGTTGCACATGTTTATGTTGTTGCCCAAGTTGCACTAGTACAAGGACGTGATACCGTGTTGTTTAAGGCGATGGGATTCTATAAACCGTCACAGTAATTTCCGAGTATTTGGACAACTGCATCAATTTACCAAATGGAAACGTTGTGTGCTGCCATCCAGAGCCAGTTCCCACTAGCTCTCATTAATGTGTGCTCAGACCCAAGAACAAAGATCCATCATTAATGCCATGAAGGAGAAAGCAGAATACCAATCAGGACGGCTGGAAGGACTGTTACTGTTGCATATACTTTAGGATAATGAGCAGTGCAGAAATGGTTTTCACGCAAAAGGCTAAGACAAACAATGAGAGTTACAAGAGTTCAAAATGTATTTTCCTCCTGCACAGTCCAAACTTTGGATTTTTGCGCCACATCAGCCAGGTTTCTTAGAACATAGACAGCCAAGAGAGCCAGCCTCATGGTAAATGTCTTAACAGAAATCAACATCAAAAAACGGTGTGCGGTAAACTAAGTATGTCAGCCTTGCCAGTCCTCTGGTGCTGTCAGACGGTACAAAAAATGAAGGGAAAATCATCTAGCTTAAAGCATTTCTAGTGTCAACTTTATTCCAACATTCAACCACTTCTTTGAGTAACAGAGCCTATATCGACAGATCTCTTGCTGAAAAATGCAAAGCCTCCATTTCTTTCAATAAAGAATTAACTACTCTCTGAGACTGAAAACTCGAAGGCATCCATACTAAATGCCAGGCTAATCCCTGGGATGTAGGGATACATTATTCTAGAGAGGAAGAGGAGACAGGCAGGCTGGCAGCCTTACGGAGCTGCTGTCTGGTGAGTCACACAGCGAGGAGCTGAAGCTCTGCCACCTACCCTTGGGTGGAGCGGACACCAAAGGTGGGTAAGGAGCGGAGGCGTTGCACCAGCCCTGACCTAAAAAGACTGTGCCGTAGCAGGAATGTTGACAACTTCTTCGTGCCAGCCCTAAAGTGCTGAGAAGACCCATCAAAAGAAGAAACGGCTTTAGGCCCCCCCCAACCTCTTCTTGGATCGCACAGCCCAGTGAGTTACGATACCTACTTTTATTTCTAAATTATGGCCGGAGAAACAATTTTGAAAAGAGATAGTAAATAAAACTTGCATTCATTAGGGAAGAGTACTATAGCTTTAGGGCAAGCATCACATGTCATTTCTGTTCCTGTGGAATTCTGTGCATACTACTGTATAGCTTGTTTAGTATAGGATAGAACTGGGTTTGTTGGTGTAAACACATAAAGTATTCTATTTTTATATTAAAAAAAAAAAAGTTTATTTTTAATGACATTTACAAAGTTTGGTTAGGCCACAAAATACTGCACTGTGAACATTTCAGAAAATGTATGTCAACGTACCTGATTCATAAATTGTAGCAACCTTAAAAA
Organism: Dromas ardeola; assembly: GCA_013398915.1. NCBI lineage: Eukaryota > Metazoa > Chordata > Aves > Charadriiformes > Dromadidae > Dromas > Dromas ardeola. The sequence goes on along the minus strand of VYZM01017133.1, from coordinate 247,287 downwards.
AAAATACTGTGTAAATATTAAAAAGGAAAAGAACTGACTGTAAACACACTCCACCCTGAGTAAAATATCTCCGTTGCCTGCAGGCCAACCATTTTAAGGTCTTCAAAGAGAGGTAGTGCAGATAAAGAACCGATATAAGGGAGATATATTGTTCTTGGGAGACAGTGTTATAACTGAAAGATTTATAATGAGGGCAGAGCGTGTAGGCAAACTACGAGCAGATAATATTGTATTGTGTTTCATCACCACTTTCATTTCAGAAACGAACTTTCATGTCTGCTGAGAGCAATACTAATTGTAGATTGCTCAAGGACAAAAGGCTTTGCTGCAGGCAAAAAAAAAAAAAATCATCTCGATGGTTGTTAAAACAGCTAAGGAAGTTTATGACACACAGATTTGGAGAAGATACTCCAAACTTGTACATACATGCTTGAGGAACGCTGCAATGTGAAACAGAGGACATTTTTAATATTTATGAACTTTTGCTTAATAAAGTTAATGTTGTGTCTGGGACACCTGTAAGAATACGTGATTCTGGTAAAGATTTGATGTTAGTAAGTTCATATATCTGCAAAAGAGCTGAATGGTACTTATGTTTATAGTTGTTGTTATGACCTAATAAACATGTTATTAAAATGAATTATTGTAATACTTTACACTCCAAGTGCTGTAATTACTGTTAACGTTTGACTGTTAAGCTGATAAAAGTCTCTATGCTTTTTCTGATTAACATGGGAAAAGCAACCTGTGGGACTGCGCGAGGAAACAACTCAGAAACACAAAAATATGGAGAGCGCCCCAGTAAATCAAACACGCGGTTCATCAGCCTCCCACCCATTAATGGATGCCTCAGAGAAAAGTGCAGAATATTTTGTCGTGAACAATCATGGCACAGCCCATTTGGTTAGAAAGTCTCTTCCCCAACCACAGGCCGCACCCACGCAGAGCCTTAAAATTCGTCATGCATTTAGTCTTGGGGGTGACATCTGATGCTCGGAATTGAGGCATCATAAAGAGTAGCTGCTTGGCCCAACAAGGATGCCAGTGCCTGCGTTCGGCATCCGAGCCCCCTGATCAGTCATGATCCGCAAGAAACTTCAAGCACCTGAAGCCATGTCCCTCACGGTCATCCATCACGTGATTCATCTCTGCGAGGTGTTTTGTATCTGTGACACCTGGAGAGAGAGGGCGCTGCGGTCCCCAGGGGTCTTCTGGGGGAACAGGAGCCAGCCCCGCTCTTCTCCCACCCGTGTCCTCTCAGTTACATTAGGTGCCTCCCACTGAATTCAGCGTTCACTTCCTCGAAGTGGGTCTTAAGCGGGTACCCCAAAAACAATGCAACCTGCGCTGCCCTGTGCCTCTCCTAAGCCAGACGACACTACAAGCTCGTTTCTCCAGCAGCTTACCTCAGGGGGATCTTTTATACTTAACACAGAAATATTTTAATGCACAAAGTCTCAGCTGATTAAAACCAGCATTTATATGCTCCCGTAATTTCAAAATATCAAGGAAACCAACACCAAAGCACGTTTTCTCCAGACACATTTACTTCTTAATAGAAAATGTATACGCTCCGTTTCAACTCAAAGTGTATTTTGGGGAAAAAAAGGCATTGAAAATAGCAGCTAAGGATGAAAACATTCTTCCGTTGTGTCACAAGCCCAACATAGCTAAAAGGTCTGACATTTTTTCATTCTAATTATTTACATCTAATTTATTCTCCAGTACATTTTCCGGATTTCCCTGAAAAGTCAGTAAAAAATCCCCAAGGTTTTACCGCAGTCCGCTATTAATACCAGGGTCTTCAATCTCAACCAGCATCACACACAGCCGAACGATGGCCTGAACATAAATACCGGATTTGTAACACATTCCTCTGATTACTTCTCATGATTTCTGAGGGATGCTCTATATCGCATTTTTGAAAGGGTCAACAAAATCACAAGCTTCCCATGCTCAGTGTTTTTTCATCCTGGTAACTTTGTTTACAGCAGGTACGCACTGCAGCAGATCTTCAGCTGACTGAGGCTGGCAGCCTTCCCCCAGCAGGAATATTAACACTGGACGTGGCCCGTCATCAAAAAATTGTGTAACAGATACCCTACACAAAAGCCAAGAGATAAAAAAAATAGGGAGGAATATCCTCACCCCGCAGAAACTTTCCTGTTGATTTCACACAAACTTCTTTTTTTTTTAGGGCACCATTAACCATTTCAAATAATTTGCCTATATTAAGGAAGATTTTTAATACATCCAACAACATTAAAGGTCTTTAAAAAGCAAGGAAAACAGCACACTGGACCATTGGGCTGCTAAGGCTTTGCATATTGCTGATTTTCTGTCTTGTGTAAAATTCAATCAGGAAGAATGGACTTAAATGCCTGATATAACTAAACAAAGAGGAAAAATACGTTGCAATTTTTGTTACAGTGGCAGAAGCAGTACGGATGAGCAACTGCAAACTGGCATCAAAATAATTTTAAACCTAAAAATGAAATTCTCCCTTCCGAAATGTCATTTCTGGAATTCAGCCATAACACTGTATCACAGGAAAGGGCCACAACAGATAAATGAAATATAAATCCTAATGGGTTTTTTACTCACTAAACAAAACATCTATTCCTCAGAAATTTCTATTTCCATTATTTTTAACAAACAGGTCATGAACTGAGTATTCCGAGCATCGAAGAAAGACACAGGAAATCTTAGGATTTTGCCAGACCGATTAGTAAAAACATTTACAAGAAATTGTGATCTCAGAGGCAGCAGGGAGAATTCAGAGCAACGTGATTGACTCAGCAGGCACCAGCCCACAGGAGATCAGCCTCTCGCCCTGGAACTGGGGCTGCGTGCTCCCACATTAAACCTGAACTCGCCTTTCGAAATCCCCATCCACCTGCTAACGCGCAAGGTCTCATCACTTCCAACAAGGATGCCGGCAGGCTCTTTTTCTGAGGAAGGTCAAGCACTTGTAGCCACTCCATGACCTCCTGGGGGACAGAGAGAAATGGTTTCTGTTTTGTACGGAAAACGCTGCTTCCCTGGCTGGTGTTGTTATTAACTTTGGTGCTTCCCTTTCCAGGGCCGGTAGCCTCCTCACTACACGCCGTGCCTGGGGAGAAACCCTCCGCCGAGGGTAAGTCCCTGTCGGGGTCAGCCCAGGGAGACGCTCCGGGCTGAAGGGCAATCAGGTGCCATCCAGCCGAATCAGGCTTAAACGGGAGACTCTGACATGCACACCGCGCTGGGCTTTTAGTTTTTCAGTTGCTAATTTGAGGTTAAAGGGAGGAGGAGAGGCACTGTTCAGATTTCTTTTCCCCCAGCTGTCACCTCACCCCTTCTTTCCTGGGTCCGGAGCTGGCACAGGAAGCCTCGGCGCAGCAGAGTGACCCTCTGGGTCTGCAGCCTCACAGGGCTCCCGAGTTCAACAAAGGAGCAGGGTTTTAGTTAGGGATTTCAGTGAATATAGCCGGAAACTGTAGGTTGGGCTTGATAGGATTTTGTTTGTACGATCCAAGGTAGAATGCCAAAGAAGGGTGATTTATTTAATCTGGTTTCCATGCGCTTTTCTCTCTCGGTAATGAGTACTTTGCCACAGCCTGCTGCCGTTAGGGGGTTCATTGGTATCTGTCGAACCAGAGAGGTGGTGGAGTCTCCTTTTCTGGAGACATTCAAAACCCTCCTGGATGCGTTCCTGTCCAGCCTGCTCTAGGGGATCCTGCTTTGGCAGGGTGGTTGGACTGTCTGATCTCCGAAGGTCCCTTCCAACCCCTACAATTCTGTGATTCTGTTAGCATCTTCTCACATTCATTACAACAATTTAACAGAGGAGACATCCTCGCTTGGGCCTCTGAGGCTCTATGCATTTCTACAAACTCTATGTATTAACACTTGCCAGAGTTCTAATTACCAAGCGCACGTTGAGCCCCTCTCTGATACAAATGACAGCTGAATGTCCTCCTTTAGGATGTGAAAAGTGTTATTGCCAAAAACTTTAGGGTGCGTGACCAAACATGGACACCTCAGCTGCCATGAGGTTGCAGCTCACTGGGGCAGTTGGCATGCTTTGCAAGTGCAACAAAGCTGAACATAAACGCTAAAAATACAGTCTGAGTTTTAATTAGGAAGGAACAAAAGGCCTTCAGACAATATTCTCTCTCTTTTGTGCGGCTCAGAAAAAAAATAAAGCCAATTTAAGAAAGAAAGTGGAGCTGCAGCCTGTTGGAGCTCATGGTGCAGAATCCATGCAAACACGTGCGATGACGTGACAACCCGTATACCCTGGTCAGCAAGCGAGACATAACAGGGAGTGAGTCACATCCAACTCCAATTGTATGCTAATGGTTTTCTTAAGAAAAGCTCTTTCTTAGAAGAGGTTACTGCTACAGGAAGAACAACCATCTTCAGAAGTGAAAAACACTCTCATCATGTAACTTTTGCATGAAAGGCTCAGAGACCTGGGTCTGTTTAGCCTGGAGAAGAAAAGACTGAGAGGGGAATCTCATCAATGCTTATCAATATCTAACGGGCGGGTGTTAAGAGGATGGGGTCAGACTTTTCAGTGGTGCCCGGCAACAGGACAAGGGGCAACAGGCACAAGCTGGAAAACAGGAAATTCCATCTCAACATAGAATCATAGAATGGATCGGGTTGGAAGGGACCTTAGAGATCATCTAGTTCCAACCCCCCTGCCACGGCATGAGGAAAAACTTCCTTTACTTTGAGGGTGACGGAGCACTGGAACAGGCTGCCCAGAGAGGTGGTGGAGTCTCCTCTGGAGACATTCAAAACCCGCCTGGACACGTTCCTGTGCAACCTGCTCTAGGTGAGCCTGCACTGGCAAGGAGGTTGGACTGGATGATCTCCGAAGGTGCCTTCCAACCCTACCATTCTGTGATTCTGTAGAGAAATATCATTACCTGAAAAGCTTCTTCATTCATTTTCAGTTACTGGAAACATATCTATTGAAAGAAGCTTGTCTATTGAATTACTAGCCATTAACGGCATTCAAAATATTTCCCTCAAAGATCAACAGTAATTGTAAAAATGCTCCAGCATTGCTTGTGTCCTCCCTACACCTCTGAGCACCAAATTGTTGCAGCTATTGGCAGCACCTTTGAACAGCAACTCTGAACTGGCTGGGAAGAGGGTAAAAGTTTGTCAGGCCCACGCAGTCCCCATGAGCATGGAATCACGTCACTGAAGTGACAAAAACAAACTCACCTCGTTGACAGGTGTAAACCTGGGCTGCTGTATGAAATGCAGGTAAATAAACAGCATCTATGTCAGGACTATTTCTACTTCTTTTTGTGAATATTATTTTTTCTCAAAAATATCCTGGAAAAATACTTGTACATCTGCAAAATTAATGATAAAATATATTTGTTAGGTCTTTTGATATTAATGTACAGCAGCAGCATTTTCTTAAGACCATCACAAAAAGACAAAGGAAATTATTTTAAAATATGTTTAAGTCTATGTCATAAGTCTAGGAGAGTGAATGCCTTCAAAATATATCTGCCAGCCTATTTGGATAAATGAAGGGAATTCTCTTAGCTATTCTGGGCATCTTGAAATAGGTTTTGTTTCTTCTCAGAGCTGAGTTAGTTGGGGAGGTGTCCAGGGAAACTGATTTTGGATTATTTGGCAGAAACTAGGGTTTTCTGCAGTACTTGTGGGTTCTTCCGTCCACCAGAACTGATTTACCAAATACTTCATCTTATTTCTTGTCTCCAGTATCTTCACGCTACCAGAAAGCATCATGATACGGAGGTTCTGTGTGCAAATATCTACCCAATATTATTTTCTGCAGACAATCCTGAATAGGAAGATAATGTCTGGATGGTGGTGATCAATATAAACAAATCCGTATTGCCGCACTGAACAAATCATTATCAACACAGCACTTTTCCCACACACCCTCTCCCAAAGTCCCTATAGTACTTACCATGACTGCATTAAAATCTATGTAATCCTATATTTTATTGCATAAAACCTTAAATGGTGTTAAAATAGTAACTTTATTGCAGTGAAATTGGTGTCCATGAAGGTAAACGGACCATACTGAAAGACAATAACAAGTGTCCTCCCTTAATGAAATGCTTGGTTTAGACAATATTTGTCATACTCTACTTATGTACTAGTCCGTCAAGCAGATATTATAAAAGAGACTCATTCATAAAGTACAATATACAGGAACAACACTCTGGTATTTTTAACCTGAATTCAGACTAACAAGTTCTTATTTCAGTGAAAACTTAAAAAAAAAAAAAAAACACCTGAATGAGAATACAGAAACTTTGTCCATCGTTCATACATTCAGCCACAATCAGGAAATTGGAGACTGCAATGAGATCAAAGGATTTTACCGCTCAAGGTACCCAACACTATTTTCTACAAGTTTAATATCACTCCTCCCCATCCCCCTTACTTAGTTATATCCTACCCCTAACGGCTAGGTCAAATTTTATGAGGAGCACTTCTGAAAGCTGGAAGAGCTTTCTCTGGAAAGAAGCCATCTGTTTGAAGCGTTCAACTCCTTCAAGATCTGAAATGTTTCCCAGTGTTTTTTTCACTTCCCAGAGGTATTGCAAGTTCCAAATATCTAAGCATAAAGTGACAGACTTGCATGGTTGCAAGGGAACTTCTGTTTAGTGGTAAAGCACAACCGAGAGGTAAGCTGTGTCAGTCAGATACAGGGGATCTCAATGAGGAGCGCTGCTGCTTTGGCTTATCTACGCTTTGCAATGCCAATGTTGTATTTTTCGTGTACGTGAAAGGTATCCACAACTTCAGACACTTCTGTTGTGAAGTGGGTTTCCTTTAGATACAGATTGCATATATAATACACCTTCCCACAGAGCCAAGATGCACTTAGAGAATATGAGAGATATTCCTCCGCCTACAATAATTTATACTTCAAGACAAGGGAAAACTGATAAAGGGCTGTTGAAAAAGAGGCAAATCCATTCTACCTCTGTGATCAGCTGAGATAACATCAGTACATTGTCCAACACGAAGGTATTATCCGGTAACAGGGACCACAGCATACACCTCAAAAATCAACCACTCTGAGGAGGACTGGTCAAGGAAATTAATACCAAAATTACTCGCGATTAGGAAATACTGAAACATTGGGAGAATTCTCTAATAGAAACGCCATCATAAAAGCCTCCTTGTTTCCTTTCTTGATGCTTCTAATCAAACACTGCTCTGTTTAAACAGCTAGTGACAATTTCAGCCTGCTGTGACAATGCCTAGCGCCAAGGCCTGAGGAGGAAAGCTGACCAGAGGATGAGCAGAAAGAACCAATTTTGGAGATAAGAGTTTTCCTTTGTAACCACGCTAAGAAGAGCTATAATGAATAGTACTACCCAGTTTGGAGGGAATGCTTTTCATCAATAAATTTCAAAGCACTTGCTCAGAAATACAGGGCTGGAAGAAATGACAGGAGATCATTTGGTCCTTCCCATGTCACTAAGAAAGAGGGAATGCCCCTAAGCTGCCTTGGCAAACATTTGGCTACCATGTTGTATTTAAAAAAAACAAAAACTGTAAAAACTACCAGGATTTTAGGGCTTAATTATCTGTATAGTGCTAAAGTTCTCCTGCATTTCTTTTCTAAATCACCCTTGCTGCAGCATGAGACCCATCCCTGTTCTTTTTTGCCCCAACACTGGCTACATAGCCAACAAATGACTGTCATGTTATCTCCAGAAAACTTTTAACCAAAGATGTCCCATCTTAATCTCCTCTTTTCTGGGCTAAAAAGTTTTCTTCAGCCTTTACTCAGATCCTTTATTTTCTAAACATTTTAACTCTCTTCTTGCTGGTTCTTCAAGTCTATCCACTTTTCTTAAGTGTGGTGCCGAGGATGAGCTCGGTACTACTTTATAGAGTGATTAGGTCAGCAGCTCTGTTGCTCATGGCTAAAGAAAGCCACCAGTGATATAATTCAAGTTGTCTGGAAAAGCAAGGGACTACAGCACATACGTGCTTAGAGGTTTTGTCCACAAACAGATGTAGATTGAGAAGTATGGCTCCAGGAGCTAACAAGGCAAATTAATAACTTGCTTGAGGATCTTTCTGGTTATACAAGTTAGATGGGTATGCAATTCTCTGACTCCTCTCTTTTTTCTTTTTTTAAGTACATATTCTACATTTGTCTCTGGACAATGTCCCTTCCCTAACTAATTCCTTTGTGATTACTTTAGTTGAACCATTGCAGTCAGGAAAGCTGCCTCACTGGTAGGACTGCTTCCACCCAAGGAGCTACAGAAAAGCCTGGCGCAGGAACTCAGTTGGAACCCCAATCCTTCAATCCCTTAGCCCATGTTACCCAATGAAATTCACTTAAAGGAACGATAACTCTTCATATTTTTGAGTGCATATGTATTCTGATGTTTCACGCTTACTTTGTCCTCTTTTAACTAACTTTGATCAATTAACTTTGAATAACTTGCATAATCCAGCCAGGCAGCAGTAGAGAACTATAGATCTCTGGCTTCTAAATAGAGCGCTGTAAAGCAAAGGATTTCTCGAGCACTTATTCATGAGATGGGTCGGGCAGAAGCCAGGCCAAACCCAGGGAGCAGTGCAAAGCTAAGAGCACAAGAGAGACATTGTTTGCGGTGTAATAAGGAGTTATGATATTTGGAAAGATGGAAACATCAGACTGGGGTAGGTAAGGGAGGAGGTGCGCTGGGGCTCCCTGTTTGCAATGTTATGCCAACACTACTGCCAGGCTCTCCCTCATGTCAAACCTGACGCATGGAAAAATGCCCAGGGGCCCCAGGAGATGCCCCTTTCTACGGAGTGCTCTCTGAGGCCACTCGCCCTGACAGAGAGCTCGGTCATGGCTGCAGCCGGTAAGCACGGGATGCAGAGGTATCCCCCTCAAACTGGTGAGAGAAGACGGCATTTGTTCAGCAGTGCTTCCACACAAACTGGCAATGGCTCATACCGTACAAAAACTGTCACAGTAGTAAAAACTCACGCACGCACTCATTGAACATCAGCTCCCTCTACTGCAAATACTTTGGCATACGTTACTCCACCACCCCAGCACCTCCCAAAATGATCAGTTTTGATAAAAGTACTACTCTGAAGCACTGTGCCTAAGATCACTGGAAAAATGCATCCTGCAGAACCAACAGACAGAAAGACAGCATGGATTTTTCTTTTCAGTTCTTGTGGTTATGATAATTGGGTTTTCAATCTTCTAGTATGCTGCAAAAATCCATCTCTAGTTTGTCTCAAAACTAGAATAAATTTCATGATCTTAATCTAATATCTTACAAACAACTGTAGACTACAGTCTACAGAGCAGTCTGCTGCAGTAACTGCAGTCTTGCCTTTATTAGTCACAATATTAATTTCTGACAGAAAATGTAATGGTGTGGACCCTAACCTCTGCTGATCATTTTTTGTCTTCCTGAAAAGGTTAAAAATCTGACAAGTCTCAATAGCCGATGGCTGTGCTCATCCATACTGAGGGCTATTCTTGGTTCCAGCAGAAATCAGAGCCGTTTGCAGCACAGCTCAGTAACACAGTCCCATTAACTGATAAGATTTATGCAAAAGTATGACTCAAAAGGACAGAAATTGTTGTTCAGTCCAGACTGAATTCAATTAATAATTTAAACCCAAAAATACAAGAGGCTGGCTATTTTCAGGGAAATATTTTTGGTTTTGAAATTGACCTTATTTTTTTAATGTTAGACTAAACAAAAGTTTAATTTCAGAGTAAACCACTGCTCATGGTTTTACTTGGCATGAAATCCAATTAAATGATCAAAGTATCAAAAGCCAGCCAAGAGATCAAGGAAGATGAGGACAGCAGAGAGGCTCTGCGACTTGCCCAAGAATGGATAGCCAGAGCCTGTAGTGAAATTTTAATGTAATGGAAAGCACAGACACTAGATCAGAAAGAATCCAGACACCTGGAAAAGGGATCAATAGCCTATCCATAAAAATGGCCCATTTATTGATTGTAAAAAAGGAGCTGGAAGAAGATGTTAAAGTCCTATGAGAGGGACGGAGAGCTGAGTGTTGAGATTCTAATTTCTTTGAATGTTGAAGAACAGAGGCAAGGAGGAAGATGAAAGAGAGAGAATGGATGAAAATATGATCAAGAAAGGTCAGCTCAGAGGACAAGGAAGCATCAAGGGGATGGGCTGAAAGCACTGGAAGTATTGAGCTAGCAAGTATCTCCCAAGCAAGGACCCTGAGATATGGCCAGAGCACATAGACAGCACGAGAAAGGTAAGGGAGGCCAGGACACCAGTGTGCCCCACAAGCATGGGTTGGAGAGATTTCAAAATCCCCCAGCTTCTTACAGTATCCTATCTGCTGCTGTAGGGAAGGTCACATCTCATCCTTAGCCGTGGGCCCTCTAGAGTCCCTGAAGACAGATAATGAGACAAAAGGGATAAAAAGCAGAAAGTGAGTTTGATCAATTTAATGTTGACTTTGTACTACTCTTTGATAGGAACGAAATCGTCAAAGCAAATAAAACTGCTTTGAGATAGGAATTGACAGGACAAAATATAGCAAGTACATGAGAGGAACTTTATTAGAATTACGCCACAACTCATTAATCTGTATCACAGTAATAATGTTACTTTAAAGTTAACACCAGTATTTCAAAGCAGAAGGTCTTCTGGATCTCTAGTAACTCACTGCAAACCCTTTACAGCTAATCAGTATCATTGCTTCAAAAGAAATTAAACTGTCTCCACCCAGTAACTCTACTGGCATTTGATCTACAATTGGCTTGAAGTTAAAAATTAATTACCCTTCCAACGTATTGATTACATGACTATAAACATAAAAGCAGCAGCCCAGAACAATGTATACTGACCCTCTGTTGAAACAGCATGTTTGTTTTCAAAAGGAAGCTAATTAAGACAAGTTCCCTAGAAGAGGAAGACAGCAGTAAAACTAAAACCAACAGTGCCATCTAGTGCATCACTGCGTTCAAAGAGCCCCACGCAGAATCACGGGCATCATCCTTTATTTCAGCTATTTCCTGACGTTAGCGAGAAAGGACTGATAAATTACTATCCCACTCCATATGCCTGAAGTCCCAAGTCTTACCGTTGGAGAATACATAACTTCCAGAAGAAGAAAACCTTACATCATATTTACATTTCTAAAATTAATAAAACTATAAAGGCAAACCTACTTGATTAGTAGATTTAACTACTAACTGCGAATTAACTGAAATTTTAAAAAAGTTCTACATTGACAGAAATTCCCAGGTTTGTACTGCTCTGTTTCACAGCAGCTACACTGGAACATCTCTGTTGTCTTTAGATGGTATCTTTATAATATGCACTAAAACACATTAGATAAGAATCTCTGGATATCTTTCATGGCTTTTTATTAGATGTATATGTATACACAACAGTGAGCAAAAATAGAAGGCAAAAAAGGACGGTACCATTTTATTTTTGTAGCATAGTATCTGTTTAGGATCTGCTAAAAGATCCCCTTGCTAATGGACATTGATCACGTTTACCAGAAAAATGTAAGCCATTCACTGTTTTTTGCCCATACATCGCTGACAAAGCATGCAGGGATTGCTTCTAAACCCTCTTCCCCGAAGAGCCAGGGTCCAACCCATGTGAGGAGCCCTTGCAGAAGTCACAATTCCACAGAATTGCTCTCACATTTTGTTGCCACCCAATTTTATCTTTCTCTCTGGCTGCTTTAATGCCCCCTATTATTAAATGTTCTCTTTCAGGAACACCAAATACTGACTTAGCTTCCTTTTCCCCAAACTCTGCAGAGTCCTCCCACTGCCTCTAACACCATACTTGGCCCTCTACACTAGATTAATGTACATCCATTGTCAGGTCTTAACATAGATTGCCTTAAACTACAAAAGGGACCTTAAAATAAAGGCTGTATACCCTGCAGCAGGAAAAGAAAGATTACAATCTCTATGCCAATTGGCTCCGATTCCTTTCTACTCCAAGGACTCATATTTCACCAGGGTTTTTTGCACCCATAGCCTGGTATCACTAATCTTTAATCCATATGAAATAGTGTCAGGCACGTCTCGGATGACATTGGGCACACAGATGTGCGCAGCACGCATCCTTCAGATTTTGCAGCTTAGTCAAGACTGAAATTCCTCCCTGTCTTCTTCATCAGCTCCTCCCCTGACATCGGGGGACTGAAACCACTGTTTTGGTTTCCCTTTTGTTTTGTTTTGTTTGGCTAACAGAAATTCCCGTAAATGTCAAAACATAGAACAAAACACTCGGGCTGACGCAGACCTGGCCCGTTTTAGCCAGCTCCCCTCCACCTCTGGCCATGGGCAGGAGCAGGCCCCCGGCCACTGTCCCTCCCAGCCTCGGCCATTTGCAGGGCTGGTCGCCAGCAGGTGACCCCACCGAGTCCTCCACCGCACACGGGACAAAACCCCGATTTTGCCAGGTTTAGAGGGCTGCAACAAATTTTTATAACTAGACGGAGTGTTTATTAACAGCCCATTAGAAAAGTCCTTCCCTGGAATATAGCCCACAATGAGAGGCAGGCTGTATTGCACAGAAACTGTAAAGCACAATAAGCTGTAAGGAAAAAACATCACATGAGATCTGCTTCCCTCTCCTCACCACTCTCCCATTTTCCCACTCCTTTCCTAGGTCTTCTCTTTGTTCCCTGACTCGCAGGAGAAGCCCCAGCACACAAGGCAGGGAGCAATGGCGGCAGCAGCAACCCAATGTGACTCAGAGCAAAGAAAAGACTGTGACTAAAAGGAACGTAAGGCCAAACCCAGAAATGAGTAAGTAGCAATGAAGAGTAAAAACTACCAGAAATGAACACATACAGATCCAACCATCACGTGCTACACAAGGGAACAGCCAGAAAACAACATCCAGCACTCTGCAAGGACACAGGTCACATGAGGAAACTGGACTCAGCTACAGCAGGTCTGCAAGTAAGCTCAACTAGGTTTAGAAACTTTGCTTTTCATGTCATCATGTCAGCAAGCAGCACACGAAAACAACGGTCCGCCTGTGTCTCACCACCTCCTGCCTATTATCATTCCTTCTAGGTCTTTCATAGGTTATCAGCCTCACATCCTGCCACCATCAAATTTTCAAGAAAACTCTCTTGTCTTCTCCCGTGTTTCACTTGAAACATCTACAAAAGCTCCTTGCTGCTCTTCTTTGCCTCTTCCCCTAAAAATGACTTTTGACTTGAGGGCCACAAAAATTTGGAAAAGAATAGTGAGAATAGACCCCTCTCCATCACACTAGATGGTGTCACCTTGCATATATCCCACTTCTGTTTGTATCTCTTCATCACCTCATCCTACTCATCACAACAGGGATGAGACTCCCTTTTTTGCTGTATATCCTGATCCGACATGAGAGACTAAAACCGGAAGTTCAAAATCTTCTGTTGAGGAAGGAAGTGGAGCACAGTATTGCAAAAGCCTGAGCTCACCATCTGGAAAGAAAGCACATGAGGCTTTCTGTCAGACTAATGATCCGTATCAGTCAGGGATATCATTATAACAGCAGCAACAGGAGTTGCAAATGCAACTTCTCTAAAGGAAATGCAATTCTCTAAAAAGTAGAAAAATGGTTAAAGCACATGTGGAATAAAACTTTGTTCCCTTTCCAGGATCAAAAAGCATTTTCTTTAGTTCAAAACAGTTCATCTAGATATTGGAATTCTTTTGTGAGTTATTAGTTAATACCAAAATACAGTTCTGCTTTTAGTATTTTCCACTCACAATTAGTTCACACAAAATGCTTGCTAAAGGGCCACAAAGAGGAAAATAGTAGCATTGCTCTCAGAGTAAGCATAGTATTTTACTTCTCTGTGTATTTTTTGAATACGGAGAAATGGAAGTAGTATAATCTGACCTTTCATCTTTGTGTTACTTTTTTGTCCTGAGCTGTTCATCTTAACCAAAAGATGACTTCTTGGGGGAGGGGGGGCATTACGGTGGAATGTATTTCCTCTGGTTTTGCATTAGACTTCTGTCAGTTGTCTTTCATGCCAGTTGAGGGAGAATTTGACCAACTATCTCTATATCCCAATTTACTGCAACAAAAAAAAAACCAAACCATCTTTTTTTTCCCTTTTTACACGCTTCTCGGGAATAGGAAGAATTATTAACCTAATCAAAATCCCATTCCCATAGAGATGATCAACAGTGGTAATGCTTGGGGGACGGAACAGGAATTATTCTTTGTAAACCACTGAATAAAGGGGGTGTCAATATGAAGCCTATGAAGCTGATTGCAACTGAGTACAAAACAAGCATGAAATACAATGATGGGTAATTCCTCCATTGAGCTTTGTTATGCTTCTGGTATTAATTTTGCTCTTTGCAACTGACCTCTGTACCACTACATAACCCAATTAAGTGTAAACTTGAAGACTCAGAATACGGGAGGGGGGGTTAAGTTATACTATGTTGAGACAATGTACAGACATGTAAAACTTGGTATTCCCTCCCACGTGAGACACACTGCCCATTTGCCTGTAACATTCTCCCTTGATTCCCGATCGTTTAATCTTACCTGAAAAGGCGCATGGTCATCATCAACTTCAGAATCCAGATGGGTGAAATCCTGGCTTTCCTGTAGTCAGAGACATACTAATTTCTACAGGACCAGAAAATTGAGAACAATGCAATTATTACAGTCATGTATAGGATCACTTTTGCTAAAGGAGAATGGTGAGATAAATTCTTCGGTTTCTTTTACATCTAAGGTGGTTTCACTGCATCCTTGCACAGAGATAAGAAATGACAGATCTCCCAAGGAAGCAGATCTCACTCTCTAAGGCCACGGATGAGTTCTGCAGGTCAAGGTTTACATGACTGCTATAGGCAAATTGCACTATCTGCACCAGTTTCCCATTCAACAGTGTAGAATATATAAAAAAAAAATTAACAGATTAATGTGATTTTATCAATACACGACATGGCAACTGCTTCAAAAGTAGATGACTGAAGTTACGTTCCCACATTAACATTTGGACACTGTCCTAATTTTCACAAGTATTTAACATTCAGGACTTTTACTGAGGTCAGAAGCAAGTGTACTCAAGTAGTAATTTTGTGCATCATTCAGCGGCCAAACAATTAAAAATAAAATTACATTGCTTTACTTAAAAATCCTAACTTGTCTTCCTACTATTTCTTCTAATATGTGACATAAAAATTAAGCACCCACAACACTGTTAAGCAGCCTGAAATACCACTGTCTCTGAGGCATTTTCCTCTACACAGGCACAGAAATTCTCAGCCCTTCAGGCACATTTGCTTGCATGGTTTACCTTTATTGAGATTTTATCTTCATAAGACATTCAGTTCTACAGAGAGTAAAAGAAAAAGGAATTTGGACTCCTCCAGTGAATCTCAACTTCATTAAACAAATCAGCACATTTGCCATTTCCTGTTGAAAAATAAAATTGCCAAACAATGTCTCCTTTAAAATAAAAGTAAATAAATCCAGCTAGAAGACTACACTTTCCTTTTTCAGCAAGGAGTAACTAAAAATATAAACAGGAACCAGGCTCAGTGAGAGGGAAGGAAAGGAATTTCTGTGTTTTCTCATGGAGCTTTTCAAAATCAGGTGGCTGCTCTATTCCTGTAACAAGTCAATGGCTGGAGAGAGCAGTGCTCCAACTCCTTTGCTTTCCTCAGTTTTACTTGCTTTCTCCTAGCACCGTTCCTGCTTTCTCCTGGTCCTCCCTTCTCTTCCCAGCCTATCCTGATACAGAGCAAAGGCAACCAACTGCAGTACACCAAAGGAGAAATAGACTGGTTCAGGCTGGAGAAATCTCAGAGCTATTGTAAGGCACACAGTTATCTTAAAGACCCTCTTTAGCCATTATGGGGTGCAGAACCCTTACACTTTGATTATCCCCCACCTCCTAATCCCAATCCTGCTCTATCTTTGTATTATCAACAGCTACTGATGCAGCACTCCTGATGTCACAGTAAGAGCTGCAATAGAGGCAGCAGAGAAATACAGCCCTCTTGGTACAAAGTCCTTTGTGTCCTGTGTGTGTGACTTACCTCCCCGAGTACAGGTTCCCTGAGGAGCACATAGTGATGCTGAATTACAAGTGTCCTTTCTCCCTTCCCTTAGCCTTGTAACTTCAGCTGTCCTCTGCGTTTTTCCCTTAGCCCTTGTCTCCCTTCCTTGGTCCATCACCTCCCTGCCCTTTGATCTTCTAATACTGAAAGGGGATTCGGCTGTCCACAACACAGGCACCTGATATTTAGACAGCTGGGTCTGAACTAGCCACCTAATTACAGCCAATAATCTTATCCTACGACAGACATCTTAACTAGGTCAGATGAATCTCACCCTTGGAGTGCTTATTTCTCCCTGTTGATGTAACACGAGCCGAGGGTCACCAGCTCAAACTCAGGTGTTTATAAATTATCAAAAATACTCCCCAAATAATCCCATTTCAAATACTCTACTAAACTTTTTTTACAGACCTTCTCTTTGACTCTGGTCTTCCCCGTCTTCCCTGTTTCATTAATATCCACTCTAACCTTAATAATTTCCCTGGTACTTTTTCTTCACTCCCTTTTAAAAGACAGATCCCCTTCTGTACTCCATCTTCGCTGGATCCAGTTCATTACGCTCCAATTACACTCTCTCTTCTCCGGATCTTCTATGGAGCCACTTGCATTCTCACTTGAGTTTCTCTCCATCAGTTGCCAAACAGGAAAAGGGCTCAGAGAATCATGCCATGCAATGTCAGAGTGGATTGCTTCAGGATCTTTCTTGCCACCTTCTTCTGCAACACAGATCACAAGACTCCTTAAGTCCTTACTGAACTGTAGAATATAACTTTTAGAAAAATGGTCAATCTTTACTTTAAAATTGCTAGTGCCATTGTTGCCTTGGTTAAATTGTTCCAGTAGTCATCTACTCTGACAATTAATACTAAGTTTATTTATTAATACTGAGTTTATTTTTAGTCTGAATTTGTCCTGTTTTAACTTCTGGCCATGAATCCTCTAATATCCTAATTCATCCAAACATCCTATTAACAACTTTCCAGTCTCCCAATAAGTACTCACAAACCTTTAAGCTTTTTGCTGATAAACTAACCAGACTGGATTGCTCATGTTTTCCAGGACCTGATTATTCTTTGAACCCTTTGCAATTCATAAATGTTCTCCTTGAAACCCTTCTAGCTGTACCTATCTAGAGCTAATTTATTTATCTTTGAAAAACAGGCTGTAAAATAGACATGCTAATACTGCTCTTTCCAAAGCACTGTCACAGCCCATGGCTATGATATAATTTATTAATAAAATATTTATCACTGTAGCACAGACTAATGTTTAAGTTAGCAACTTTTCCACAGACACTGTAAACAACGCTAGAGAAAACTTTTCTAGTTCACCTATTTTTCCTGAAAACTCCCGTGCTGTAATTTAAACCCTTAAAATTGCTCAATACTGGCAATCCATCATGCACTGCTAACTTCAAGAACGCTTTTAGAATGCACTTTTACTACACTGCTGTTCCTTAGATTGCATCAGAATTAAAGAAGTTAGCATTGAGAGAAGATATTCCGTAATGAAAGATGTTTTATAAGCAGTCACTAACCTTCTTTGCTTGACAGCACTTCATTTTACATTTTAGAAGGAAATCAGGATTCTTTCATCAGAGAATTCTGGATGAAGTGCTTTTGCAAGTCTGTCAACTTTGTCAAAAAATACACCCACGAAGTCAAAGGGCAGGTGAGGAAAAGCAGCGGGCAGGTAGAGACAACATTTTAAAAGCTAACACTGCGGCTTTTAAATAGTTAACATACTAAGATAGCAAATGTAACAAACATGTTAGGAGAAAACTACCAACACGTACCCCCCGTATGAAGATTACAGGCTTCAGAATCAGTAGCACAAGACATTTTTTGGCACCTCTGAAAACCTGTACATAATTTGGATTGTATAAGCATTGCTCCTTCCAAAAGATAGCTTGGGACTGACTAGAATCAAAAGTAGATGTTTTAGTATACAGCACTTCCTCTTTATCATCTTGATGCCTTAAACTCTTTGCAGATGCTGCTGCACTATTGCCTGTTGCCTTCAAAGACCTGCAACCTCCTTATCTCTGCTGGAGCAGGAGTAGCAGCCAACAAGACTCAGGTGTATTTCCTTCCTGAGGTTGCGTTCCTCTAAAGTGCTCAACACTTGCTCTTTTTCACCCTACTTTTGTGCATTCCCATGTCTGAATAAAAATTCGGTATCACAAATAAATAATCCCAGTCTTAGTTCCTAAGGGACTGTATCTGCTTAGAAATGCCTCAATTTATGGGAGAACTAAATCTTATTGTCACCAGTGAAGTAAACTACTGGCCTGTATTTTAAGATAAATCTAAGAAACAACATGGGTATCTAATTCCTAAAACATAAGTACTTGTCAAAAGAAAAGCAAATGCAAGACTTTGAATTTGAATTACATAAGGCAAGATATATAGCTGACTATTCTTGGAGGGGATGGGGGGAGAGAAAGAAGCCGAGAAAACTCCCAAGAATAGAAACAGAGTAGGAAGTCACAGAGCAAGCCTGGATAAGATCTGAATGCAATTCTAAGAGGAACCTAAAAAGAGCTTGTAGGGTAAGTGTAGTAAAAAAGGCCCCTAAAACTGACCAAAAAATCCACTCCAAATATCGAGTTTGTCATCTAAATAATTATGACATGCATAGTCTCCATGAAAAACATAGCATACGATGCAACATTAATAAAACTTGTAAAAATATTATGGTTGTGAAGCATAAAGAATGTTGTGACAATCTTAAAATGCCACAGTAAGCAAGATCATGAACTTGATGATCAAAGAAAACAAAGGACAGTAAATTCTAAGGTATCAACAAAAATCTTGATATAAGACAGACGTTTACAGTGAGAACGATCATTAACTTGCACAACCTCCCCAGGAAAGCGGTAGAGTCCCCATCACTGGAGGTTTTCAAGATGCAATTGAACAGGCCACTAGATAATCTCACCTATGCTCCCTTTCCCATGAAAGGTTGGACCAGATGATCTTTCAAGGTCCCTTCCAACCTGGGCTGTTGTATGACTCTAAATGGGACCTCCACACCAGGCGAAGGGCTACTGAGTCATTCTCTTGAATGTCTGTTGTGGCCTAAAAGATCCTAAGTGTTATCTAAGACAGAAGCTCAGTCTCAGGTTTGCTCTACGGTTGCACTTTATTATAGTTTTCTTCCTGTCACAGCTTGCTTTCCAACACTGCTGTACGGATTTAACATACAGCTTCTCTAGAACAAACCTATTTGGTTTTGCCACTAAGGTTCTATAAAGTACAAAGAGCAAATTGCAAGGTTTGCAAACACCAGCTCCCCCAAAATACAGACACAAATTGGTAGGCAATTCCCAAGGCCCTAAGATCTGATATGTATTTGGGAATCTCAGGAACTGGAGTATGCCTCCCACCAACTCGCAGGAATGTGAGGATTTATACCAACAGGCGTCAGGATGCAGGGAGATGCTTCCCACAGAAAGGCGCAGGCAGGAGGGACACCGCCTGCCACACCTTTCTGGGCATTCCTCCTGTCCCACTGCCAGGAGCACCATCTGAGGGGGGCTCAGAGCTTGGCCAGAGTCCACCTTTGTCCTAGGAAGCGGAGCATAGTACATCCTCCAGATTAAACAACTAGGCACCAAATATACCTCTCATCAGTTTGTCCTCTGAACAGATGCAATAGGCCAAATGTCAATCACCTGCCTTGAATAAAAAGAATGAAAATGTAGGGGTTTTTTTTCTGCATGGCTTATCTCAATCTGTGGGGCCAGTGCAGAAGTTCAGAGGAAGCATGCTGTGCTAACCCCTATGTCCCATTGCCTCCTCACCGGTCTTCAGGATGGCCTTGGCACAGAAACTGCACTTCTCTCAAGCCGTTTTGACAGCCCTGCAGGGAGACCTTGCAGGAAGGATTGCTGTGCCCTTCCTCCCAATGCTACTGAAGGGCCAGGGGTCTGTCCCTACAGAGTCAATACAGAAAGAAATGACAGCAGCAGTACAGCAAAATAGCAAGGTACTTGATTGGTAGCTCTATCGTGTCTGATTAGATCAAGAACTCCTCAATGGCTGGGTTTTTTTGTTTGTTTTTCTCTCATTGCATCAGTAAACCACACACTGCCCATCAGACAGATCTGCTAGCCCACAGTGAGCTTGATGTAGTAGGACCAGACATCTACCAAGTCGTGAGCTAGCTAGTTAGCAATAGAATGTTTTGCTGTTCTGTATGTGATTGTAGTGCAAATTAACCTTTGATCAATGTGTAGAGACACTGGCACATGAAAAAGATTGCTAATGTGGGTGAATTTTATACCATGAGAATATTTACTGGATGGAAATTGGCTGCACTCAATTTAAAACAGCAAGTAAAGATGTATGACTCCAGATAAGGTGCATATAAATTCCAAAGTAACTCAGGTATCACTGCTATTTCCTAAGTCACTTATTAATCTTGACATCGGTAAGCCTCACATCCTGAAATTTGTTCTGCATCTTCAGGATTATTTTAGTCGTCCTTTAATTTCCTCTGAAATTTCCATATTCTTCCTGAAAAGACACACAAGCACTCCAAAACACTGACTCACAAGGCAAGAACAGTACTTATTTCTGCATGATTATTTGTTTCCCATTAAGTCCTAAGGTAAAGCACCTGCCAGGGTACTACACAGAAGGTTCCTATTAGTATCTACGATGACTACACAGTCCTCTTCTGAATCATTCACTTCATCATGCTAATTTCAGCAAACTTCAAGAAAAAACCTGGTGTAAACAAGGTAGATCCAACAGATAGATATATTAACTTATGAGAAAACTACTCATGTTTATCTGGTAAGATCTACCTTTTTGAACTATCCTCTTAATACATATTAAATAAAGCAACATCCTTGTCAACATCCCCTGGCTGGCAAATCCCAAGGTGTGTTGAAAATTAGCAGGAACATTTCACAGACCTCCTCAGCTAGTTACTCTTAAGACTCCTGGGTGGAATTTATAAAGTCCTGTTGCATGAAACAATGTTGTGCAATGCCTTCCCCTGCTACAGTCCATTACCTTTTATCATTGCATCCAAATAATATATGTGAGATGTTCCAAAAACAAACATCCTTTAGATGTACCTTTTCTGCTCTACACTTCATCGCTCTGCATCTAGCAAAGGCCTTATCAAACGTTGGGTTTGGTTGTCCTTTATTTTGTTCCCAACATGAATAAACTACTGTCCATTATCTTTATCCTCCATGGCTACAGGTATTTTAAGTCTCTCTTCAACTTTCCTGAATCAGTCACGTTATCCAACTTGTACATTCATTATTTTGACCATTTTTCATTTTCATCCTTTGTTTATATATTGAGTTTCGCTGCCACCGTAATTTCCACATACCCATTTGACTATAACAACTTCTTGGCCAATACCACTTTCCTTCATTTCCACGCAACAGTCTTGTTAGGGCATCTAGAATGATAGCCTTGAAAAATTCTACAGATATTGGCAATATTTTGCTATACCACATGTGAGAGCATTAAGCATTGTGTACAAATACTCATGCAAGAAAGACAGATGTGGATGAACTCTATAGCATAAAAAGATCCTTTGGCAAGAAGCTGGCTACATTCATACCACTAACCATGACCGACTTAGATGTATCTTGACACCTATGATTTTCCAGTCAATGATCAGCGTTTCCTTGTCCATCATAACTGGGGCAACGTACGCTGTGCTGGACATTAAGAAAATGTATCTTTTAAATGTTACCAAAGAGTTATCGCTTGACATATAATTCCTCCACCATACTTCCTTCAAGTTTGAAATAACAATAGAAACTTTATTCTTCCCACACATTAGGAACAGACCATTAAGAAATTCAGCATATTCTCTAACAAGAGGAGGTGGTCCGCGGCATGGCAGACCATATTTTGTTTAAAGAATTAAAACTTTAACTTATAAATAATTCTTATTCTTCTGAAACTTCTCTGACTTTGAAACAGCTAATGGAAACTTGCATAATACACCAGCCTTTTTACCTTTTCCATCCTGAAGAACAAGGTCTAGCCATCAATTTCAACATCATACAAGACTCTACCCACTAACTTTGTTACACTAATCATATAATCTTTCTCAAGCTCCAAATTGTCGTACATACTTGAGTCTCCTAACATGAATATGCAATAAACCGAAAGATGTACCCCCTACATACAATGTAACTTTTGGATTTACTTCATAATGCTTTAGGGTTGTCCTTTTTTAGAACATGGAATGAGGATATTTATTTTGTTCTCTCAGCTGCCCTTGCCCTTGTATCATCCAGGAAATTGGCACCCATATTAATGAGATTAAGCCTACAGACTTTATCACAGTGTTCCACAAACCCCAAGCACTCTACTTGCCTAACACCAGTATTTCCCGTATTCTTTCCACTTTTGATCACGGAACAGGAAGGATTTCTCAAAAAGGTCATCTGACTCCTCTTTTGGTTTCCTTTTTAGGCCTCTGCAGTTTTTCACATTCTGCAGAATGGAGTCTGCGACTGTCTCACTGTTGCGAGAACAACAGATCGTTATCAAAGCAGCTTCTCCTGCTCATCCGTTTTCTCAGCCTAATTTTGCCCACGCAAGGAAACAAAACCTCGCACTGTCTACCCGACCCTTGAAGAACAGTCCAGCAAAACTCATTAGAACGCAGTCACCAGGAAAGATGACCATCTCCTGCGCCACTGCTGGCTGGAAGCGAGGAAACATTCCCGAGAAGCAAGGAAGCATTCCCGGGAAGCACCAGCACGTACGGCCTTGTCCTCTCGCCGCTCCCTGGGCATCTCCCCGCCCCTGGGTCACTGTTGGAAGAGGAAACAGGATTCCACTGGCCTCAAACCCACATGATCTGAGATGCAGAAACATTTTATTACAGTCTTCCTCAAAACTGGTATTATGTCTTCTTGCAGGCAACCCTTGCAAGCCGCCATCTCAGATGCCCCTCTGCGTACCTGCCGTGCCACGGCTGCTGGAAGACACTCTTCATACTTTTTTGTGGTAAAAAAATTTCCAATCTATATATTTTCCTGTTTCCTCCCGTTGACCACATTCCCTTTTCCATGTCGGATCTCCCACAGTACCAATCATTTCACACAACCCATTTCCTCGGCCTCTTGCTGGCACCAAACCCCCCTTTCTGAAACCCCTTCCAGCGGATGGCGGGCTGCTCCAGGCAACCCCGCCGGCACTCGCCCCCTCACGCACACACGGCTCATCTCCACCGCCCCCCAGCACCCACACTGAGCACAAGCCGCCAAGGGGGATGCCTGAAAAATGGCAATTTTTAGTTCTGGATGCCCAAATTCCCTCCTCCTCCCCACAGCACGACCCCGGCCCCGCGCATGCGCAGAGGCGCCGCCGCGCGACTTGCGGGGGAGCGGGTGGGGGCCCCGCCCTTCCTGCCTGTGAGGGAGGAGACGGGGGCGGCGGCCGGAGCCAGACGGGAAGATGGCGGACCTGGAGGAGCAGCTGTCCGACGAGGAGAAGGTAGGGGCGGGTGGGGGTGCTGCGCCTAGCCGAGCCGGGACGCCCTTTCTTCCCTGGCTCTCCGAGGCGGAAGGCCGCGGGGCGAGCTCGGCTCTCGCCCTGCGGTTCGTATTTTTCCCGTTGCCCCGCGGCCGGGCCTGTCAGTTAGGGGTGCGGGAGGAGGGTCGGCGGGGAGGCCGGGGGCCGGGCTGGCCCGGCCCG
>VYZM01017133.1:200021-214683 GCA_013398915.1 Dromas ardeola | reverse complement strand
AATTGCTGGTTGTAACATCCTGGGAAGTGCCTAACCTAAGAATTTAATGAGCAATTGGAGCCAGTATCTACCTGTCCAAAGGAGAAGCCAGTTACACTTTTTTTAAACATTGAAGGGTTTGCAAACTCAAAAACTGTGTTGTTGTTTTCAGTACTGACAGGTCATCAGGCATTGTACCTTGCAAGTGATTGAACCTTAGAGTGTGTTCCTTGATGTGCTACACGTGTCAATACAAAATTAATTTTGACTGGTGGAAGATGTCAGAGCAGTTTTGTTGTTCATTAGAAAGTAAAGCTGCGTATTGAAAAATAGCAGCTCAGCTGAACTCAAAACACGAATTTGGATCAAACTTGGAACTTGGCAAAAGGCTTGTCTAGTTTTATTCAGTATCACTCCAGGTAGTACAAGCAGGATTCCTCAATGACTTGCATGTTACTGTGAGTGTGAATTACAGGGTCTTGAGAGAATTAGAACTTACCTAGTTTGAATCAGCTTAACTGTGTTACCTGTAAATACAGTTCAGTGGGTCAAGACAAAGCTATTTGCTTAGTTGCTGGCAGAAAGGCTCCCTGAACCAACAACTACAGCAGAAGGCGTGAGTGTGGAAATAGGGCTCTCTGGACTCTTTACTGTACCTAGAGCAGAACCAAGGAGCTCCCATCTCCCAAATGAGATACCACATCTACTTTTTTGCCAACATAGGTTCCTGTGACTGGGAGACTTGTTTTGTTTTATAAGGAAGCAAGGGTGCTCGCAGGAATCCAGAATATAAATGTGTGATACACAATGCTTTGCTCCTGCTATAAGACTTTCTATAATCATGGTAAAAATAACTGCTGGAAGCTCTTTTTTTTCCCTCTGTGATTAGCAACAAAGTTTTATCTGAGTGGAAATGTATTGTGGAGGTTACTTCCCTCCTCCCCCTCCAAATTTTCATGCAGGTGTTAGGTAAAAGGGCTTTTAATATCTGCTTCAGTATTTCATTTTTATTGCTCTGGAGCAGTAAACTTTAACCTGTTATGAGTGTAGAGGAAGGGTGGATCCCCCTGCTGCAAGGAATTCACCGCTGAACTTGAAATAAGCGATGTGTCGGAAAGAGTGAGGGCAAAGTATGTGGTTTCACAGCATCTTGCTTACCAGCACCTGTGCAGCATAGCTGTTGAGTGAAGGAGGGAGCTGTCAGGGTGTCTGGCAAATACAGCTGTATTTCAGTTAAGTTAAAAATGGTTAAAAAAAAAAAAAGGGAAGGGGGGGAGAAAAGCTAGCTTAAGTTTTAATGTCTCTGTGATTGTTAGGTGTACCCTAGCTGATTATCAGGAATGAGCATATTTTAGCACAACTGACAGTGGCGTGGTGTTGTGGGAGCCCCTGTGTTTCTGCAGACACATATTCATGACCTTATATAGGCACATACAGCACAGAAGGCCTGGCTTTTTCAACCAGTGTCAGTTCCGATGTACCAGGAACAGGAAGAGTGGTTTGGGGGCATTTGAAGCCACTGCGTATAACTTCTTTAAAATAAAACAAACTTCAGAATGTCTCAGTCTGGAAAAGGTAGAGAAGCAGGATTTCTCTATGTATCTGATGGGTGTCATGCCTTGAGAGAAACTAGATTGTGAAATAAAAGCAAAAGCCTGAAAACAAGGCCGATGTAGCATAACTGTACCGTTCTGTATGTTACTATCTCTGTGCTTGTGTAATTTGAAAACTGCAAATACTCTAGTAACTGAGTGTAGGCATTTGTTGACAGACCAGTTGTTTTGATCTGTAGCAGAATGAAGAATTAGGCCTTATTATGCCTAATGTCCATGCTTATTGCATACAACAAACCTGTCCTTTTCTCTTTTGCTAAGCTTCTCAGTCTGAATTTTTACCTTAACTGAAATAGTTTAGTTTATATAATCAAAAAGCTTGTAACTGATGTGGTGGGTAGCATTTGGATTCACTTAAATTAAGAAAGTAAATCTCACTAGCTCTTACCTGCTGATGTCAGACTTCCATTTAAGTGAGAATTGATGACTGTGACTGGTGTATATGTGAAAATCGGATAAAGAGAACACCTTCAGTGGGGAGTACTTCCTTCTTAATGTTTCAGAAGTTTGGCTTTGTGTGGTTTGTTTTAGTTTTGTTGGGGTTTTTTTGGTAACCTCCTCTCAGCCTCTGATTTGTCCAAATTAATGCTAAAACCTGCATGAAGTCACATTTCATGAAAACGTATTTAGACTGGGTTTGTGCATTCTTTGTGAACCATTGATGATCAGATGTTCTGCATTAGTGAACTCTGAAGTTTATAGTTTCTTGCAAGCCACTCTGCAGACATTTAACTGAAAACAGTGGCTGTGCATCTAATCTTGGAAAGTACATCAATGAAACACTGTCTTAAACTTTAGGTGGTGTTTTGGAGTAACTAAAGTGGAGAAATTTCAGGTGTTTTCTCAATCTTGGCTTTTGAGTTTTCTAAAGGAATACTCAACTGTATTGTTTAACCTAATTTTTTGTTACTTGCTGATATGTGTATAAGGTACTGTGTGTGAAAGTGCAGTTCTCCTGAATGGAAAAGGTTTTGTCATTTAGACTTCTAAAATGTTATGTTGTTTCTGTTTTGACTTGTTCAAGTCAGTTCTAATCAATTTTTTAAAGTCTCAATGTGTTGAATAACCAGCATTGGTTTCAACTGTAATGCATCTGACCAAAGTGTTTTGTTAAACAGTTTTCAGCAAAAATAACTTCCTATCTGAACTGGATTGTATTGCAGTTTAGGGTTTTTTGCCTGTCCCTTTGTATTATAAGTAATGGGCCTCTTGCTATATGTGCATTTTGAAATAATTTTTATTTATTTGCCATAAACACCATATTTTATATGGAGTTACCCTTTGTTTAAATTGTGCTTCCTCAAGTGATAGCAGAGCCTGTGGCTTTTTACTGCCAAAAGGGGGAGATCTTCATCTCATTGAAGCTCATGAAGGTGTGTTGCTTTATCCTTCAGTATCAGTCTGGTTTTGGAAAAAAGAAACCTCCTTTAGAGCATTTATTTCTGGAAAAACTCAGTGTCAATAAAGAAGCTGTAAGTGCTTTTCAGTTCTTATGCGTTAAGTGAGGCTACTGGATTTAATTCTTTTATATGGGCTGCTTCTATGTATGAGTTGGGGAAATACAGCTTTTTCAGATACTCATGTCCACAGATAAATTAATTTGGTTTAACTGCTGAAGAAAAATGGATTAGTTTTAAATGGGCTTCACAAAGGTTAGCAAAATGGAGAGTGTGTCTTAGCTGACAGACTCTCCACTTCTGAAGATACATTAGGTTTTTTGCTTCTGGAAGCATGAATATGATTTATACTTCTTGGTGAGGTGTTCATTGCTAATTTGCATGATCGTGTTTATCTGTCCTATAAAAAGTGGCATCTATGATGAATTATCACACTGAAAAAATTCACATTGAGGAATTGAGTTTACTAGTTCATTAAGAGTAATGTTAAGGTTGGTCTGTCCCGAGGAAACATCTGTTACTATTGAATACCTCTGAACGGGTATTACTTATACTATAGCTAATCTGACTGATAAGAATAGTTCTTACTGATAGCAAAAAAAGAAGCAAAACCAGTTTTACATTACTGTAACTGCTGAAAATGAGGTATTACTCCAGTTTTAGTACAGACTTAATATCTCACCTTACGGATATTACCAGCTTAAAGCACATGGTCAGGGTGCAGTTTGGGCACCCAGGTTTTGCTTAATTTTGCTCATTTAGCTGCTGCCCAACTGAAAACTGATGGACCACTTATTTCTGAACTCAGAATCTCTGTAAGTCTTGTTTCTCTGCTTGTCGAGAGCCAACCCGGCCTTGGCAGGGGTAAGCAGTACTGTTCATGTCCTGAAGTCGAGTTGGACCCAAGAAACAGTCCTTTCATCTGACTTTGAGCTAGGAATCAGTCTGATAGTCATACTGTAAGCACAACCTGCTTTTAAATACGAGGCCTAAATTCCAGTCTGATTCTAGACTCTATTAATTGGTCATTTGATAAAAATGTCCTGGTAGTATAGAGCCTTGGAGCCTGTATTGCCCTTCTCTGAGTGGTTTAATAGTACTGTAGGTTAGCTGTATTTCATGTCCTTCAGATTTCTTTGCATTGAGCATTGAGCTGTGTATGCTGTGTACAGAGTGCCCTGACTTCAGCAGGAGAGGTATGGAGTATGTCCTCTGTTGGGAAAAGTATGCAGACCGGTGCTTGGGGTAATCTGGCTAATGCAGATGAGTTTACGTTCCATTGGGTCAAAGGAGACAATCCAAGTCATGCTTTCTTCTTATCTGGGCAAGTGCTTTAATAAGTTGCCGTAGAAGAAGAGGCTCTTGCCTCTCTGTGTCTCTTGAGAAGAGTAAAGTCTATGGCATTTATCTCAGTGTAATGTAAATCTACGTTTACATGGAAAAAGCAGTTCTGATTTAGGTATTTGAGGCAGCAGATAAAGGCTGTCTGCAATCCAAAATGTTGCATTCAGTTTAGAAAGCTGGGAACTGGTAGCCTTTCATTTCCATAGTCAGCTCTGAGTGGCTATGTGCTGTCTGCTAGTGAGCAGAAGCTGCCTGGGCTAGTCATTTGGGATCCCGTTGAGGTTTGAACACCGCGAATGAGGCAGCTAAGCACGCTCTCAGGATGCTCTAAGCTTGAACCATCTCTCCTTGAGACCGTTTTCTGAAACTTGGGCCTTGTCAAGAAACAGGGGCCCAAGCACTGGCTGTATTGCTACCCACAGCTGTAAAAGCTATTCAGAAGTCAGTTCAAGAGCTCTAGCATGCTCAGGCAGTTCTTTTGTCGTTACAGATGTATATAAACGTGTCAATGTAAAGCATTCTTCGGTTATTTTTAGCTGTTTGTTAATTAAGTATGTGCTTCTCAGACACGTTAATTTCAAACAAGAAGCCCAGAGAGTGCAGACACTGAATCTCCCAGCTCTGTATTCCATAGAAACATAACTGGAGGTGTTAGAAATGGGAACTATGGTTCAGGTAGTATCCTGTATTTGAATTGCGACATTGTATCATGGATGCAAGAGAGCTTTGAATGTCTCCTGAACTTAGGTAATTGTAAAGTGTGAAGTATAGGAACTTTTGTCAGGTTAAGTTAGGAAAATAACATTTATTTATTTCTTTATATAATGGGTGCCCTTAACAGTTTAAGGGGGAAAGAAGAATGAATGAAAGCAAGTCTGCTGAGTGATGTTCTGCAAGTAAGGTAATAGTTGAAAGGTTGCTTCATATCAGAAAAAAAAAAGGCATTTTTGTTTCTTTTGCAAGCACATGTGTCTGCAGCTATGCAGTCTGAAAAAACAGAAAAATAACTTTTCTAATTTTGCTCACTGCAGTTGTACAAGTGCTTGTGCCAGCAGAAGGAGGGAGAAAGCCAGGGCAGGTGCACCTACTTTTAGTGGAAGTACTGGCTTATGCTGTGTTTTGTCTGCAAGAAGTTGTGGCTGAAGGCAATTGCTCAAGGACTTGCATTAAAGAAGCTTTCAAGGTGCTTTTTTAAGTTGTATCTGCTGATACTGTGGTACTAAGAGGCCTTACAGGTAGATGCAGGTGAAATTACATGATTTAGTGTCTACAGGCGCGTTTTTAAGCTTACGTAATCTATCGATTACTGCCTAGCTGTGGGCCTTTTGGAAAGTTTAGAACCATAGGATGTATAGTAAAATAAGAGGAGACACTTTGAAGACCAAATGTATCTCCAGCATGGTTTCTGACTCTCTTGGAATGTGTGTTGATTCCCAGGAATCCATGGACTGAAAGTTGAAATATATTGTGAATACATTATTGATCTTATTTGTTATATTAATCTTTTTGCCAGTAATACAAAATATGAGTGACACAATTTCTCTGCTTCCATCACATATCATCTCCTCTGTTCTCTTTGCAGAGGTGGAACTTCAAATTCTATGTTTCTAACAAAGGTAGAGGAGTTTAAATAATGTGAACAAGTGTATGAAACAGTTGGAGTTGTACAATTCCATGTCTGGGTATTAAGGCTATACAGTGCATGATTGGTTTGAATAGGAATGAATACAAGTATATACAACCACATAATTGTTTTTGTATTTAAGGTGCGTATAGCAGCAAAATTCATAATTCATGCTCCTCCTGGGGAATTCAATGAGGTGTTCAATGGTGAGTATCTGTCTGCTCTTTCCTTTCATTTAAGGCATCCGTATACAAAATTGTATTGCTGGTTACTCTCCTGAATTTCATGTAGCTTATATTTTAGCAGCTCACTTGCTGTAAGAGCTGGTTTTGTAGCTTGGCATAATAAGCTTTGCAGTCACAAGACAGCTTGGAGTTTAAATGCAAAAGGAGGAAAGTACCACTTGTCTTTGTGATGTGAGAATGAGCTTTCTTTCTGTTTTTAATCAGTCATGAATTAACAGTTGCTAAGGTTTTTATTTAGAAGACACAGGTACTCTTTTTTTTTTTTCAGTCTTTGATAGAAGAGTACATTTTTCAATAGAAATGAAACTAGATGAAATTAAAATTTTTTTTATTTTAAAGAAGGAATATCATTGCAAATACTTAACCTTGAATATACAAAGGACTACTGCTTATTGCCAGTTGTAGAAAGAATATTAATCTTCTCCAAACATTGTTAACCCTTGAATTCTGGGCACACTTTATTTTACTGAGTGTATTGGTAAACTGAAAAAAACCTTGAAATTAGCTTCCCTCAACTATTGTTGCCTGGACTTTACCCAAGATATTTTTCTTTTAAAATTGTTGTATGTGTCTTACATCAAGATATGTGGGCATACATATCATATAAGAATGACTGTGTTTTGTTGCTGTAGCTTACAAATATCTCTGAAGTTACTTAAGTAAAGTAGTAAGTTTAGTATACTAAACTTTTAGTCTGTGTCAGGCTGGGGAAAGCTTAAATTAGTTAAAGAATGTAAGGTTTTTAGAAGTTCTTTGTTCTTCAGTTAAACTGTGATCGGCTGATTATTATTTAAACTTAGCTTGTACTGCATTTGTGAAATGAACTGTTGGTGAGCAGCTCAATAAACCAGCTCCCTGAAGGTTAATACAATTTCTTATAGCAGTACTGCTGTAAGCTTTATTGTTAAGCTAGTTCATTGTCGCAGCTACTTGCTCAATAACAGAATACAATATGTTTGAAAACACGTAACAAAATATTTGATCATAAATGCGTGACCAGTGTTCAATGAGATTCAGACTGACTTCCTAAAAAAAGAGAGCGAAAGCTTTAAATTCCAATTCTATAAAGTATGATTCTGGGGTTTTTTGGTTTGGCATGGGCTTCTTTGGGCTTCTATGGTTGTTTTTTTTCATTTGGGGTGTTTTGGTTTGGGATTAGGGGTTTTTTTTTGTTTGTGGTGTTTTTTTTTATCTGTGGTGGTGTTTGGTTTTTTTAAAAAGAAGAAACACTTCAAACATATTCTGGATTTTTTTTTCACTTGCATGATACCTTGGGAATCTTTAGGAGAGTTTAAAATGTTATAGCAAGACTAATGATCAGTTAATGATCAGTGCATTAAATTGTTATTAAAATAGTGCCTAGCAAATAACAAGCCAGTAAGTCAAGTACATAAATAACAATTTGCTGCATAGTAAATATGAAATAATTCTGAGGAGAGTATTGACTTTATTCTATATTTTATGTTTCCTGTATGATGGTAGAAGAAATGGTATTGTGATATATTGTGCTCTGACTACTAAGTGTCATTAAGGAATGAGAGCAAAAATGGTAAAGCTTAAAAAAAAAAAAAGTACAATACATACTATATTAGTCTCGTTAAAATACAGTGACTACTACCATGAATACAGTGTGAGGGATTTCATAGCTTACATCTTAAAAGTGAATTTACCTGAATCCTGTGCTGTTCTCATTCAGAAATTCTCTGAAAACTAGTTTGATGGATTCCCAGAGCTGTCGTACAGCCTGTAGAATATGGCTTATATCTGCTTATCAGATTGTCTTGGAAGGGATCCATTTCCATACTACTCTTCTCATTTCATTCAGTCAAAATTATGAAATATGAAGCAATACATTTTCTACCTAGTAATCTGTATGGGTGGTTTGGGTCTTTCGTACAGTCTGTTGACATTTGTTATGTGACTGAAACAAGATTCTGAGTTGACGGTACTTTTATGTTGTAAATATCTCCTTTCAGATGTTCGGTTGCTGCTTAATAATGACAATCTTCTCAGGGAAGGAGCCGCCCAGTAAGTACCAGATGCCACATACAATTGCATAAAAGCAAGATGTTTTTCAGTAAGACTTTCGCTGTCAGTAAGTGATTTGTTTAAAAAGATGTGTGCTTGGCAAGTAAAACCCTGTTTTGTGTTGTGCATTTTTGATCAAGATTAAATTCTTGGCAGAGGAGCGATCTGTATTGTACCCTAATGATTAGAGCAACTGTTTTGGAAAAAGGTGACCTGGATTTTGGAACCAGTCTCCACCTTTTTGGATTTCATTTTCTGTTTCTTGGTAGATGTTATAGGCACTGAACATGTGTAAGATACTGCTTCCTTAGACCCTACTTTTATATCAAAACATTATGCCTACTGCTTTTTATGCCAAAATTAGTTTCATCTGTAAGAACAGAGATGTCTGACTTAGTAGGTTGGATCCCTGTGGAATTTCAACTTTATCTGTTCCCTCAGTTTTCATGGGTTACTGTAAAGCTTATGTGTTTGTCTATATCAGGTTACTTTTGAACGTAAATCATTGCATAATGGTGGTTGGAATCTGTAATATGAGCACTAAATGAACCAAGGTGCTTCCAAGAATTTGGGCCTGTCAGATAATGAATCATTGATACAGTTTTTTGATGTGTCATCGTCCAGATTATTGGCTGTTATTTAAATCTCTTTCAGCTAGTAAGGAAAAAGACTGTACTTGATGCAGGCTTTTGGTGTTTTTTTTTTTCTCTTGTAGTGCATTTGCACAGTACAACTTGGACCAGTTTACTCCAGTAAAAATTGACGGTTACGATGAACAGGTATGAATACAATGAGGTGCTTGCAATGTTCCTTAAACTGTTGAAGATGTTCTCGTACTTGAACATATCTTGGCAAGAAAATGAAAAGAAATGCATCTTCCCTGACTAAATATAGAGATTATGGCCCTCCAATAATACCAGTTCCATAAGGTAATCATTTAGGACATCTAAAGAGCTTGAAATTTCAGTCTGTGGTGTTGGCCTGGATTCAATCAGACCTGATTTGGAGCTGTAGAAACAATTTGCTCCGTCTTTAGAACTAGAAGACATGAATTTCTATATGACGTTGTTTGTTGTGGTAAGAGGGTAAGATTCAGGGGTTTTTTTCTGAGTCAGTGTGTTGTGTTAGCCTTGTCCTCTCTTGCTATATGCATATTTTGGTTAAAATGGGAGTCTTATGTGAATCTTCAGATATGAATAAGCTCCAGTTAAGTGCAGGATATAATTAGATTTGGCGTGGTTTGGGGTTTTTTTGCCCTTTATTCAATAACAAATGTTATTAACTGAAACTTTGATACAGGTTTTGATAACAGAACATGGTGATTTGGGAAATGGAAAATTTTTGGATCCGAAGAACAAGATTTCTTTTAAATTTGATCACTTAAGAAAGGAGGCTACTGATCCTAGATCCCATGAAGTTGAAAATGCCATAGAATCCTGGAGAAATTCAGTTGAAACAGCAATGAAAGCATATGTGAAAGAACACTACCCAAATGGTGTCTGCACAGTAAGTACTAAATTATATAACCACTGTACCGCTATAGATACGTAAAAAAACCAAAACCAAAACCACCTTGTTATTTGTAAACCAGGAAGACAGGCAGTTTCAACTGTAAAGAATTTAGTCCTGTCAAGGGTTTGTACAGGGAAATGAGAGAAAGCTTCAGAAGTTTAATATTTCATCTGTTGGATTACTAGTGGGTGGTTACTGCAGGTCATAGTGAAGACTTACCTCTTGTCTCTGAAAAATTTTTATTTCAATTTCTTAAAGCATTAATGCCTTCTGTAGACTACTGCAGGTTGATCCTGGCTAGCTGGGTGGTTACTTCTAAAAAAATAAAAACATTTTTAAAAAATGCCTAAGATACAAATGTCTGTCTTGGCTTGGTGTATTGGCAAAACTGTCAGTAAAGCAAACTGCTTTCTTTCCAGCATGTCTCCTGTATATCAAACTGCTATGTTCTTACCACCAGAATCAGTGGGTTCTGATGGCTTATTAAAAGGAAACCTCTCAGTCTGTACTAAAATAGTATTCATTTGCTGTTAGAAGATGTAGTTCAGCAATAATGATCTAATGATAGCTGTCCTGTGCTTTGTAGTAACCTGATGGAAAAACTAACTGGGGGGCAAGGGGGGGAATAAAAATCAGTTGCTGAGGTAACAAGTTGAATTGGATTCCCAGGTGGTCAGATGAGTTCCAGCTTCTGTAAAGGAAACCAGATTACGTGTTCATTGACATAATTTTTAATAGTATTTGATTTTAGGGGATAAAGCAGAACAGAGAACCAAACCCATCCTTGAATCACCTTTTTGCTAGTCTGTAAAGGCTTACATCATCATCTCATTGTAGAATAACAAGTATCTGAAACCAGCTGGTAATATATATTGCACAGCAGTCACTGCTATAGGCTTAAAATTCCTATAGTTGGAGAAATGAGTCTGCAGTATATAAAATTTCAGTTAAGATGCCTGACCTTCAGATTTTCTCATCTTAAATTTTTCTGCGTTGTATTAAGCACTGTAATGTTTCACGTACGGAATATTATGTAAGAACCATAGTGGTTACAAAATTAAATTTTACAGTTTATGTAACAATAATAGAACTAGATATTTAAGCAATTTGAGCAACATAGATACTGAAACTTAAACTCTGTTCTTTATGTATTTTTTTTCCCCATTTCTAATTAAGGTATATGGTAAAACAATTGATGGACAGCAGACCATTATTGCATGCATAGAAAGCCATCAGTTCCAAGCAAAAAATTTTTGGTAAGTTTCTGTATGGATACAAATACAGCAAACTAACTAACTGCACTAGTGCCATTACACTGATAAGCCTTAGTTCAGAGAAGGAGGTGCGTACACATCTTGCACGTGACTCTTTCTCTCTCCACCCCAAGTCTTTCTGCCAAAACTATTTAGAAATCTCTTCCTGTCCTCTTCCTGAAATGGCAGACTGCACGTCTGCATCTCCTTTGTAGAACTTTGGGAGCTTTGTAAAATTCCTTTTGACTGTTTCATTACACCAGCACCAATACCTGTGCCTGTGTTCTGTAATATGGTTGATTCTGGTTGTGTTGCTTCCTTTGTGACTGACAGAATAAAAACACCTCCTTCTAGTTTTCATGTCTCAGAGAAAGAAGTTGACCGATAAATTTCCTGTAGGACTTGAATCATTTATTTCTGGATGAGGTAGATAAAGGTGATGTTGGATGAAATGAACTCTTATAAACTGCAGCTCGATTATTTTTTTTTTTTTTCCTATACTGGGTTGAAAGATGTTTTCCACAGTCTGGAGTGAACTTTGGATAGGTCCTTGCAGGGAACTGGCCATAGTTGAGATAAGTATCACAGTATTGGAGTTAGGTTAAGGAAGTATCTCCTAAAGATAGCTAATACATGCAGTTGTCTGAAGAAATAAATTTCATTATTATTTTATTTGTTATTTCGCATCTGAATGAAATTATATTTAGTAATCCCATGGGTAATGAATGGAAGTGCAGGAATCTTTGTTTTCTGGTGCTGAAGGTGAATATTACATATGCATAGTAATTTCAGCATGTGTCTGTATCAGCTAAATGATTTTCCCAGTATACTGTTCCATAGATTTTAATTGAATTTGCACAGTTAATAAATAATTTCTCCGACTGACTTAAATTTGGCTAGTTAAGTCTGCATGTTTTACATCAATATTAAAAGTAACTTGAAATAAACCGTCTTTAAAGAGTAACAGGTATGCAACAACCTCTTTTAGATAGAGAAAATACTTCTTGAAAAATTTAATAAAGTTACGGTCGGACATCTATGAGAAAATGCTGAACATGTTTCTGGAGTTTTATAGGGGGAGAGTCAGATCCTAATTCTCATTCTTAGCAAGTTTTAATAAACATATATTGGTTTGGGGAATTTGGGAATGGAGGGATGGATTCAAAGTTAACAAGGCTTTTCAGTTATCCAGCTGTATGTCTGGATATCCAGCCCAAGCCACAGCCAGTATTTATTGTCGAGGTGTCACAGCTTTTTAGGCATTTGGAAGGCTGGCAGCCTACCATGAAAGCAAGTTTGTTGGATGATGGAAAACCAATACATGCCAAAGAAAAATGTTCTATGAATTTCTGAAATACTATCAACACAGTAGGATAGATAGTTTATTAAAGAACGTGAAAGAGAAGGAAGGACAGTCAATCTCTTACAGAACATCTTAAGTCAACAGAGGTAAATAAAGTAATGACATGTTGTTTTTAACTTAGAGCATTTCTTACAGAAGGATCCTTCTGAACTTGAACTCTTTTCTTGGAATAGCATCTTAAGGACAAAAAGATATCCCAGAGTGGAAACATTGTGGTCATCTTAAATTCAAGAACCGTAAAGAGACTACGAAGCAAACAAATCCGTTAGCTAGTCATCAAATCCCTTGCATCTAAAAACTAATATTGTGCCTAAAATGTAGTTCAGCACGTAAGCTTTCTTATAACTAATGGGTCGGTCTTAAGGCTACCAGTAATAGTAGTGTCACTGAGTTGGGTGACCCTTTCGGTTTTCTCAGAGGTGACAAACAAGCTTCTCAATTGCCTTAGTCTGAATTTTCGGTGATAATCTATAATTTGGATATTGTCTGAAATAATAACCAATGGCTTTATAACTGAGTTAACATTGTTAGTATCTAAGATGTGTCAATATAGATCCATTAGTAGGTGTTAATCTTAAAGTCTCTCTCTTTCTCCCCTCGTTGAATGCACTGAAATCTACACCTAACACTAGTAGGATTGGAACTCGTAGTATCAACTTTCTTTCCTCCTTCAAGTGCAAAGAAGAAATTGAGAGACAGCTGCAGTGCATTCTTAATATAGCTCTAATGTACTAACTTTCTAATCCATTAACCTTATAACTAAATAAGAAAAAGTCTAGTCTACAGGAAAGAAATCAGGTGAAACTACAATCTTTCCATACTGTTTTCCACATGTTTGAAACTCCCTTTAGGCAGTTTGGCAAGGATATTGAATTTGTGGAAGGAAACTGGAAGGAAATAGTTGTCCTGGAACGGAAATGCTAGAAGAGCTGAAAGGCCTAGTTACAGTGCAGCGTAGCGGAAAATCTTGCTACTTTCATGTTCCTTCCATTCAAGTTTTTCATGTGAAGTGTGACTTCAGCTGATCCAGCAAGTTGTCCAGGTCCCAGAAACAAAATATTGACTATATATACCTAACTAATAATAAAGGGGGGGAAAGAACATTGGAGGCTTTAGGTATTTTCAGAAGTTAAGTCCTGTTGTTAAAAGGTTCTTACTAATAAATCTACTTGGTCCACATCCAAAGCTGAGGGTAAATATTTTCGGAAACTTCTCTTCCCGACTGATTACGGGTCTGAATCTTTAGGGAAAGATTTTGTGCACGTGGACAGCATATTTCATTCTCTGTTTTCCTTTGATTATTAGATGTCTGTTGGTTTTTGCTTTTTTTTTTTTCCTTAACCTGTGGGGTGACATCTGCTTTCTATTTTATTTTTTTAAAGGAATGGCCGTTGGAGGTCAGAATGGAAGTTTACAATCACCCCTTCAACCACTCAAGTGGCTGGCATCTTGAAAATTCAGGTATGCTTATCTCAAACTGTGTCCTGATCAGTAAAGTCTCCAGTTATTATCAAGGGAGACTCAGGCCAGTGTATTAAGTATTCTAAGAGAATTTGAGGACCCAGTAAGCGAAGCAGACATGCCCATTCAGTTAAGTGTTAGTGACTTAATCGCATATTTACCTAATCCTTACAAACATAAAATACATGTTTAATGTAATGATTCAGAGGACTTCAGACGGTGTAATCACCTCAGCTAGGCATATACCTCTGTGGTTTCCTGTTTCTTGAATTTGCAGTGGCACAAGCCTTTCCTAAGGGTAGGCCCTTTCTGAAGTAGAACTTTTTTCAACTGATAATAGCAGGTTTTCTTCATGATACCCACCCTGTTGTTCAGAAAGGTGGGAACTTCTGGTTTCAGTCATTCCGCCATCCGAAATTCTTGAATACGGGTCTCCTTCATTCCAAATTTGGCCTTCCTGTTGGCCTTAGGGCATTCAGAAAGGAGATGCTGTCCAAGCAGGAATGCAGAAATCCTTGAGACGAGAGGAAGTCTGGCTGTCATGTGGTAGGTGGGGGAATTGACTTCCTGGGTTGGTTCCCTGGAATGTCTACACATATTTTGCAGGAGTTTATTAAAACAATTCTGGGCTCTGGAACTAGGATTTTAGTGCAGTCTGGCTTTCAGTGTAGTACCTTATTATTTTTTTACAAGAGACAGAGTCAAGTTCCCTTTTCCTGCTCTTTTTGTGTCCCTGTGAGTTTTGCAGTTTGTTACTGCTCAGTGACTTGACTTCAGGAAGATGCAATAGAATCTCTTTCTAGCCATAGCCTAAGGCTTAGAATGTTATTTTAGGATGTGGTA
>VYZM01017133.1:97029-166636 GCA_013398915.1 Dromas ardeola | reverse complement strand
GGGGGGGGGTTGGTTCTGTGGGAACCAGGGTTTTCACCCTTGATGTCCTAGCATAGCTCTCTGCCTCCCGTGAGGAGCAGGTAGGAGCTGTGCTGTGTGTGACTAGAGGTGGATGGGACTTTCTGGGTCTCCGGCTCCAGTCCTCAGTCATATTTTACATTATCTTCCCGTAAACCACTGCACTGAAAATATTTCTGGAACCTGATAGCTCTGATGGTCAGGAACCTTGGTCTTACTGTGGCCCAGATGTAGTCATGGCTGGTGTGCACACATTCGCTCTCATGACAGCTCTCTCATTCAGAAACTGCACTGCCGCCACAAGGACTGGTTCCCAGTGCCCTTACATGGGGTTTTCCCTCCCCGTCCCCCCCTCGTGAGGTTGAGTCAGTTAGGCTGTCCTAGCCTGCTCTGCTAAAACGGCTGGATGGCCTTGATCATACTAGTAATACTCTGCTCTTTCATTTTTTCATCCATTTCATAATTGGGTAACCAGCATTGTATGCTGTACCCCAAGGTAAGGCTTCATTAACTGCTGTATGTAGTGTAATTCATCTTTCTTGCCTTCCACTAGAAGTATTTTGCGGTGTAGTCAAATGATTAAAATTTCTTTTTTTTGTGGCGGTACCTCCTTGGTGGTTCTAGCAGTATGTGGTCATATAGTAGATGTGGACCTGTCACACCAGCTGCGAGCAGAAACCCTTCCTGGTTCCTTACCCTTTGCACCATTAACTTTGATCCAGTTTCTCTGGCAGCTCCTACCAGCCGCCTTCTGCACCCTTCTTCTGGTTTTGGTAACGAAAATACTCAGTAAAGTTCAGTTGACAGCTCATGGGCTCTCCTTATAGCTCCCAGGCAAGCTGCAGGTTTCTCCATCTCTGCCAGTTCCTCCCTCTCTTCCTCACGTCTCCTATTTTAACTAACTTCCTATGGTGCTGTCAAATACTTTAGTGAAATCCAGACAGTTTAGAGCTACTCATTTTTCTTGGCTAGAAAACTAGCTATTTTTTAATGGAGAGACACATCTGTTTGGTCTGGCATGATTTATTTATTTTGTGTTTTATCCAATTTTTCATTTACCTCTGTTGCTTAATTTATTGTTATCTTTAAAATTCTGAAGTTTCACATCGTACTGCGTTGTCAGCAGTGCAGTAGGTTGGGTCTGTATATCAAATATAGAAATATGAGGTATTCTGGCATACTATGGGGAGTTTCATCAGTTTAAAACTCTCTTGATGCTGGGCTTGATTTTCAAATGCCACTTCTTTCAGTAAGATGATTTATGCATATTCCCTTCATCTCACACTCAGCCATGTCTTGAACGTGTTAAGCTCTTTGAATTATACCTCTGTTTCTCCTGTCACAGTATCTCTTTTCTTGCACTCACTTTTATAATTTTTTTCCCTCCACATTCAACAGTTTTGTTCCCATTCAAAAGTGAAGTAAGTACATTCACTCTGTTTTGGGGATTACTGTATCCTATTTCTTACCTTGCTGTCTCATTTTTTATTTTGTTGAAGTAATCTTACTGGTTTACTGGGTTTATTTTGATATATATATTAAGTGTTTTTATACAACTCTTAAGGTATAATTCAGTCTGACTTTTAGCAGATACAGTTTTATTTCTGTGCCTTTTGTCCTTGCCAAAGCACATGGGAATGTTTGAACATGCGAGGTCTTGGGAGTGTTACTTGTACAGGGCTGATATTGCTTTGTATTAAAGCCTTGGCTGATAGATTGGTATCTATGAGGTAGAAATGGAATTTAACTTTCCATTATTATTTTGAGAAAGTCTGTGTTGCAATTCTGGCCTCCTTGAAGCAGATGGCAAAGCTCCTGCTGACTGTGATGAAATTACTGTGTTGCTCTGAGAGTTTTTTGACATTAGGTCTCGGTAGAATAAGGTATTTAACATGGATGACTCCCAAAACACCCCCCAGCAATTTGAAATAAGTCTGCATGTTTGCTGCCTTCCTATGTTTGGAACATCATAGGTATCAAGAAACTGAGAACTGATAGCAGTGCAGGTTAGACAGCGTAAAATGAAGATTTTTAGTGAGTTTTATGTGTTTAAAAAAAGCAGACTTGTCTAAACCTAAGCTGCGAAGTTTCTCATGTGCTTTTATGTTTAAAGAGTTTTAATCAGTTATCTTCCCACACATTTTTTTGAAGTTCTTGAAGCTGCAAGATAAATTTTTGGGTTTACAAGGTGTTTTAAGCTTTCTGACAATATGACAAATTTTACACGATATAAGCCAAACCCAGTAATGAGTAAATCACTCAGCTGAAAATTTTGGGTGCTTCAAGTACTATTCTACTGTCTTCTGAAACTCAGGTAGATCTTGGTAGATCCCAATTTTTCTGCAGGCCACATTTAAGCTGGCAATGACTGATTATGGAACAACATCCTTATTAGGCAACTTGCTTTATTTAGGTACTGAATAATTATATAGTTCTGTCCCCCTTGTGTTTGACGGTCTAGGTCTGTCAATGGTCTGTCAGTTGGGATGCAGAGTCAGTGATGGGCAGGCCTAGTCAGCATCGTTTGCTGCTTTCCTTAGGCCAGCTAGTAATACAGGCTTGAAATAAATATCCTGTAATATCTGCGTTACAGATCTGTCCTTCCCTAGATAAGGCGGGATTCCTCTTAGTGGATGGCAGAAATGCATGGGTTCGTACACCTCTGTATGTTCCGCTTTACCTCAGGGCCGTTAGGGGCCATTTTGTTTGTTGGTGCAAACGAGACCAGCTGCCGCTTGGTTATTGTATGGTGGTTCAGCAGCTGTAAATGCTGACCCAGCCTGGTTCATCGTGAGGGCGGCTGCCACCCTGGCATCACCCAAGATGGTGGGATCCTGGGTCCTCCTATCCAGATTATGACCCCTTTGCGTCTTTGCAGTGGACCCATAGAGCTGGGACCCTTAGAGCTACAGAGGGGGTTTGCTGGTTTAGCCCAGGGTGAACACTGGAGGCTTTCTTCCTTTAAAAACAACCAAGCTAACAACCCAGCACAGGGAGAATCCACGGAGAGCTTCTCTGGGCGTTGAGCTCCCTCCCTTACATGCACAACCCTCTGTAAACTGCCGTCGTCCTCTCTCCAGCGCACGTGCACGTGACCCTTCTGCACGGGCACAAAAATCAATAATAAACAGTAAATGAATAACGAAAGGCCTGCCAAACAAAATCTCCCTTGTTTAATTTTGCGTTTCTTTTCCTTTTCTAATCTAATGTGACAGAGAAGTATTTAAGGGAGAAGGATGCCGGGAGCAATGAAGTTTTACGAAGCCTTTTCTCACAAAAGCCTTTGTTTTAGGAGCGAAGGGGCTGGTGGTGCTGGGGGGGAGGCAACATCCCCTCGCACGGCCGGCTGTGGCTGCGGTGGTCCTCAGCTTAGCCCTTCAGAAACTTTGTCCTTGCATAAGGATCAGAAACCCATTACGTTGATGGAGTAGGTAGCGATGTGTCTTGTAGCAGGACAGTTCTCTCAATGTATTCTTATTTGTCTATGGAAGGAGTA
Source organism: Dromas ardeola (assembly GCA_013398915.1). Classification (NCBI taxonomy): domain Eukaryota; kingdom Metazoa; phylum Chordata; class Aves; order Charadriiformes; family Dromadidae; genus Dromas; species Dromas ardeola. The sequence continues at coordinate 163,122 of VYZM01017133.1, read as the reverse complement.
GCATATAGCTGTGTCCTCACTGGCTGTACCTGAGCCCACCCTTTAACTAAGGGCTCCGTCCTCTTCCTTCCCCCCTCCCTCCTTAGATTTTTATCTGCCTTTGGTCCTTAAGGTGAGAATAAGTCAGTTTTGAAAGTATCTTCTCTGTTCCACTTTTTAGCATGACTTTATTTGAGATATGTATTTTAAAGGCACAGGCTGGAATTCTATCTCCAGGGCAATGTTTTCAGAAGAACCCGTGGTATTTCATCACCCTAGATGCTTTAGTCAGCCATCAGTTTACTTAGTAACACGTGCTTATTTATATACTCTTTACAATAAGCATAGTAATAAACCAGAAAGGGTTTTGCTAACTGTAAGAAAATCATTAAATATCTGATATACAATATGATATGTGCATCTACAATGGCACAATATGCTTTTACTCGTTCACTAGTGTGATTCTGTACTGTGCCTTGTAGATGTTGCTTTTGCAGGAAGTTATGCTATCAGTTCGGAATAAAAGTTAATATTAATGAGAGATACGAGAACACCATAAAATAATAACAACAAACCAAAATACATGCCAGTTCAAACAAATTTGGTTACAGTGTGTTTGCTTTCCGTGAGTGCTGTAGTTCAGCAAGAAGAACGTTGGCCGACCGGGGTCCTCAACATTGTTATTAAAAGATGGGTCCCTCGTGCCGGGGGACTGCAGCGCTGCATGGCGGGAGATGGGAACGGTCTGAAGATGGAATTCTGTTCTTAATTTATAGCGAACAAAATAAACTGCTTTTTTATTAACAGAGAGCGTTAACATTGCCGTTTGGCATGTTGCAGATAAATTTGTTAGAAAGGATTCGTTGAATTTGTTTATGAAGGGGATAAAGTTACGCTTTCGATTCAGCAGATGTTTATCATGCAGAAAACTAACTAGAAGCCGATGCACTTGCATTTGAGTCACTTCCATTTCCTAGTGGTTGCTGCTCAGATGGGAACAGTAAGATTAGACTTTTGTTCTACACTATTGGTTGGTAGGTATTTTTTTCCCCCTTGTCTTTGCTACTTCCCTTCCAGTCCTTTCCATAGCCCTTGAGCTGGGCCGTGCGGCCTGCCTCGCCGAGGCTGCCATAAACACATTTTTGCATTTGATAACGCCGTAATATGGGCAGAAGTGGAAAAGTCCATGTGCAGTTTACGCACTAGGTGGCATCCTGTTAAAGACGCAAGAGGCATCCGGGGACAAGGAGAGGCGGCTGCGGCCTGTGGCAAACGTCCTCTGAAAAACCTTTGGTCTGTTTGTGTCTCGGAGACCTGTCGAAGGGTCGCCATCAGTGTCCGATAGCGGACACATGGACACGCAGCCCCAGCCCCATGCAGCAAACTTGTGAATGTGATGGAGCCCCTTCATACGCAAGTGGAGATCCATAGCAGTCATTTTATATTGCATCAGGTTCTCCGCAGAGGGGAAGTATTAAGTTGAACACAGTCACAGTAAGAAATACAGTTGTAAGGCCATCCCACAACTGATGTAAGGCAAAGTCAAGTCCCACCTTCAACCTTCAGAAACCTGCTTGTGAGGTGGCCCTCTAGATTGCTTTTACAAGGTCAGATGAAAGATGAGGTTCATGAGAGCCATGTCCTGGGCTACAGTAAATTAGAGGAATAATGGTGACTGCCATAAAGCCAGGTTATTTAAAGTTGGACAAAAAAATGGAAAATGCAGGACTAGGAGACTGGTTGTTGACTTAAGATGTCTCATATTAGTCTTCCTGAAGTGATTACCACAAAATAAGCTAGATCGAGAGGCTGAAGCAGTTGCGGTGATGGGTGCTGCTTCTGTGTGCCAGTGCTCCTGCGGGCTTTAAGGCAGTGGGGACAATTTACACTGAAGTGCTGAGGAGGTAACTGCTGCTGGCCTGCCTGCCTTTGCTCAGCCCACTGCCTCAACAAAGCATTTTTACAGACTTAAAAGTTCCTGGCCTGTCATTTTTAAGGCTCTGGAAAACTCATGCTGGTTTAGGGGATTTTTTATCTCCCCCCTCCCCGTACAGCTGATCCATTCAGGCACCTGTAACTATGGGCACTGATACACGTCTTAAAAAATTATCCCTTTGATTCAATATCATCTTTATAAAAGAAGAATAAGTATGTTGCTCACTTTTAGCATTTGACATTTTTTACGTTTGTCAGGAAAGGAATCATCTCCTTCCTTAGATGCTTATGTCTCCCTTGCTAAAAGAATTGTATAGCGTATTGTTCTTTTATAAATCATTGCTCTTTTATAAATCAAATTGACTGAGCTCTAGTTCTGCTCATTCAGGTTCGTCTCTAGCTGTTCATGTTCATTCTCTGGACTGCCATTGATATTTTGTTTATGCACAATAGCATCATTTAAAAATAGGAGTATGTAGGTGGTTGCAGCTGCTCAGGCAGTTAAAACAGACTCTTCAACATCAGCTTCCTCTGGAATACCTCACGTCTGCTTCATTGGCCTTTGATCCATGAGCTTATTTGGGGAATTTCAACTAGACTGGGGCTCAGGTGACTAGTCTTTATACGGCTGTGTGTTAAATGCTAGCTCCCACCTTTATGTGATTTATCCAGACAAACCAAAGATAAATGTAACCAATAAAAGATGAAAAATAGCATTGCAGGTATGGTTTAGAATAGGTTACAAAGTGCCAAGCAGGTCTCAGTGTTTTGTAATGTCAGGTGCCCACCTGCTTCGTGGTTATTAAATTGATTTACGTTGTGTATGGCTTATTGTAAGTCAAGGACCGCCTCAGCTAAGGAGACTTGCTAGTAAGGCGTACTAGGTAGAAGCAATTTAAAGACTCAAAATTTTTGTCTGTAAAGTATTTGAGTAAGAACAGTCTCAGCTGTGGTGTTGTTTTTTATGACAGATATTCATAAATGGAACAAAAGTTTTTGTTAGTGTCTACGAAGGCAGCAGCTTAACTAAGATTTTAGAGAGATTTCAAAAAGAGAATACAAGAAAATAAATTTCTATGGCTACCAGCAACTCACATTGAAAATCAAGGGCATAGGGCTAGGTGTTCTATTCTGGTGAGTCATCTCCTACATCTCTTTGCATAATATATATTTCAGCCTTGTCCTCTCTTGCATTTAACATGGTATCAAATGACATGTTAATTGTAAGGGCAGTGACTTTTAAAAAAATACCTGCCTTAGTAGACAAGCCCTTGGCCCTTCCTTCGCTTACCACATCTTCTAATGCCATACAGCAATGGCAAGGTCAGAAGAATTAAAAGAAATTTAAGTGTTAAGTAGTTTCCTATGGAAGTACTTTTAACAGCTAAATTTGTCCAATGGTATTGTAACATCTGAAGCTGAGAACATATAAATGACCATGAAATATGACCCAAGTAATGCCCGATTTATTGATTTATTTCTCAAGTGTTATCCAGTATCATTTGAGAGTCAAGTTCTCATTTGCTCTCCAGATCTTAAATGAGTGGTAACTTTCTCTCACGCTCCCCCTCCACTTGCGTTTGAATTTACTTTTCTTTTGCTAGAGCCATGCCACCATGGCCCCTTCCCAAGTTCCGTGCCACGTGAAGGAACACAAGACAATGATATGACAAAGGTTCAAAATCCACGTGCCTCTTTCTTTTTAGAATTTTGAAGCAAATTTAGGTGAAAAGCTTTTGACGTCTAGCTCTGCGGGGAGAGTGAGAGCATAAAGCTTTCTTTCCATACTTGCATCCTCTATGAAATCCTGGAGGAGCCATCGCAGATAGTGCAAAATGTATTGCATCTTTGCTAGCATATATTTTGATCTCTTTTACTCGTGCTCGGAACTAGGCTGCCTGCTTTCCTGGCAAAGGTCCTTTGCTTGAAAATAAATAGGCGGGAAGGATGGGGTTTAATTGCCATGCACATTCATTTGCAGTGATCAGACACATGAGTTCAGTGTGTTTTATGCGAGAATGGGAAATTGTGCTTAATAAGCTGGAGACTGGCATCCAAGATTACCGAAAAGCAGTGTCTTCATTACCAAAACAGTGGTTTCTCTCACTTTCTCCCTCATGCAACATAATTAACACGCACTTGCAATACTGCTGTAAAATCTTAGCAGAGGCAAAATCTTAACGTTGCTCCAAAGGCAAAGGAATCCCTGGCTGTTACGTAGCCCTGACCACACCTGGGAATACAGAGAGTAAAAACCAACTGAGTCACGGTTAGATTTCATTCAGCGTGAAAGCCAAGGCGCTTGAAGCCTCCTATGGGAAACACCTCACCGCTGGTGCCCACCTGACTTGTGCCTCAAAACCAGGTGTTACAGCTGGACAGATGTGGCAAGATGAAGTGATCTCGGTTAACCCAAACACCGAGGGTACAGCTGTTTTGCTTGGTTCTGGTTGTGACCTCCATCCCTCAGGCAGGGCTGGGGTGTAGATCGACTGCCGGGCTGTTATGCCAGCAGACCTTTGGGAGTTACCCCAGGTAGGGGAGAGCGGTGATGACAGGTGTTCGCAGTGAAAAAAGCACTTAAAGCCTGACCTGCAGCCAGAAATACCTGTCAGACCACAGCCTTAGTCTCGCTTTTGCAGAATGTCACATAGCTGGAGTAAGCGTGACGGATTACGGTGCTAACTTGGGAAGAAAAGGCAGTCTGCCGTTCAAACATAATATAATGTATGTTGAAAGCTTCTTTGGGTTACTCTGCAAATCATGGAACAGTTTCCTGTTACCTGTAGAGCAGAGGTTTTTAATGTGTTCTTGATATTTTCGAGCAGCATAGGAGTTTTTCTGTGTGCTCCAGAAACCATGCAGAACATATGAACTGCTGTGGCAGATTCACTCAGGGCATTTCTAGTGTTGTTTTGGAGGAGATGGGAGGTTGGTGTATTTGTTTTTTTTTTCTGAGGATAGGTAATACCAGATGCAGCAGACAATGTAAAATAACTCTTCATGAGCAGATGCCAATCGTAATCTGCCTCTCCTTCTTCATCTGTAATTTACTTTCACACACAAGTTTGCCACTTGGCTTTCCTTTTGTAACTCTTCCGGATAGTCTTGTTATAATTCCAACTTTGAGTTTGCTAGTTCTTGACTTCAGCATCATCTTTTCATAGTGACTGTTTTAAGTAAATTATGTGCTTAATGAAAGCCTATTTTCTTGTACAGTTCTCAGCTTATTTGATGGAATGGCTGCTTTTTTGCCATTCTGCTTCTTTATTCTACATACACGTACAGTATCCCTTCTAGTTTAACTCTTACGTGACCTACACAATACCGATTTTTTTTTAATCTTACAATTTTTATTTCCACTGCTACTTCTCCCTATACAATCATCTCTTTTGGATTGAATGATAGTACTCATAAAGTATAGATGAACTACACTACATAAAAGAGACTATATATTTCATATTCTTTGCCATTTCCAACATTGTGTGTGTTTGGCTGGTTTGGGGTTGGTTTTTTTTTGCTTATTGGGTTTTTTTTCTGGCTTGGCTGCAGCTGTTGGTGGAGGGAGGGGATTCTGTTGAGCTGTGTACAGCAGCGCTCAGATTTTCTGCTCAATCTGTTGCTCTGAATGGGGAGAGAAGAAAATGCAGTCGTTGTGTTTTAAATTTAGTAACTTCTAGTAATTCTGATGATTACTAAGATCACTTTTCCGATTATAAATAAACCACATTGTTTAAAAATATTTTTGACTAGACTGATTTCTGTCCCCAAATTGGAACAGGCTGAGGAGAGTTTGGGAAAGAAATTACGGACAAGGTTTTGCATTCTTAACCGTAAATGGAAACAGAAGGGCATTGACTGACCAGAAGCTTTAATTTTATAGCTCTTGTAGCTAATGGAAAACATCATTTACTAAAAATGCTGTCAGATTTAGTTTGTCATGCTTTGGAGGTTCCTCTGGAGCTCTGTAGGTGGTTGAAGCCTCGGGCAAACCCTTCCATCTGATGCATCTTGGGCAATCTGAGGAGCACTGAAAGCTGGATGTGAATAGGTGTTAGATGTCCTTTGGGGTGAGCAAAAGAGGTAACCCAGTGTCATTGCCACTGGGAGAGTAAGGCCAAGCTGGGAGACCTTTGAGAATAACCATGGGTTGTTGCAAAGCCAATTTCATATCATTGAAAGCCAAGTCTGAGGAATTCAATGTCTTCCTTGTCCAAATTGCTAGGAAAAGGCTGCAAAGTTTGGTGAAGTGGCTGGGTGGTTAGTTGAGCTGAAGTAGAGCTTACCAGGAAAAAAACCCCAAATCTGGTCACTGCTTCTGTAGCTGTCCTGAATCCATTTACTTCCATGGACTAAACTGGCTGTACAGTTTATTTACTGCTAGAGAATCATCCTTCTTTTTACATAGTTTTGTCAAGATTTATGAATTGAGGAGAGGGATAGCATGTGGCAGACAGGAAGGTCAATGAGATGAAGTTACTGATGTAGCCGAACATGAACAAACTGGTGGTTTGATGCTCTGGGCTGTATCTTTGCCCTCCAAGAAGGTCACTGACTGTTGTCCTCTGTGTAAAGATGAATCTCCCTCCAGTCTCTGACCATTAAACACGCAGTGTCTGTTGAGGTGTCACTTCTGATCTCTCGTCTTGGGGCCAGAACAGCTCTCCTACGAAGAAAGGCTGAGCGGGTTGGGGTTGCTCAGCTTGGAGAAGAGAAGGCTCCAGTGAGACTTTATTGCAGCCTTTCAATATATAAAGTGGGTTTATAAGACAGAGAGAGACTTTTTACCAAGGCCTGTAGTGACAGGACAAGGGGCAATGGTTTTAAATTGAAAGAGGATCGGTTTAGATCGGACATAAGGAAGACATTTTTTGCAACGAGGGTGGTGAGGCTCTGGAGCAGGTTGCTGGAGAAGTTGTTGAAGTCCCATTATTGGCAGTGTTCAAGGTTAGGTTGGACAGGGCTTTGAGCAACTGATCTAGTGAAAGATGTCCCTGCCTATGGCAGGGAGGTTGGACTAGGTGATCTTTAAGGGTCCCTTACAACCCAAACCATTCCATGGTTCTACGATCCTGAAATCGGGCTCTTAGGAAAATCTTTGCTACAAGGTGCCAAAGTGTTTTACAGTGTTGGGAAATTATGGATAATTGTAGATGTTAACAGTTTGACCTTGTGAAGTCACACACAGGAATGTTTCACCTGTAACAAGATCTTGACTGTTGTGTTGTGGTTTTGACTGTTTAATTTGTATGACGTAGGCATTTGATGAATTTTTCCATTACTATTTTTCTCTAAGGCCAAGATTAAAGACCTTTTATGCTTGCTTTTATGGATTTAGAAGAGTCCATAATCTCTGAAGAGTTTTCCAAACAGTAGGTGTATTTGAAAAATCCTGCTTCTCTATCTTAAATCAGTACATAGGGCTCTACTTTAGGTTAACAGATTTTTACCAGATATTTGTCTTCTTTCTGCCATTGGTTTATTAATAGTTTTTCATCTTCAGCATTAGCCAGAAACAGAAACATAAGGAATCTCTGTTACTTTTTTCTTTATTTAACAGTAAGTGAGAAGCTCAGGAGCTTTTAGGCATGTTTGTAACCATGTGTGAAATATCCCCATATAAAGTTATGAATTCCGTTCTGGTGTATGAAAACCGTTGATAGTTGTGACTTGTGTTCTGGCTCACAGCGTTTCCATCTCAGCACAGATGTGATACTTCATGGACAGTCAGGGCCAGAGGAGATTTTCTGGCACAGCAAGGTACCGTCTCAACTCAACAGCTTTTCCATACAGCTGTGGCTGTCGTTTTCAGCCAGCGACTTTAAAAAGTCTCCCTGTCCAATTAGGCAGAAGCCAACCACACTCGTGAGCTGAGATGGATTTCTTCTCTGTGAACTGCATGGACAGCAAGAGAAATGCCTTTGAAAAAAGGAGATGCCATAGGAATAGAAGCCTTTTACCCTAAGGGACAAAAATCAAAGCGACAAGAAGGACTGTTGGGCTTTGGGGTTTTGGGTAAACCCAGGGCTTTAGGATGGGATGAGGCCTGACTGGTAGGGTGTGTTGGATTTATGTTGTTTTTCAAGGTGAGACATTTCTGGCTAGAAACCTTGTTTTGTTTAGCCAATTTCTTTGGGTAGATTGTCCTATGTAAGTGCAAGTAGGGCAGTGACACGTCCATACCCCTTTTCTGTCTGATATACCCTGGGGCTGCAGGAGGCTGTGTCTTGAGCCCTGGGTCTGAGACCACTGGACTTTGCCAGGAATATGAGGTGAGAGCCTTTGCCAGGAATATGAGGTGAGAGCCTTTTCATTAGTGACGACAAATAGGTTTTCTGAGGGAATCTAATTGCAAAAATAATGGTGGAAGTGCAATTGCTTTTCTTATTTAATGTCCTGTTAATACTGCCATGGAAAGTAGGTATCCTTGGGAGCTGTATGTCCCCTCCTCCTCAGAGTACAGCAGGTACTCAAACAGAGTCTGGTCTATGGTAAGGTCTCGACAAAGGCACAGATACTGTTTTCTGCAAATACTTTCTGTCAGGTGCAGTGTATTCTCAAAGAGAAATCCTCTTCTTTCCGCTCCGCAAACCATGGAGTCAGCGGGGCAGCAAATGCTATAGCTCTTGAACATCAGATACGGTCCATGATTCTGCCCATGTTGCCTCATTTAAGCCAGTTTTAGAAAACGGTGTGTTTATAACTGTCTTTAACCTTTTAATTGAGTTGAGAGAAAACGCTTAAAACAGTTTGGACCATTGTATGTTTTGATTACCACTTGTTTTTTTTTTCACGCAACTTATTTAATTCCAGGGTGACATTATCCTGTTACATTTTTTTCTGAATGGTCTGACCTACTCACAGTGGCATCAATAGCTGCTTTCTCGCTGGCTTCTGTAGGTAAAAGTTCATGGCAACGTGAATAAAAGTATGTTTTCATGTTTGGTCATGGATTTGTGGTTTGAACCTAAGTGTTTTTTTTTTTTTTTTTTTTTTTTGTAGTATTTCACATACAGTCTATTCCTGCTTGTTTTAGTAGAAAGAACTTAAAAATAAAAATAAAAAAATCATGGCAGTGAGCAAAGCCAAACTAATAATTCAACTAAAGGAAAGAATAAATGTAGGAATTTAGTGGAAATTTATTTGCAGTAGTATTTCCTATTTTTTCCCCGAGCTGCACGCAGTAAGATACATTTAGTCAGTACAGTATCTTATTACATACAAGATCCCTAAGTGCAGTGGAGGGATTCATCTGCCTTTACATTACATGGCAGGAGCACTTTTGTACCAAAGTGTAACGCAGTAAGCAGGGAACCAAGGAGTAATTCCTGGTTGTGACCGAAATTGCCTGCCCAGACTTATGGGGTAGCTCCATGGCCTTGGCATTTATAAAAGCTTAATTTACAAAGCCTTGCAATTTGAACCTGACACTTCAGACCTGACATCTAACCTTCCTCATAACTGACACGAGACACACTTACCTTTATTTATCAGTGCTATGGGGGAAAAAAAAAGGAGGAATGAAGCAGTTTGTTAGCAGTACCGGACATTTAACCTCACTTTCTGTGCAGATGTGATGTGCTTTTAAGAAGTAACAGGGAATTATGGTATAAGAGACCTTCTCTCTCCTCATCTGGGATAGAAAACCTTCCTTAGGAGAACAGGCCAGTTGGGATCAATGAGAATTTGTTTGAGGACGGCAATATAGTTTTAGACCTATATTATCTCCTATTGAAGACCTAGGTCTGTCATACTCCTAGCATGGACAACGTAATTTAAGCGTTCGTTTCAGTAGCTGACCAACTATGTGTCACTGCAATATGGTGTACCTTTCAGACAGATCTCCAGTTGTTGATTAGTGCTATTGCAAAGAGTTAGTCGTTATCCCAGTTTTTATTACTGCAGTTTTCTATTATTGCTGAGATTTGAAATGAAGAGCTGTGGACACTTGCTAATAGAAAACTGTTGGGTTTTATTCTGTTGCTGTTCTGAATCATATTTCCTGTGAAGTGGTTGAAATATTATGGAAATGATGACTAAGAACATTTGTTTTAAAATATATTATGCTGCATTCTCAGCCATGGATTTAAAAATAAATTGTCTACTGAGGAAAAAATGTTGAGCATGTTCCAGTTTCACAACAAAAAGTGTGTGTGTGGGGGGGGTCAGATACTCCGTGCTTGGGCTGGAAAGGAAAAGTGCAGAGAGGCTGGGTAAGAGGCATTCATGGAGAGCCAAAGGAGAGGTCCAGCTGCACCTCTTGCATAAGGGAAAAACTTGAAAGACTTTCTCAGTATTTCTGAAAGCTGGTGCAACTCTATAATCAGAAAAGGAGATTCAATAGATTAAGGTGGCAAGAACTCTATCACCGGATTAATTCTACTTTTTTTAACTTTTTTTTTTAATGTTGTTCTTTTGGGTCTTATTTATTTTGTATACTGAGGTCGTGATACAGAGGATGGAGTTAGTCTGAGGGTAGAAAGCCATAATTTGCTATGTTCCCTGTCAAGTGTAGCATAGGAAGAAACTCTTCTGCGAGTGCCGCAGGAGATGCTTTTGTACTAAATGCTTCTAGCTTTTGGGCATCGTACTTCAGCCTCTGTTTTTAATCCTAGACCTTCATAGTTTGTATGATTTATACAGGCATGAACACACAGAGCTCTCTGGCCCCTGCAGCATTCACGTGAATATCAGTGATAAGAGACTTTGGTAACAAATGATATGGGTATGGGTCAGTGGTACAGGTGGGCTACTGGACTGGTTAATGTCTCCAGAATGAAGTTGTTCTGAATTTCCTTCCACCTCGTCACACATCTAAATCCTATTTTTAAAAGTGATGTAACTTTCTAGGAAAGCCAATAGTACTTGAATAAAGATGTTCCTAATTAACTTTTGAAAAAGACACTTGAGTTTCTAAGAGTTTCAATGACACAGCTGAACCAATATTTAAATAAATACATGTAGGTAAGGCATGAAATGTTTGTTGAAGCAATAAGAACAGGACAACAAACAATCATGAAAGGATGAATGACAGAAAAACAGTGGTTTTGATAGCACTGGACATTGCTCTTTCAGGGACATAATTTCTTTTTGTCTGCAATATGGACCTTTTTCTCCCCCCCCCCCAATAAAAATCCAGTGACGTAGATAGGATGAAACTAAGACATGTATAAAGGTCCTCCTGAAATGAAACAAGCTTTGAGTGGTGTTTTGGACTTCTGCACGCTCGAACAAAACCCCCTGACATGACGCAAAAAAACACAAGACACCTCTGGGCAGTGGATTGGGCTGGGCTGGGCTGTGGGTGCTGGTGGCCGCATCTCGGGACATGGGTCACATCTCTGCCTTGCCTGGCCTCGGGTCAGTTGAATTGGCCAGAGCAGGGTCGTCTTGGGGGAAGAAATGTTGATCGAAGCTTGACTCACAGTGATCCGAGGTGAAAAAAAGCAGATTGATTGCATCTGCTCATCAAAGAGGGTCAAGTCTGGTATATCTCACCCCAGGCCAGTGCTCTGACCAGGGGGACCCCGAGAGGTTCTCCTTGTTCCTCCTGGCCTGCAGGCCTGTCTGGGCTTCCCTGACAAAGTGTCGCTGAAATCCATGCGCTTCCATGAGATATGTTGCTACAGCTGAAAATGCTGCCAGCAGAAAAATCCCCCTTTCCTCTTCTAGGGAGACAGTGAATAGGAGGCTACTGAGAGATATTTATTAGAATTAGTCTTATAAACCTGCCATAGCATAATTTATGCTTTCCTCTCCATGTAGGCTACAGCTTTCCTGCTGTAAGGACTGTGAGAAAGCATAGAGTGGTCCCGGACTGAAAGAAAAACAGAGTGGCTGTGAAATCCTGTTCTCATATCAATGCTGAGAAAGATTACTTGAAAAATGTGTAGGAAGAAAAATAACAGTGACCATTACAGATAAGAAGAAAAGTCTAACTCCTTAGAGGACATAGGCTTTGCCACATGTTAGGGAAACTTAAAAAAAAAAAAAAAAAAAGAACCCTGAGAAAATCATTGGAAATATTAGTGGGTTTTTTTCAACAGCAAAGCCTGCATCGTTGTCTCCATAGCCATCACCGTGTTCTCTTCTCACTGACAGATGTGTGAGATTGTATAGGTAGACAAAGCACTTCAAGTTCTTCGGTGTTTCTGTTTCTTTTTTCCTCTTTTTTTTTTTAATTTTTTTTTTCCTTTTGGTTGTATATGTCCATAAGGTTCAGACACTTGCTTCTATCTAATGCTTGGGGGTTTCTGGCCTTTTTCAGCTTTCCCTTGAATTTACAGGTAAGATCAAGCTTCGTTGTTTGATCATCGGCCTTTTAAGGTTCATTAAGATCTAGTCTCTGTTTTTGACTTGAGTTCATGTCTCTGTGCTTGGCTACGTGGTCAATATGTAAAATACCTGCCATGCTGTAGTGCAGCCAAAAGAGCATTGCTCCTCATCGCTTCAGCCACTTCCCAGAGCTTCCTCATGGCCGAGGTTGGATGTTTTTTCTTCTGTCTGCTGGAATCCTGGGGACGTTACAATGCAATATTGTTCCTGGCACGGAGCGATGAATGTGATCCTTACTGTGGGAAAATTCCTCTCACAGCCGTGCTGGTTCGCAGGAGGTTTATTGTTGATGCTTTCTTTGGTCACAGGATGTGGCTCTTGCAGCCGTGATCGCACAGGGAGGGATGGCTGACGCTCCCTGCCATGTTACTCTGTAAACTTTCTCCCATCTCCTGCCATTCATCTTCTCTTGCGCTCGCACCTCCATCTCTCCTGACTGCCTGTCACTTCTCTGCAGCCTGTTTTGATTGCTCTGGCTTTTCAGCAGAGCCTGGTCCTTGAAGCACAGCTGCCCATTGCAGTCCCATAAGGATTTTAGATAAAACGGTGTTGCAAACGCAAGTGCATCCCTGTAGCAGCGAAAGCCTTGGCTGACCTTTGAAATAACCCTGGTCTGTCGTGTGGATCACTCTCACACAGCAATCCAGCGATATTTAGCTTAAGTCCTTCAGTATTTGCTGGAAAGAGCTCTGTATTGCACTGCGGTGGCCATGCTAGACAATCTCTTGCGTAGTGCTTTCATTAGTCTCTTATTTCTCAGACGCAGCTTTTGCTCGCCTTTGAGTCCTGTGAAGGTGGGTTTTGATAAGAGCAACTTAAGGATTTTTTTTTTTTTTTTAGCTCCCTGCCAAAGCAAAATCAGGGATCTGGAAAAAGGGGGATAGTCAGGTCCTCTCTGGGGCAGTGGAGGTGGGCTCCGACGAATGCAAGGCACTTAACGATGTGAATGATTTTTTTAGAGGTTGGGCGAGCAATGGTGGGTGATGAGGAATCTCTGGACCCTGGCAGGGTGGGTGCTTTTCCCCTGTTCCTTGAGTGGTCACCGGTTCCTTTCCTCAGTCAGAGGAAGGCTGTGTCTGGACTAGAAATGAGTGAGGAGTAGGAGCACAAGGAGGAAGACCTCTGCAAGGCTTCAGTCATGTCTGTGTAAAAGGCAAGTGCTCATCACACAGGAGAACGAGTATTTCTTACTGCAGAAACGTGTCTGAGCACTGTGTAGAGAGCACAGATTTGAAATTTGACAACCCGGTTCCTTCTGGCAGGGTCTGAAGCTTTTAAATAGAAACTGTACTGGAGCTCCAGGGAAGCCATTACCGAGGATCAGGATCTGGAGGTAGGGGAGGCATTTGGGGACTCACTGCACCCTGCTGTCAGCATTTTCCTGTCAGTTGTGCAGGCTCTAGAAAGGAGCCCTGAGAGTTGTGGGATGGAAGAGGAAAGAGAAACGGTTTCTCTTTGAGCATAGGAGTGATTAGGTGAGACTTTGAAAGGGCAAAAGCCTTCCTAAGGTCCTGCTGACAGCTTGAAGACAGCAAACTCTATGCAATAAATAAATAAATACTTAGACAAAAGGGCAAAAGAGAATGAGTGAAAGGTGCTTGGTGAGCTCTCCCTCCACAGTGGCAATTCAGAGACTGCACTAGATCCACCTTTGTGGGACTTTGCTTCATTTCCCTGAACTACCTTGTGCCTTGAGACCAGCTCTTATCATTTGAGATGGGAGTACTCTGGTCCCACGTAAGCAGCACCTTTAAATCTAGAGAACCTTACATTTCTTTTCAAAATTTATTTGCAAATTACTTCAGCCATCGTTGAAATGAAAAAGGATGGTTTATATTTCCCATAAGAACTGTACTCTTTTAAAAAAAGTAGCTTGTATGTGCAGTCTGTTGTTATCTAAAGGCTATTTTATCCAACAGCTGACTTCTGCCTGTTTGGAGAACAGTGTGTTAGATCTTTTGGTCTGGTGTGTAGGGTACAATGGTGACCAAAGGCAAAGTAAAAATAGTTAGCTTGATCATGACCACAGCATTTGCTCCATTAATAGCATCCCAGGTGATGGGAACCCACTGATCCCACAGGCCATGTGGAGATGGCCATGGGTCAGTGGTGAAGGAGCTCCCTTGAGCAGCTTTCTGCGGGTGGGCAGCTGGTCATGTTGCGTGTTCTTCCCTGTGTTCTGCTCAGCCAGGTCCGTTCCCAGCCCTGGTTCCCTGCATGCCACTCAGGAGAGCGCGTACCAGAAGGCTGGTTTAAGGAGCATGGGCTCACATGGGTTCAAGGAGCACGTGGCTGCTGAAAGGGGAGTAGCGGTGCCAGGCCACAACTGCAGGCAACTGAAGGGGATCATAAAACAGCTCTAGTAGAGCCTCTAAAGGCATAGGTTTGTGAACCTTTGGTTCTGAGAAATACAGAGATCCATAGCTGGCTGCTGCAGAAGCGATGAAATTATGCTGCGGTATTGCCAGAAGAAATATGGATTTCTTTGATTGCGAAAGAAAATGAAACCACCCAGTTTCCAATATTCACCCTGAGCTACAATGATGCATCTTAAGCGGATGAAAAGTTTTGTTTATCGCCAACAGTATAATTCATCTATCAATTGGAAGAAAAAAAAAAAAAGACTTGATTGAGAAGGTCACATTTTTCTTTGAGGCCAGTGATGCTTCAAATCAAGGAAATTCAGAAACTCAGTTGTTTTGCAACAAAGGCAAATAAATAAATCAGTTGCATGATTATTTTCAAGAAACAATAAAAAGCATTGTAACTTTCAAAAATGTAAACCATTATTTGTTTCTGAACTACTGTCTAGCCTATGTACGGTGCAGTATCCATTATGGACAGGTCCTTGATTTGTGAGGATGTGAAATCAAAGGCTCTAATGAACTTTCTCTATCTGCAGAAACTTCAGAGGTACCTGACACCATCTGTTTCACTGGGCTTGATGTCGTGGAAATGTTTAGTCAGGTCTTCACAACATGGTTTGTTCCTGCAATTGAAAGAGTTACTTCTGTATATTAGGTCTGCAAAACAGTCCTGTTAATATTGCGATTTCTGGTTTGGTTTTTTTTTTTTATTTTAAAGATGCTGAAAGGGGAAAGTAAAGCCACACTTTGTGTGGCTTATAACTAGTATTTGTTAATGTGCTAAAATATATTTATTATACACTCTTGAGCGTAGCTCAGTCTAATCATTAGCATTACTGGCAACTTAATTTGGCAAAAGTCATGGATTGTTTATTAAAGTTTTCACTATAAAATATTCCTCACAGACATCTATGTTTATGCTTCAGTTGCTTTGATTTAGGAGAAGGCACGATTTTGTGCTTTCTGTTCCTTAAAACATCGTGACTTTATTGTGTGTCTTTTTACCTCAAATGCAGTGATGGACGAAATACTTTTCTTGCATGAATAGACTTGGGCAGATTACAGAAGTCTGAAAAATATTCGGCTGTTAAGGCTGAGTTTCAATTTGAGGTTAATTCCAAAGGCATGTGCAAAAACCATGATTGATTTTAGAAAAAGGAAGGGGGAAAAAAATTATATGGACATCCGCTTTAAGCAACGTTATTTAAATAAATTTAAATAAATCTAAATCTAAATAAATTGTGCATGTCGATGTCCCCTTATTTTTATCCAAGGGACCTCTAGCTGAGGTGGAAGGGTGTTTTGATTGGGAGATTGCAAGGAATGGTGGAGAAAACACTTTTTTACTCTGTGGGTGATCAAGACACTGGAGCAGGTTGCCCAGAGAGAGTGTGGAGTCTCCATCCTCGGAGAGGTTCAAAACCCAGGTGGACATGACCATGAGCAACCTGCTGCTGCTGGCCCTGCTTCAGCAGAGGGCTCAGACTAGATGATCCTCAAAGGTCCTCTCCAACCTGTGCTTCTGTGCCATGATCTAGGAGAGGCTTAAAGCAGAGGATATGAAGCAAGGAACGGTTTTCCATGGGCTGGAGAAGAGGAGGGACTTGGCTGCGCATTGGGAAGGGCTGGGTGCTCCCCCAGGGAAGGGATGAACACTGGTATAGCAGAGCTCTGGGTTAGGAGGTGCAGGGGTAGGTCTGGGAGGAGGAGGGATGGGACCTGAGCTTGGCTGTGGCCGGGTAGGTGGAACAAGTAGCCACTTTGCTATACCCATTTCAACTAACTTGGATTTTGGCTTGAATAAAGCGCCTGCTCTACTACAAGCTGAAGCTCTTCAGTCTGGCTTAACAACTGATGAGGTGGCGTTAAGTAAACAAATCAGGTATGTCAAAAGGGCCAAAAACCCTTTGACTTGGAAGAAAGGAATGCATCTATGAACATGACTGCCTTGCTCTGTTTCAACCATCCTCCGAGGGTGATTCACCACTTCACCATGACTTTTTGCAAGGGGTCTGTCCACTCTATCCATCACGCGGTCTGGGTTTTTATGTGGTTTGGTTTTGCTTTGTGTTTACCGTTGGAGGCAGAGTAGTCATTGTCTGTTATAAACTAGTGAAGCACTCTGTTTTGAATAGGCAATATTAATAACAACAGAAAACAATAACAATTAGAAAGACAGATTTTAAAGAAAATAAGTGCTTTAAATGCACCTTGCTAACTAGGAAATTACCCCTTCAGAGACCTCCTGCCCTGGAGACATATCCTGGCTCTGTAGCTCGATGCATGTGAATCTATTGCGCTTTGTGAGAGTGCTGAACTATGACTGCGGCTATTGGAAGTAAAATATTCCAGTTCCCTTTTGGCTTCCCCAGTGAGCATGCAGCGTGTGTCTGTCCACTGCCTGCGTCAGCGCAGGCGCTTATCAAAGGACACGTAAGGCACATTTCAACAAGTGGGGTTTTTTTAGATCCTTTATGTAATTTCAGAGCAAAAGAAAAGTTATTGGCATTTCTTTAAGCGACTGTTATCTAACTAACTGCATTTAAATTGATGTTAATTCAAGCTAGTAAATGACAATGAAAAGTTGGTGAAGGGTTAGTTTGCTGATGAAATACAAATTCACCTATGTGTTGCTTTCATTTGCATCTGTAATGCAGGGCTGGATGTTGAACTGAGTGAACTATTATTTTTTTTTGTGGAATATATTCTGTAAAAATAATTGCTCTGGTAAGAAGCAATTATTGCGTACAATGAAAGCAATGTTCCAGAAGAGTCTTAACTCTCTCTGCGCAGACACGAGAAAGATATTTGGAATAAGGGGCACGTTGAGCACATGATTAAGACATAGCGGGACTTTCCACTGAGGTCTTTTCCCTGGGACCCGACACTGCATGCCAGGGGAGGCTGTAAGTTCATAGTTGGACACTTGATATCGTGTACCCTTTTCTCATTAAAGTACTTAACCCTTTGCTTTCCTCTACCTGTAATGTGTTGTACCAATTTCAGTCAAACACACAATTAGCAACAAGAAAAGTAATGAAGCCCGAAAGTCGGTTTTTACCAAATTGTAAAGACATGTGAGGGTTGAGGGTAGGTGCCTTACTGGACCGTGTTCATGCAGTGCACCGTTTCCAGTTAGGTTTGGTTTGAACTGGAGAAAGGCACCGTGGTCTGTGTCACTTATTTTGAAATACATTTTCTTGAGAATTTTAATAGAAAACGATGAAACCATTTGCTCAAGGTACATTTCTCATGCTGTGTGACGGAAGTTTAAAGGACGCGTGAGCCTCTGTCCTCGGGGTGCCCGCAGGGGTCCTGTGGCACGGCCCTGGTGCTGCGGAGCCAGCCTTAATCAACCAAAGGCAGGAGGCCAGTCACTCCTTGTGGTTGAGCTTGTGTTTTTGGCCAACCACCAAACCATCTTCCGTGAAGGATAAGTGGTGTCAAACACTACTTGCCTGTAATGTACACAGGGCCAGAGGCTAAAGTGGGTAAATAACATTGACTGACAACAAATAGAGCTCTCAGGGCTGGTGGGTTTCATGAAGCATCAACAAGGGATGGTCGGAGGCGATTTGCCTGCCCTGCAGGCTGAGCAGAGTTGTATACACCTGCCCTACTGCAAGCTGGAGCTCTTCAGTCTAGTTTGATAAGTGATTAGGTGGTGTTAAGTAAACGAATCAGGTATGTCAAAAGGGCCACAAACCCTTTGACTTGAAGAAAGGAATGCGTCTCCATGCTTTAATTTCTTAGGAGGAGGAATGTCTCCGATGGCAGTGCAGACTTGCTCTTTGGTGAAGTGGCACCTGCTGATTTTATCGGCTTTGTGTATCTGCAAACGCTGTGCTCAGCATAACCTTCCTGCCTGGGCTGATGAAGTTGATAAACTCCGTGTGCCATCTAGTACTGGACACAAACCCTTGAATCTTTCATGATGCTGAAGCCAGAGAAGTGTCACAGTGCTTCCAGGTATTGAGATACCGTTAAATCGCTGGTGTAACGGAGAAATTTATGCAGCTGCAGGGGGGGAAAGGGTGTCTCTCTCAGTTAAACACCTGCTCTTTGGGTGACTTGATCAGACTGAAGCTTGGGACCTGTTCAAGGGGACCTTGCACCCATAGCAGAGGTCACAGTTCAAGGTAGGCTTGGAGTACAGGGATCTACCTTTCCTTCATTGAAGTATGGGGCCCCTGACCCCTGCGTAGCCTTCTCCTTTTCCTGGGCTTCCCTTAAAACTCCCAGACACACAGGAGGCACTTCTTCTACGCATATGTAGGTGTCTGCGTCTGAGCTGCTCGAGCCTGACTCTGTATGTGCTCTCTCTGTAGTCGGCAGAGAGAAACAGACACTGCTGGGGTTGGCAACTGCTGAACCGACCAAAAAAAAAATTCAGAAAATCAGTGCTCTCTAATCATGCTGACGAGGGCTTTCCTGGGATGGGTGCTGTGAAGGCTGGGAGCTACAACCTCCATGCCTCCGTCTTCTCCTTGCACTGCTGGAATACAGCAGCTCTGTGGGTACCACCACCCACCTTGCCAGGGGAGAGGCCAGGAAGGGGGATACAACCACCTTGCCCTGGGCAGCATGGTCTGCTCAGAGGGAGGCCCACGACTAGTATGAAGTTCCTGAGAAACTTGAATAGCATTGATATCTGATCATTTAATTGCCACTGAGTTGCCTTGCCACTTATTATCATGCCCATCTAGAATCATAGGTTCTACCACGGTGCCCATATATTATTGACCTTCACGAGGCAGAAGGTGTAAGCTGTAGTTACTGAGTTTTGTTCGTGTTTTGGTAGCATGGTGGTTTGCTGTGAGAGGAACCCTGTGAACCAGTAAGTGCCATGAGTTCCTAGTAAAGGTCTGCTGTATGTCCTAAGTTGAGTTCCCACATAGAGTTGGACATGGGAGTCTTTACAGTTTTCCTTTAGGAATTGTGCCTGGTGGGAAGGATGTTGGTGCAGTTGAATCTGCTGTGAGGAGAGCAGATGTCACCACCCTTTCCAATCCTATTTTGTTCCACCTGCCTAGGTAAGCCTTCTGTTACCATGACTAAATGCCTGAAGTTTTCTCTGGTGCCTTGTTTAGGAGAACATTTCCAAGGTGCCTGTCAAGAGCTCACTTCTCCTAAAGGCCAGTGGGACCATGCTTAAGTACTTTGGTGGAGACTTCCTTTTCACCACACGTTTGTTCCTCAGGCTGGTCCTTATGTAGATAAGCCTTTTTATTTTGGAGAACATTGCATTTCCAGAAAAGGATTTACTCTTCTGCTGTTGAGTGTTCAGCAAATGGGACTGTTGTGTCCAGGCTCACTGCCTGAAGCCTGCAGCCTGAGCCTCATTGATGGACATTTGCGCCTTCAGCAACCTAGCACCCATCAAGCTGCAAGTTCAGGAGGGCATCTTGCTTGGATTGTTTTCTCGACTCGTGGAAGCTCTTCTTTCTCAAGAAACGCTATGATAATCAAGTTATCCAAACATTTACTATATTTTGTGGTTAATTTCTTTTATTCTGAGAGAGAAATTTTACATCTCTAGTCTGCTGGACTGGCACCACGTGGAAGCTGGGTGGAACCCATAGAAAGAGGGGCTGGGACACCACCGAAATGCTGTGTCTCGGGAAAGCTGAAAACCTTAAATAACTACAGTTTTGTCCAGTGGAACGAACGAGACAGTTTCCAGTGAACTTGGTTTCCCCACTGATTCCACAACTGCGTTATATTTACGGCTGCAATGTCAGCTCATCCACTGTTACACACACAAATATCCATGTAGGAAAATAAAAATAAAACTCTTGTTTGATGGTTTTTTTCCCATGGTTATATTATGGATTCTTTTATGTTTCCTATGGAGTGTGTTCAACACAGCACTGGCTCATCCAGCAGGGACCTTCGTAAGTTATCTCTTCCCAATCTAATTCCTTGTTGTCACAGGGCAGACGGAATGACTTTGTTTCTCCTATCCCTTCCCTAATTTGGGTTGAAATGTCTGACTGGTTCCTAAGTTACTGAGCAGGGACACAGGGAGCATGTTCATTTGAACAGCTAAATTCCTTGAGTACCTTCTTGCACTCTTTTGTGGGTATTCCCTCGTAGGCTTAGAAGTCCTTCTTAATTTTTCCCGTATGTACAATGAAATAATTGCTATTTATAATGTCAGATTTAACGTTCTTACTATGCTTACTCAGACTGAGAAGTAATTTAAATTTGATCTTCCTCTCTCAACAATCAAACTTACTCCTAACCGTGAAGTTTTGGCATTAGATCAGACATCATTAATGTGGATCCTAATGCAATGTTGGCAATGTTTAGTACTGTTCTAAATCTGACTTATTTTTTATGCATATAAATTGGATATTTGTGTTTTTTCTGGGGCACACATGTTCCCTCTGGTGCCAGTTTGCACGTGGTTTATTATGAGTCGGCCTTAATCCTAATCTGTGGTCCCTCAGAGTTGCATAAAAAATGATGACAGTTTGTTTGTAATCATTTTTTTAATTTGTTATCTGCCTCTGTTCACTCAGACATTTGAGGCTTTCATGTGTACCTTACGTGCAGTCCTGTGGAATAGAACCGTGGAAGAGACCCTGATACTAGGATACAAAAAAACCCAAACCCAAATATTTCAGGTATTTCCCTCAGTGTAGAAAAGACAAACTTTTTTTCTTCTTCTAATATTTCATTCTTTTTAAAAATGTATTTAAATAGGTGGCTATTTACATGTGTTTAATTTAACCATAGTGCTGATGGGTTGCTCCCTTTGTTTCTAAGTTCTCCTTGGATCATATCAAAAGGTAGTGTGTTCTGCTGGTACATTTTTCGGACACAGTAGTGTCCCCATTTCATCACACAATTGCACGCATTTGGGACAAAAAATGCTCGAACAATTTAACAAAGCAATCACACATTCTCTGTTGAGCCGTGGGGCTTGATGTTACTGAAAAAATAACACATTTAATTTGGATTTGATGTGTCATTTGCACACAATGAGTAGATTGTCACGCTGTGTTGGTAACGGTCTTAGATATTTGTGGATAAACAATTTTATGTTTAAAAGTAAACAAACCAAACTGAAAACCAAACCAAAAAAACCGACATAAAAAAGAGGCGAATCATCATCCTAATTAGCCTGGAGAAGAGAAGGCTCTGGGGAGACCATATAGCAGCCTTCCAGTACCTGAAGGGGGCCTACAGGAAAGATGGGGAGGGACTGTTTGCAAGGGCATGTAGCAATAGGACGAGGGGTGATGGCTTTAAACTAGAGCAGGGTGGGTTTAGATTAGACATTAGGATGAAGTTCTTTACAATGAGGGTGGTGAGGCACTGGAACAGGTTGCCCAGAGAGGAGGTGGAGGCCCCATCCCTGGAGACATTCAAGGCCAGGCTTGATGAGGCTCTGAGCAACCTGATCTAGTTGAAGATGTCCCTGCTTACTGCAGGGGGGTTGGACTAGATGACCTTTAAAGGTCCCTTCCAACCCAACACATTCTGTGATTCTATGAGTCTAATCTTTTGGCAGTACTATACAGAGGTTGAGCTATACTCTGCCACTTATAATATTGCCTTATTTTCCAGTTTCACAATGAATATTGGAATGGAAAGGGTTGTTGAAAATGGAAGATTTATTCTGTATCGTCTGTTGTAGGGAATGGGAATAACTTTCTGTTCTGTTGCTCCCTGTTACTAGGCCCCAGGGAGTCAAGTATAGTCCAGGGGCTACAACCAGAGGAGAAGCAGGCACTGTATAGCTTAGTATCTCAATGCTCTGTTGCCTGCAGAAGTTCCTGGTTCCTATGGGAAGACAGGAGCCCTAGATTTGGGGTTTGTTCAAGATCATGAGGCTAACGAGGAGCAAACACCCAGCCCTCTGAAGAGAGCTGGTCGCCTGCCTGGGATCCACAATCTCAGCCTTACCCTAGAATTAAGTGCTTAAGCTGGGCTAATCCTTTATTATTTTCTTTCTTGTATGTAATATTCTTGACATAGAGGTTTCTGTGTGTAATACTCTACCATTTCATAGCTGCTGGAGCTTCATGCCCATTAGATGTGTCCCAGAATGGTGGCCTGGGAGTGGCAGAATGCACAAAATTTCGTCTGTTAATTGCTGAGCATCTCCTTGGAGCTGCCTCTTGCTGCCCGTGGTGAATGGCTTGCAGTAATCATTCACACAGCAGTGCTGAAGCTAAGATTTTTCTTAAAATTTGAAGTTGAAAGACATTGCAGTAATGTAATGATTGGCTGTTGGGGTTCATTGTATCTCTTTTTAAAAAAAAGCAGTCTGTCTTTTGATCTTCATCTCTCAGATAAGGACCAATCCCGACATAAAAATATTTTTGGTGGCAAAATTAAGTGCTTGTTCTTCAGTCTTTCTTGTCATTTGAGTATCTGTGTGCATGCATGTTTTTACTCAAAAAACTTAGTTGTTCCAGGCATTAACTCGCTAAAAATGCTGCAGAAAAAGAATTTTTACATGAAACGGGGTTGCATAAGTGCAATGTGGACTACACAGAAATATTTGAAAAATCAGTACGAGAGCAAATAATAGTAAAAAGAAAAAAAAACATTCCTGCAATCAGTAAATCAGTCTGGTCTAAGATACTCTTCGTGCGTTGAACAGGGCAAAGACTTTGACTTTTTTCTGCCGGCAGACTCTTTCCTTTCTGTGCCGGCGTGGTAAGGGAACGGCAAGCTGCAAAGGGGGAATGCGGGTGGACAACCTTGAACAAAAGGTGATAGGAGCAGGCTGTGAGGAGAACACTGAGGACTCCCAGGCAGCGCAGATGTTCAGGGATATTTTCCACTGCTCCGGCTAGCCAGTCCCCTTGCCTTCGTGTCTGGGCTGCCTGGCGTGGCCCTCACTTTGCCGCCTGCCTGGCATTCTGGGCTGCTGTTCTCCCCACCTTCTCTAGAGCCCGAAAAAACACCTTTTTCTTGGTGTCATGTCAATCAAGAATTGGTGTGGCAGCTGTTGGCAGAGCCGACAAAAACTACGAAAGCTGGAGGTTGTCACAGTGTGGGTGACTGGGGGTCTCGCTGGATTTTTAGGAGGGAGCTAACGTTCCCAGAGGCAAAATAAATTCCTTTTGGGGGCTGCTGAATAGTGTGGATTAACTACACAGTCGCTCAGAAGTTTCCAGTAGCACCTTAAGTGCATGAAAATTTTTAATGCCTTAAAAAACATTCAGTGCCCTTACAGAACAGGGAACTTGGAAAGTAAAGTTTAACTGACTTAATAAAATGCTTACCCATCTTTGAGGACAATGAAGATTGTCCTCTACTTTCCCTGTAGAGGGGACCTGTTCCCTTTCTGCAGGGGGAGGTAGGTGAGACCTTCTCTGTTGAGGGGAGCTGCCAGGGCAATAGGGCACGAGAACCTCACAGACGGGATGGATTCGTTTCCCATTCCCGGAGTTGTGGAAAATGAGGTTAAGCTGAAAATGAAATCTTTCTCTAGTGACAAGAGAGAATGAAGATTTCTAGTTTAGTGGATCAGCATAAGGCATGTGTGCAAATCTGCCTCTGTTGGTAGCTCACAATTTCCTGCTTGCACCGTTTTTCTTCAAGGAAATTACTCAAAAGCAAAAATTTACATCTGTATAAAAATTTAACATTTCATTATCTGGATGCTTTATTAAAACTCAAACTATGCTTTAGGCTTTAGACACACATGACCTTACAAAACTAAGTAAAATACATGTGTTACTTTTCTGCGGTAAAAAATTCAGGAATAAAGAATATCTGCTCAAGGTTGGCAATGGTTGAGGAGCACATCCCTTTCTCTGGAAAACAGGCATATATAGCAGGGAGCTTTGAATAGCAACTATATTTTCTGCTTTAAATATTTCATGCTGGCTTATGGAGAAATGTATGGAAGTTACACTGTAAATGAATCTAACGTTTGAACAAGGTCTTGCGCCCATTGTAAGCAAATCACAGCAATGCTAACGCTTGCAGGAGATTTCATTTGGTGTTCTCTGTACACTAATTCACATTATCTTCACCGCTGTATAAGAGACAGAAACCTTCTCATAGGAAGAGATTATATTTGTTGACCCTTCTTTGCAGAATAAACCAACAGCAAAACTCAGGGTAGGGAACAGAAATTCGTAATTCTGCTAGCCACCTGGCCTAACTGTAAGGTTACGATTTTACAAAAGCAGTAGATAAGAAACAGATTTTAACACTTTCTCTAAGTCGTTTTATGAAGTGTTTTAGGTAGACTTGAAAGAATTTCAGAGAAAGTCTTTCAGTGGCCTGTCAAGAGTCACCTTCCCCACCAGGCAAAGCACTGACCTGGCAAGCCTAACGCTAATGAAATAGATTATTATGAAATCCTCCCACAGATACTGCACGGGTTGTTTAGGCTTTTTGACTGCGTATGTGCGTCAGTGTAATGAGAACTTGGCAGAGGGCCTGGGCTCTGTGACACCTTCAAGGATGTCATTGGAAAGTCCTGAGGTTTCGCATCTTCCCTGGAAACAATGCTGTGGGAAGTTCAGATCTGCTCATCAGAGCAAAACTTATTCTTCAGCCATTGCACATGAACAGTAGGGGTTTTGTTCCAGAGGTTTGTGTTTAAAGATGCTGGGAGACTTACCGGTACATAATAGACACGTTTCCTTTGTGAACTGCCTCGGTCGCTGGAAAGCCAAGCCAGAACACTTGCTTTGCTCCCCGCAGCTTCTTGTCAAGCTGTTATGGCTGAAGGAGGTTTTACTGGCTCGAAATAATCAAAATAACTAGTTCAGTTCTGGAAACTGCAAAACTACGGTCCTTGTTAGAGGCTTTGTGCCACTGTCATTATAGCATTATGGTCAAAAGCAGTTTGGATGTGTCTTCCTCGTGCTGAGCATCCATGCACGTGACGGCAAATACTCATTACGATTGAACAGCCAGGCCATTAATTCAGGTGCCTAAGTACCGGCTTGAGGACATCTGGTTACTCATTGCCTAAGGGTTGGTTTGAGTCACCATGCACCCGTGTCCTGCCTGCCAATGGAGAGAATAGAAGTTGCCTGTTAGAGAGTGTGTTGTGAGATGTCTCACCCCGGGGTATGGCCTCTCCCGTGGCTTTCTTCCAGAGATTGAAATAGCAGTTAAATGCTCCCAAAAGCCTGCTGGTCCTAAGTATTCTCATGGTGTGTGCAGAACACAAAGAGACTGTTCAGCCTGTGGGGTAGAAAGCGGGGAAACAGTTGAAGAGCGGTTTGTGCCAACAGAGGTTACGGAAGAGGACTCGGTGTGCCTTGCAGGTGTCCCCCACCCTCTGCACCAAGATGGGGAGGACAAGGGGGTCGGGCTCTACGCAGCTTCTTGTTCTCTCTCCTTCCTCGCCGCACCTGTGGGCCAGGGTAGTTGAGGGTCCATAGGGACGTTCGTGGGCATGCACGTTGTATGAGCTTGGGACCACGTTCCACCTCCCCAGGGACTGGGGTGGCAGTGAATGGCCGTGGCTCCCACCCGTACAGTGCTTGCCAGTCCACTCCTAGGGCAGCGGTGGCCCCAGCCAACACCTGCCTGGTTCCCCAACGATTTAAGGACGTTGGGATCCTCCGGTGGCAGGTCCTGCCAGCCTCTAGTGCGACTTGTTTTTCCAGCCTGCTGCTGGAGGTGGCATTGCCTGTTCTGCAAACAGCACAAAGCCCCTTAGCACACAGAGCAGCAGGAGCGTTTGGGAACGGTTAACCCACAAAAGCTCAGAAATGGGTGTGTGTATGTGTTGTTTTTGGGGGTGTGTGTGTGTGTTGTTTTTTTAAAATGCTTCACTTAATGGACTTGCATCTCTCTCCTTTCTCCTCATCTGCCCGCAGCGCGTTTCAGTCTTTGCCATCCTTGGAGCTGCATATACGTGTTCAGTGAGACTGATCAAAAACGTTCTTGGTTTTGCCCCCTCCGGACAGCCATTCCATTGGGGATGGCCCCCAGTATCTGATAGCTTCATACCATCAGCTTACTGCTTGGCTGCTCTCGCCAGCAGAAGCCAGGCAAATTCCTTTTGTCTGCGGGAGGATCGGAAGGAGCCAGCTCAGGGCTTTGTTTCTACGTTTGAATATTTTTAAATTACCAAGCATCAGAAAAAAATAAGCTCAATGCACTCAAAAATGCACTAAGAAACACTAGATCTAGATGGTTTAGAAGAATAAAGAAGAAATAAGGAAAATATTTCTTTGGTTGCTAGGATGCCTTTTTATCACTGAGATAAGTGTGGTTTGGGGTTTTTCTTTTTATTCAGATGTGTGACATTTATTATGGTGAGAGCATTGCTACAGTGTATTCTGACAATAGATTTAAGTAAATAAGATAGTTGGCTAGCACTTCAACGTGAAAATTAGTTCTGAAGTGTAGATTGGCCCACGATTTTAATTTTTCTTTGAAGGAAAAATAATGAAGGGAGTTAGTGATAGAAATCCATGGTTATTCTTGATTGAAGATGCTGTAAGGGCCATTTACTAGGACAATTTCCCTGACATTTATTCTGTTTGCGCAGAAACACTTTGCGTCTTGTGCAGCTGAGGAGCGGAGCGTGAATTCAAGGCAGATATTTCCCTGCTGGCGTTAACCAGCCCCGGCTGGAGGTTTTGTCATTTACGGAGGGAAATACATGTCTCGTTCTTTGTCTTCTGCTTTTTTTTTGTGTGTGTGTGTGTGACAAAGGCATTCCCATTCGAATGGCTGTGCTGGGTCCGAGCCCCCTCCGAGCCCCTGGGTTAGCGGCAGTCGGTCTTTGCAGTGTCCTGACGTCATCCCGTGTGTGCATAAGCCCCGCTATTGTCTTAGGGAGGGAGAGCCGGGGCTGCCGATTGCAGTATCTGCTGGCTGCTACCTATTTCTGCCCGCCGCTGTCACGGGGAGGACGCCGGCCTGACCTTATCTCTTGGATTTAAAACACAAGCTCCCGCCGTTTTGCTTCCTGAAGAAGGAGCTTTGCTGCGTCCGCAAGGAGAAGCGGTTCTGGGGTGCGGAGCAGAGGAGGGGAGAGGAGAATCTGGCAGCTTGGATAGCACGGACTGCATTGTCTGGCTTCATGACCCCTGCTGCGTAGCCGTCTCATCCCTGCTCTCCTACACTCCCTCTGCCTTCACTCCACTCTTTCTTCTTTCCTTTTTAAAATAGCGGCATCTGGGGCCAGCCATGTTTGGCACTGAATCTTCATGTAAGTAAATGCATCCCACTTACGTCCTTTTTTTTTTTTCTGTTGAGCTTTATCGGCTCGCTTTATCCTCGCCGTTACCCACCGCGCTGGCGTTCCCTCTGCTGTAGGTCGTTGGCTGAAAGCTGCGGTTCCTTGCCTGGGTACGAAAGATGCCGGAGGGGAAGCATCTACCTCCTGACTGCGGGTGCATCCTCGGCGCCGGCAGCGTAGGGCTGTCAGCGCTGCCGAATTCAGGCCACTGGACGGTGGGGAGAAAAAGGCAGTTGTGCTTGAATGTGTTAATTGATAAGATCGCATCTGTCAATGGTGGGGAGCTGCAAGCGCTCTAATGAATGCACTGCTGGGATGATATGTTTGGGGACTGGGGATGCTGCAGCACCAGATGGGCGAGAGCTGGGGGGAGAGCGATTTAATCGGCAGGAAAAGAGAGGCTATCTCATTTGCTTCGTTTTTGTTTCTGGGAAAAAGGAGGCTTGCGTGGGATCCCTCCTGTAACTGGAGAATCCAAAACTAAATTAGGTGGAATTCTAAGTATGAGGTGAAAAATGCAAAATAATGGGATCATTTATTTGCTTCTTCCTAATCTGTGTGCTGGAAAATCTTAACTGAGGCAGTCTGCTGTATAATAGCAGCACAGACGCATGTCATTGAGAGCAGGCAGCTTTTGCTTCAACAGGAACAGCAATTACCTACCTGGCAAATCTGTCCGCGGAGGAAGGCTGGGGGTTTATGGATAAATAATGTTGCTGGTGACAGCGTGACCAAGTGGAGACCAGTCTGATCCAGTGATTGTCGGGTGACTGAAAAACAGAAAACAGTCGGTTTACACTGTATTTTGTGCACAAATGGTGGTGCATGTTGAAAACATGTCTCATTTGATTATGAAGCAGTGGTGCTTTGTATTTTTTAGAGCGTTTGAACATGCAGCGTGGTGTAATGTCTCCATGCCGTTCCGCTGGGACCCTCTTCGTGAGAAGTGGTACGAGCATCGGGGTACCTCGTAATCACGTCCTCCTGGCTGTCAAACCCCCAGTGCCCCCGAAGGGTTAATCGGTCCTT
Source organism: Dromas ardeola (assembly GCA_013398915.1). NCBI lineage: Eukaryota > Metazoa > Chordata > Aves > Charadriiformes > Dromadidae > Dromas > Dromas ardeola. The sequence continues at coordinate 134,295 of VYZM01017133.1, read as the reverse complement.
TTGCCTGGCTCTGGCTGCTCCTCCCCTCCTGTGCCACATCGCCTGGTCAAGGTCAGGCAGCGTAAAAACAAAATGTGCCTTTAGATTTTTTTTTTTTTTCTTTGGGCACCCATTTTTCGTGGATGGTTGTAAACATGTTTGCGGCTCTGGGTCAGTGGAGCGTGAGCGGCGATGCCAAATGTTGGAGCCGCATCTGTTTATACCCTGGCAGCTCTGTGAGCCCCAGCCCCTGCGTCGATGGGGTCCTGCTACCGACCGATGTCCTTTGAGATAAAATCAGTGGCGTACCTGCCCTCTTGCAGAAAGCCTGTACTGCGTACTGGGAAAGTCAAGTTATTCAGCCTTGTTCATTTTTGTGGTCCCCCCTTGTTTTATGAGGTACATTAATAAGCGGCTCGTTTGCCACATCGGGCTTTTGGCTGCCGTCGCTGGGTTGCACCACCAGCAGTTGTGGCTGCTTTTGTTTCCATGGTTCCCACAATTTAGAAAAGGGTGACGGGAGCTTCCGTAACAGCCACTACCTGTTTCCCAGAAGGGTCTGGCGGCATTATTTATCTTTAAAAAAGGGGTTAAATGCAACATGGCTACTTGCCATCGATGGAAGCAGAGGCTGTGGCCAGTCCCCGCCTGCACTCCCCAGCCAGGTGAAGACGAAGGCAGGGTGATGGCCTTGCCTTTGTTCAGACCCGCTCCCCTGTGCCTCTGCTCAGGCCTGGACCTCGTCCCCAAGGGCCACCTGGGACACCAGAGCTCCTCTTTGGGTTGGATGGGCTGTCCTGCTGCCGCCGGGAGCTGGCACACGGGAGAGGAGCAGGGTCACGGGCCCACGCCGCTGCCGGAGGAACGCCGGGTTTGGCTTTCAAAGAAAGGAGATTGTCTCAAAATTAATTTAATCAATATGCAGACGCAGCTAGGGGGTTTTTGGTCTTCCCTCTCTTCCTGTCTTCTTCGTATTTCCAGGCTGTCAAATGACAACAGTGCGTCACATTGTTAATATTTCTGTCTGGCTAGAACATAAAATAAATAAAATAAAATAATAAGATTCAGCATCATCTGGTCCTTCAAAACGTGACAAAAGCCATTTCTGCTGCTGCCCAAAAAGCATGAAATGAGCAGATTACATTTTTGTTTAATCCTGCTGTTTACACTTAGTATTTAGGCTTTTATTTCTCTTTCCTCTGATTAAAAAACCCAGAAAACCAGTCAGAAGCAAATCCTGGTTTAGAACCTTTATTCTGTCACTCGATATCCAAATACTTTAAATGTCAAATCAACCCTCAGTCAGCGATCCTGGCTTTTCTTTCTGCTTTTAACAGCAGTCAGAAGGGCAATAAAAGCTAGTCCGAGGGCCATGGTGGAAACACAGGCATCCGCTTATCGCCTCCTGGATGCAGGGAAAGACAAACAGCAGGCGACGGCAGCCGGTGGAGGGGGATGAGGCGGCAGGCGATGCACAAACAGCTGGTAACGCTCCGGTGCCTGAGGAGCGAGGAAGGAGCCTGCAAAGCCAAGACCCCGTGAGGTGTGGGTGGGAAGGGCTGCGCCGTGGCAGGGGGGTTGCCGTATGTTCATGCTCAGTGTTTTCCATCGGTCACCTGTCCTCTTTGTAGTCCCCACGGGGAAACGGATGCGCCAGAGACCCTTTGTCTTTGGAGACCCTTCATCTTTGAAGACCTTTCATCTTTATAGTCTCTTCATCTTCAGTGCTTTTGTGGTGACCCCCGTGCAGCCGCACCACCGGGGTGGTGTCGGGGGGCTGTAGGCGTAGGAGGGGACAGCTCTCCATCCCACGCCACCTCTCGGACAGATTTATTTGCTCACCGTAATTGTTTCACATTCTGTAGTTGGTAACAATAGTTGGTTTGATAAGGCACTGGGTTGAGAATGAAGTCTTTTTGAAGGTGAAATGATGTTGCAGCGTTGCAGTGAAGCAGGGAAGTGGTGGAGCTCTGAAGAAATAACGAGCTGGTCCCCACGAGAAGGACGTCCTTGGTTCAGGGAGAAGAGATAATCCCAAGCCTGGGGGAAATACCCAGCAAACATCCCTTGTCTAACTCGGAATACTGACAGTTGCAGGCCTACAGGAGAGACAATACAGGCACAAATTAAATAGAAATGTGACAGCAGCCACAGTCAGTGGGGGTCACCAATGCTGCGGGAGGTCAGGGCAACCCGTCTCCACCAAATCTGTCTGTGTAATGGGGAGAAATGGGGCAGAGTGTGGTTCAGCGCCTGTAAAGTGAGCAAAGAGGCGCTCAGGGAGCCATTTCATGTGTGTCTGAGAACGTGCACTGTGCGTGCTTCAGATACCCCAGACAGAGTAACGCAGTAGGAAGGTGCGAGGAGGGCATCGCACACCCACGTGTACGCCGCTCGCCCCAGTGCTGTTGAAAGGATCCAGATGTCTGCTGTGAAAGTCTGAGGTGATGTTCTCAGTGTTGCTGCGTTTGTTCATGCCAGGATATTTCGACCTAGCAGCAGCGCTGAACTGTGAGGGTTAGATGGCAGGGCGTCTGGGAAGTGTTCTTCCAGCCTGGGCGGTTCAGGGAGATGCTCATGGTGGTCCCCGTCCGGTAGACCAACAGCTGCACTCTGGAAAGCGGAGAGACTCTGGACCAAAGGAAAGGTGACCAAAGGGCAGGAGAAATACAAAACCAAAGGGCAAGTGAAGCTTTCCTCTGTTGTGAGGCTGATGCTGGAAGGCTGCTCTCCACGGGGAGGCTGGGCAATGCTGTGGAGAAAGGGAAACCTTGCCCACGGTGTCTGCCAGAGAAAGCTGCCGTGCTTGTCCCAGACTGACTGTACTGTCTTCTGCTCTGCCTGTTCAGAAAGTGCTTTTGTTCCTGGGCAATTTTTTTCTCCAAATTCTCTTCCAGCCAGAATGCAATAAATGGGAAAGGTTCCACCAAGATAATTGATTTTATGGCATCAGAAAAGTAGTCTTATAAACCCCTGCAAAACAGCAGCAGCCAATAGTGGAGAAACAAGAGATCCTAGCATCAGTTAGTAAGAGCAAGGACGATCCAATCAGCACATCCTGGGCCGTTGTGCCTGCCGCCTTCTTTCCCCAGCACCCCCAGCATGGGTGCTCACCTCCACCTGTGGGAGACCCAGCCAAAACCTGACCACTTCTGCAGGCAGCCAGTCTTCAGCGTGTTGGCTCCCCAGGCTGGTTCATGGGGTGATTCAATGAGCAGTGGCACAAGGGAGGGTGGGACATGGCTGTTGAAACTCTGGTGGGACGGCAGCCCTGGTGAGAGTGGGCTCCACTGAACCAGCAGATGACCAAAATCCTCCTTTTTTGTGCATAAATAGTCCACTGCCATCCTGAATTGCCAAGACCAGTAATAACGGTAAGTACAGGTACCTGGCATCAGATGACAGCCACGATTTCACAATGATACGCTGTTTTCTCAGGCAACTGTACATCAAAGAGAGGTTACAGGAACGTACCAGAAGCAGTAACTTTAAACCAATGTATTTGGCTGCTGAGGTTCCCGCTGTCCCCCACAGTCAGGATTGTTGAACAAGTTGCAGAACCAGGTCAAAGACAGGCTTGGCTACAGCAGCGTCAAATGACGGAGTAAACCTGGATTACGAAAGGGATTGAGATTGCAGGAGCAGTAATAAACTTGACAAATTCTACAGTGAAACTTCAAGATATTTGGAGGGAAGTAGGCTTTGAGGATTTACTGAGGGCTAATGTTTTATTTTTTAAATAAATGTAGTTTTTAAAAATGCAAACATGAGATAAGAGGATTCTGCAGGTTCTGTAAACTCCTTTGGCTGTATTTGTTAGATGCCTGAGGTGATGTCTCCAAGGGCTTCACTGCATGCCTGCTCAGGAGGATGGGGCTTGAAGCTCAGCCCTCCTTCTCAGACAGCACCAATGGCGGCTTGAATTTGCTGTGTTGAGCTGTTCACAAGCAGGCAGCTGTTGGGAAAGTTGGAGTGCACCTTCCCTTTCTTCCTCCAGAAGGAGAAAGTGAACGGAGACATCTTGCAGGCTAGATTTGACTCATGCATTTGACACTCTTAGGTGATTTGGCCGTCGCAGCCCTGGATCGCCTTTCCTATCTCATTGGTTTAGAGTTTGCAAGGATCTGATGTAAAGTTACTGAATACAGTGCTGGTCTCCAGTGTAGCTGCGTCCACACACAAGCTTCTGGAACGAGGAAGGAATCTCATGGTGTAGGCAGTGGGTAAGGTAACCTTTTTTTTCAGATCGTCGAATCGCTTGGTCCTTGACATAGCTAACAGCATTAGCTATAATTAGTCTGTGTTTGGTCAAAATGACAAAAGAACTTTCAGATTTCAGACAAAAATCATAGAATAACTTAGGTTGAAGGGACCAGCCCCTCCCTCAAAGCAGGACTGACCTCCAAATTAGCGCCAGTGAAAGATACCATCTCAGTCTTTCTGCATGTTTGCAAAATGGTATGAGATGAAAACAAGCTTCAACTTTGACCAGTTTAATTTACAGGACCAGAAATAGGGATAAATCTTTATGCCCAAGGACAACTGAAAGATTATTAGAGTCCCTTTGGGCTGCGTGACCCAGATAGGACGTGCAGTACATGCGTCATAGTATTTGAGCGGGGGTAGAAGCAGTAGAGTTTCATGAAATTTGGGGGTAATTAATGGGTATGCCCAGCAAAAAACTTATTCGCAGAACAACGAAAGTCGACTCTTTCTGACTTAGCTACAATACCCTGCTTCATTCCTGAAACACCAGGAAAAGGTCTGTAAAGGGTTATGAAAAGAGCTTGTGGGATTCAGGGAGACAGGGTGTTCCAGGTTTCAAGATTAATGGATATCTTTCCTGTTTGCTGAAAATACTAATGTATGAAAATACTAACATCACTGTTTAGGCCCTTTTATATGGAGGTCCCTATCTATAATTAGAGATTACAGAATCTTAGAAATGCCATTATGTTCCCTATTGTAAAGGATAGGATGCTGAAGCTCTATGATAGGGAAATAAGCTGTACAGGAAAAACAGTTGCTGTCCAGAATCTGGTGTAGCTCAGTGGAAAACTGGCTGGCTTTGCTATGTTTGATCAAGGTGACGCTTATGCTGAGAGATCAACTGAAGATGCTCGGAAACCAGGAGTGCAAGTGAACCCGTATTCTACCTAGACCAAGAAATGTGCCATTGCTTCCCAGCATTAGATGGAAAGTGTTTTAGGAGTTCCTAGGGCTCTCTATGGATTTCATTTGGAAATGGCATCTTGAGCCATATCAAGTGTTTTGATCAGTACATGGGAAGTAGAAGAGAAATTCTTGTGGGACTACAAGACAGCAATACAAAATTGAAGCCTGATGTGTTTGTCCTCCAATGACATGAATGAAATCCAGTGACTGGGAAGATCCTTCCTCGGTGCAGTGAAACGAAGGATGCCGAGGTGACCCTCAAGGCATGCTAGATAGCATTTCAGTCTAAAGCAGGAGCCTAAAGTGGAAACGGTACAAAGCTGTTGAGCTTTTCAGAGAAAGTATATAGCTATAGTGGGGACTTCCCACATCTGTGTAGCCCTTACATAGCTTTTGTAAAGGTTTGACTGAACAGGGAAGAAGGATGAGAGAGTGATGGGAATGAGCTCTGGAAGAATGTGCCTTGTGCTCGAAAGGTCTGTAGCCTAAGAAGCCATGAGGAGGTTTTGAAGATGCCAAAGGAAAGATTATCCATCTCCCTTGGCCTCTCATGTTTAACGTGCCACTCATTAGCCCAGTGATTTTGCAATCTACAGAGATGATATGATTTCATATATGTCATCACTCCAGCACGTGCTGACTTACCTTTTACTGCCAGGAATGATTCTTGGAAAGCTGTTGCGAATCTGGATTTCCTGCTGTACTCGCCGGAGTGTGGAAGTACCCATCTTATGCTGCAACAGGGAGTTTTAAGAGGATATGGTCTTGACGTTGGTGAGTTGTGGTTGTGCAGCAAAAGGAAAACGTACTCAATTACATATTTTAAAAGTTCCTGGGTGGGATTAGAAAAAGGAGATCAGATATTTTTCACTTTATGTTCTTGCTGAATTTTTTAAAAATAGTAAGGGATCATATGATGGGGACACCACTAGAAAGCAAATTCTGAGGGGAAGGGCATATATTACAGCTCCATGGAGCTCAGAAAACGGCAGCTGACTCCACTTGTAAGATCTCTGCTACAAGAAAAGGAAAAACTGCTATAAGAAGATAGCATCCCAAGCAGAACCTGAACTGCATAAATCACTGGCTTACCAATATTTAACATGAGTCACACTGACTCTGAACTGACTTAGCACAAGGGAAATACTGCTGGTCACAAATATAAAAAAAAACCCCAAACCCACAAAAGCGTCGTAATTAGCAATACTGAAAGATGCTAAAAAGGTATATTTAACATTCAGGAAAAGAGCTGAATGTGGAAAATATTAGCACCACTAACCTTTTTTCCTGTCAGCTGCATTCATTACTGGTGTTAAGTAAGGTATCTAAGACTGCCGCAGTGGTAGTAAATTGTGCCACTGTATTTGCATAGAGGTAATAACCAGTCACTCAAACCATCCATCTGCTGATAAAATACTCTCAAGCTTTGGTTTAGATTATCAAAAAGAATATACTAGATCAGAAATGTCAAATTAGCTGGTAAAGAAATGTGTCGAGTTGTGTGTGAAGATCCCATGAGATGCTTTGTCATCCACAAGGAGACGAGCCCAAAGGGTGCATGTAAAAAACCCTGGAAATTTTATAGGCAGTGAGTGGAGGCAAAGGTCTGCTAGAGGGTTAACTGAGCCGGGGAGAGTGTTCCTGTAACTCAGCAATGTATATCAGCCTGGTTATTCTCTGTGTCCTCTGCTGCTTGCGTGGTCCACGGTGATAACTCCAGATAAGCTGTTATTATTATGTACAGAGCGAAGAGGGCGATAATCAGGCTGCCTGTGCAGATGGATGGAGAAAAGCTCCGAATGGTGGAAAAGAGCAGCCAGAAAAAGCAGCAAGATCTGAGCTGTAAGTGTTGCGGTCAAGAGTGGAAGTTCCTTCAAGAAACCACCCAAGTGTGAGAGGCCTCACGCAGGTTGTACGGGAGGATGCGGTGTCCTTTGTCACAGGACAGGGAGAAGCTCTGTGGCAGTAGAAGCGGAAGCAGATAACGACCGCTAGCGATGTCTTTCTGAGGCTTCCGCTGGAATGTTACGATAGCACGAGGAGATGGCACTGGGATGAAGGATTTCTCAAGTGTATTAAACAAGACATAGTGTATCTTCTTCAGTATCATTTACACATGCTCTAGTGGGACTGCTGGGTGTTGCCCCAGCCCATAGGGATACAATAACTATGATGACCAAGAGATTAAGTTGCCTACTCAAGATAAAGCACTGGTGGTCTGTCACAGCAGATTGGGGTCCCACAAAGAACGGGCACTCAAAGACCTTTACACAGGGCCTTTTCTAGAATTATCTTCATAGGCATAAATAGTTTCATGACTGGGTTTCTGGCTGTGCTAGGATACACCTCCACGCCGCGGAAGGTGGCACTGCTATGGGCATCGTGTGTCACAGCCTGCAGTGACCCGTCTGGCTGCAGAGAGACATGAGCTTGGTCGCCCTGGGGCATTGCACGTATGCTAATGACAGAGTCTCTGCGGGTCTTGGCTGCATGTCAGAGAGGAATGAAGCTGTAGATTGAAAACCAGTGCCCTGTATTGCAGGAGTTCAGTGAACTACGTGCCTGGCATTTAGTTGGGTTATGTCTTGTTTGTGCGGCTGTAGTGACATTCAATTAATTCTTCCATAAAATAAAGTACATAGAAATACCCACATGGAATTATGCAAAAAAGACAAGAAAAGGCCCATGTTTGGACCTGCCATCCCCAATAGTATCCCCGTAAACACAAAGGCTTCCCTGAGGGAACAAAGCGATGTGACTCTCTAATCCGGAACGTCAGGGCAGCCACCGTGGCTGTCGAGCGAGGCACTGCAGGCAGCTGCCTGCAGGCTGGCAGTAAATACGCGGCATCTGCATTTTCACTTACTTTCCTTTAGGTCACTGATTTGTATGTACTCCAAACGTGGTTTGGTTTATATCAGGACAAAAGAGGCGTCTTTATGTCATTGAACAATCTAACTATGGACAAAGGAGTTCAAAAACTCTCATTTTTTTATTTATGTATGTAGTATGTGTGTTGGGTTTTTTTTTGGTTTTTTTTTTTTTACTTTTACAGCTGTTGTGAGTTAAAGTTATAACTGCCTTGTTTTTACTAGGATTGTAAAACAGACTAGTTGAGCAAAGTTAAAGCGTGTTTTTCCTGGTGAATTAAGAGCCTGAAGCTGTCTCCCCACGTAGTGGAGATGCTGATGTGAAGTCGTGGTCTTACTGCTTCTCTCCAGGAACTGGGAATTCAGTACCATGGCAGCTAGTAACTCATGTTACTGTATGCGAGAAGCCCAAAAATTTACATGCATCTGGAAACTGAAGTAGTGTGTCATCTCCAGAAGCGATGCAGACATACTGACGGAAGAGGGTGGAGGTGTATGGTGGGCAGCATGGGCAGGTCTGCATTGCAGCTGACTCATGTGCTGCCTTACGTACAGGTGAGGGAGGATTATGCTGCCAAGTTGTCTTCCAGAAACTGGAATTTCATCTTGGAAAATCAGCTGCTAGAGGTTATTGATTGCTTTGTTTCTTTTTTTAGTAGGCTAAAACCTGGCTGTGAGTCCTGTATTTATTTCAGAAGCTCAGTCCAGAAATACCTTTCAAAAGGAAAGATGCACAACTGTTAACTCCTAAACTTGAATCCTAGTTGCTGGGCTTTGTTTCTGCTTGTTTCTGCTTTCTGTCATCCAAACTCACGGAATTGGTCTGATTTGGAAGAAGAAAATGAGGACAGCCAGGCAAGTAATAGCAAAAGTCATCAATGGATATAGTCAGAAAGAAATCTCATCAAAACAAACTTCTGATCAGCAGTCTGAGACACTAAACTATAAAATAATTGCTGAATGACATAATCATGCTATGACAAGAAACATTTTAGAACAAAAAAAAAATCACCTTGTTTAATCTGCTTTCATTCTTTGCAAGAAGAGTAGAGCGCTAGCTATGAGCAAAAGTAGAAGTAACTTCCTTTTTTCTTTAGAAAGTTTTTTTCCAGGGCCTTATATACGAGCCCAAGGCAAAACATGGCCTTTATGGGCTCAAGTTTTATCTTATTGCTTCTGTGCAAGTGATTTCACACCAGCTACTGCAGGATGCTGAGGTCCAAAAATAAGCCAACAGCAGCAGTTGTTGGTATGGTACAAGTCACTGCAGTTGAGTTTGAGTATTGGTCATTTGCAGCTGGTCACTTTTTCTTTGGGAACAGCATGTCAAGGTGGTTTTGAGCAATGAGAGACTTGTCCTAAATAGGTGTTGGAAACCTTTGTGCTGGGCTCTTACGAGCTTAGGCTGATGGACAAGATCAGTCTTCGCTGTGATTACTGTTCTCAGAAATAGTGCATGAGCTCTTACAGGGTTTGTCTGTATGTGTCCTTACTTAGGTTTAAATAAAAGTGTAATTATTTTTTTAAGAAGGTTAATTAAGCTGGTACAAAAAAACCTACACGAATTCTCAATTAGGACTAGATTGAGTTAACAAGATGTAGGTTTAAGGTTAATTGAAGTAAACTTTCTTAGCTGAAATAAGAATGTTCATGAACTATATACTGCGTCAAAATGTGGATGCAGGCAGGTCAAAGTATTTTAAAGTAATATTCATGTAAAAATGTCAACATAGTTTATTGGTTTTGTTTTTAATGTCTTTCGTAACACGTCTTGCAGTTTTCAGAAACTCAAAATGAAATACCTGCTTGTTTGCTGTGCGCGCAGGTTTCTTAACAAGCACGAATGACCTTTGATAAAGGGTCTGAAGTTCACACCTGCCGAAGATGAACTACAGTTTCTAAGCATAACGAATGAATAACTTTGTTTTCTTTGATCTTGCTGCCATGCAGTCGGCCCTTTGGTGATGCTTCTGCAAAGCTAATGATATATATTTGGAGGACGCCAAGAAAATGGATACAAGGTAGTGTTAATTGCCCTGCCCGTAGATATGGCTGTGCTTCCCTGAGCTGCATGCATGTGGGGAGGCCTAGAGACATTTCTATTGATCCACAGTGGCAGAGCATCAACAATTTTGAGAGCACGAGGTGAGAAGAGCCTTCTTAAATTTATGAGGGCATTATCTGTAACAGTTCAGCGCTTAAGCCATTGTCCAAGGTGGTATAAAAATTAGTCTTTACACCAAACAGCCTACTGTTTATGTTATGTTCTAGGTCTAAACACTAAACTTGAGCTGGTTTAAAAACTTCTGAGATTTGGGCAAAACAAGGAATCGAGCACAAAATATATGTTGCAAGCTGTTGCAAAATCAGGTATGGGCTAGGTGGCGGATCTGTGGAGACTGAAATTAGCTGAAGAAGAAGAACAGTTGGAAACCTGAAGGAGGAGGTCAGATCAACTTCATTTTTGAGCAACAAGAAAATTGAGGAGGTGTGATGAGCTAGAAGAGAGAAGGAAGCCTGCAACATGGAAGATCCTAGAATAGTAAATTCTTGAATTGTGGGGGATTTGGAAAGTGTGAGAGCTAAAATCTCATATGCAGAATAGGCAGCGGGAGCATGTATGGGTAAGAGAGGGGGGAGGATGAGAGAAGCAGTAAGAGGGGCAGATGTGAACAGGTTTGATGGTGGATTGCTTAATCCTGCCCAGCCTTCCTTAATGAAGACCTACTGCCATTTCCATGAAGAAATCAAGAGACATCCATAAGATGTAAAATGGAAATGGTGGAAAATGCTGGAAATATAATTTGCCGTACTAGATTTTATCATGCAGTCCTTGACTGCTGTGTGAGTGAGAGAGTTTATCCCATCCATGGAGCCAGTCCCCCTGCTCCTGCCTGGGGTGGGAAAATAGTGCAGGGTCTCTAGGACTGGGGTGGCGAAGCTGCAACAACCAAGGTGATCCAGGGTTGGGGGGGTTGACACAAACCCTACTTCATTTCCAAATCTTTTCAGAGTCTGGAGTGGAGGCAGGCTCCTTATTACTTGCCTCACTTCCCAGTGGGTGCTTTTGGTGATTTTCCCTAGGTCTGTCAATCCCGACTCTACCCTGTTTTACTGAAATCACCGATTAAGTAGCCGCGCATTTGCTCTTCCTCACAGATGGTTCCTTCTTCAATACGGGAAGCAATCTGTGCTGTAGCAAAACGGGCAGGAGCCCAAGCTGTAATCTTGTACACAGATCGGTGCAGCCTGCCGTTTGAAGCTGAATTAATAGTGGGATGAGAGTTAAGGGGGTAGTTCGCAGGAGAGAGCAGAACCGGGGCGGGGTGGGAGCGGGGGAGAGGAGAAACTGCCTGGTGCCGTTTTGTTTGAGCCTGGCTGGCTCCTAATCCCGCTGGCCATTCAGCCTTGATGGTAGCAATAAGCCTGAGTACCAGCTGTGCCTTCCGATGGGCTGCCGTGTTATTTTCAGCTCCTGTGAAAATGAGGCATTTCCATTTAATTTGCATCTTTTTTTTCCCTTTCTCTTTCTCTAATGAACGAGTGAGTACAGCAGATGCATTTATGCCCTCCTTAGTGATGCCTCCCCTCCTTTCAGACGCGTGTACTGTAAGATCCCTTTCACTTCATTGCTTGCTTTAGATCTTGCATCTTGTAGTTCAGAGAAAATAACTAAAAGTCTCTGCTTATTGATGAGATCTCCTGCAGCTTCCAGCTGCTCCGCGGGCACTTTTGTTCAGAACTCAGATTTCTGAGCGTGGGCCTATTCACCCATTCACCCATTCAGCAGCAGCAGTATGGCCCCATGGAGATCTTCCTGCTGGATAGTCCTTCCTTTACTCTGAAAAATCTCATGTTTTCAGAATATGTATTGGGGATTTACCGGAAGACCTACCTTGATTTTCCTCCCTGTTTTTCAGCAATCTAAGGCTGATAGTGGAGGAAATCACTGAACATGCGACTGTTTCATTTGCTGTATGATCACTTCCAACAGTGTTTCAGGTTCTCCCTGGAAGCTTAGTCTTTACAGCCCTCAGCTGTAAAAAGCATGATGCTTTCCTTTCCGTTACAGTCTGTGCACGTGCCAGATAGGTTCCCTGAGCACAAAAAGGTGCACTGAATGAATTCAGTAGATCTAAAATAAGGCCATTTCTCGGTCTGTGGTGGACATACCAGGTTTAGAGAGCTTAGTCTGCTACAGAGAGGGCTTAGCTGGGTCTCTGGCATGAACAAGTCAAAGCGTACAAAGTATAGGTAGCCAAAAAATACGTATGTATTTTCAATTAACAGATAGGCATTGAGTATTTTGAAAGTGGATATAAGTCTGTTCTGAAGCTGAAAGACTTACTCTTTTTTTGATAGAATCCCTGAAACGGTAAGAAAGATAAGTAAGATGAAAACAAGCCTGTCCTGGAGAAGGGAAGCAAACAGTCATCTAGAGAAAACAGTTGCTGTTATCTATGACATGGCCTTCAGTTATTTGGCTTGGAGCGCTCTCTCATATTTTTATCTTGAACCTGTCACCTTTTTATTTGTTGCTAGTGACTGACTCCCATTACTGCATGCGGTTTGGCTGATGGGGCTCAATGTGATGCACAGTGCATCTCAGACACCAGAGTTAACTAATTTTGTCCACTACAGACACATCTGGCTGGTCTTCAGGCTCCAGCCCTTGCTATGGCCACTCTGTGGTTTGTGTGGTTACAGTACGTGACATTTTCTTGGAAATTGTTTCATAGATTTTTTTGTTAAGCATCTGGTTTTGAGAGGAGACTTTTCATCAAGTCCTATTAGGTAGTTAAGTTTTCTGCTCAGGGGGACTTTATGGTTTATGAGTGGACTGACAAGGGTCATCTTTGGCGAGGAAGAGAATTTGTCTCTTCACCTACGGCTTCACTGCTGGAACCACTTTCACCCCAATACATCTCTGCACAGCACAAGGCTTCTTCCAATTCCAGTCACTAATTTCATCTGCTTGAAGCAAGATTTAAAAGCTGTTCAGCAGAAGTGCCCGTGGTGAGTGGAAGGTAGCTGCCGTGCTTGCAGAGCAGCACCTGCTTGAAGCAATGGCAGAATTTTATGTTGTAGTTATTTATACCCCTATTTTTGTGTTCTCTGGTTGTGTTTGTGGCAGTTACTGGGTGACAGAATAAGAGCACATCTATGTTTATGTAATAAACAAGGTATACCTTACCTTTTCATGTCCCATCCTCCATATAACACACACAGTGCTTCAGGGAGAAGGCTGGCCATCAGTTGTGGGTTTGGGGGTTTCTGTTGTCAGCTTTACTGTTGGGATATAAACAGGGGAACTGAGTCAAAGCTATGAAATGTAGTAAATTTGGAACTGAAAACAGCAACTTTAAATGCAGTAATTTCCCAAGCAAAGGCATTTTAGTCATATTCCAATCAAATTTTAGTGCTGATCAGCCAGTGGACGTTACCAGTGTTGAATTCTACTTTGATTCTTAGTATCATTTCAGATTGAAATAAAACAGTGATTTTGTTATTAATTTGATCCTATTATTTGAAGTAAAGCAGCGCATTACAAAAAGAATCGGTTTCAAAATTGGCCAGTTGTTTTAAATCATTACTTTTTAACAATTCTTTTTAATTCCTTAATATTTCATCTGGGCATTAATGTGATACCAGTCTAGGCTGAGGTACTACTACTTCACTTAGACTATAGTTTTTCATCACACCTTAAATTTTATTCTATTACTATTAGGCAGAATGCAGGAAAACATTGATGTCAGAGAGCTGAGCTAGGGAAAAAGACGTATCTCCTGAATGAAGGTAGTCGGGTGCTTCTTGAAAAGCCACTACTGAGGTAACAAACGTCTATCAAAGCATTCAGGTAGATAATTACATCTTCTCCTGTGGGCTAGCAGTGCTGAGGTTGACCAACCAGATTTATCCTTGAAATAATGTCGCGGATGTCGGTGGCCCAGGCTGGGGTCATTTTGCCCCACTTACCTATATGACCTATAGGCTTGTTTTGTTGCCGCATTGTCCTTCTCCAGCAGCAGGATGCTCTGGGAGAGGGACCCAACTACCTGGAATCTTGTAGTGTTACCCTTTAGCATCTTCTGTCATTTGCCATAACCACATCTTTCTTCAGGCTTGAGCATTGTGTTTACAAGATGATTCTCTTGGGTGAGAATCTTCAATATCTGCTTGTATTCAGAAGTAGTACTCCATTTTTAGTCTTTGTGAGTGATTTAAGATTTGCTCCCAAATGTACACACTGTGTATATTTGTACTTTTATATAGGTGCTTTTTAATAGCAACACTAACCCATATTTATTGGTGAGTAATGCAGCTGAAGAATGCAAGACATGAAGGGGTCATTTGGGGCTCAGGTCAGTTGCATAAACGAGGCACCTAGAGCCATTTCAGATGCCCTAGGACATATTTCACCTGGCCTCCAGCTGTTGGTCCCTGCGGTGTTCTGTCCGTGCCTTGTGTCAGTGTACCAGCTACCCCGTGCATCTCAAACAGCTTTGGATGCGCACGCTTAGATGACCAAATCAAGCTCATCTTGTTATCAGGGGCTGTCATTTATGTAATCCTGAAGGGATCCGGTTGTGTTAAGTAATGTGGGAATCTCAGATTCCTGAGTAACTGCAGGGTTTTTTTTATTTTGTTTTGAGCAGTAGAGAGTAAAAGCCGCAACGCTGACAATAAACTTGGACTCTGGCAAGGCGCGCGTGTCAACTGTGGCCGTGATTAACGCCGGCTGCTCAGCAGCACGGGTTCGGGGGCTCGGGGAACATGCTGTACTCGAATTATCTGGCTTAGAAATGCCCTCCACTTGCCATTTGCAAGCAGGGACAGACAGAAGACAAACATTTCCTCCCCTAAATATGGGACTTGTTATAGCTTAGTTGCTTGGCAATCCACTTGACTGTAAAATAAGCAGACTATTAAGCAACGCTACTGGTTTCCTTCCTTCTATGGCTTTGCGGGATATTCTGTGATCTTTGTACCGTTACAGCCTTTACAACCGTCTGCTTGACTGCAGTGGGAGATGGTGGGCACTGCTGCCACCGGGCTGGCTTTGGGGAGAGAAAGTCACTGCGTTTTCAGGTGTTCCTCCTGTTGTTTTTTTTCTGTATGACACTGCATTTCTTTTCCTACCACTTCCCTTTCTCCTTTTAAGCTTATTGGCAACATCTGTTGCTGCTGTCTGTAATTACACTCGGCTCTGGGAGAAGGGGAGACACTGAGCGCAGCAACTGCCTGTGCCTTCCCCGTAGGTATTCAAAGTCGTGTATTAATATACTGACACTTCTAGACTCCTTCATCATTTATTTCCCCCTGATCCAAAACAAATTCTTCTCCTTCAACCCTGTATGGACTAAACCGTGTATCTACCTCCTCCCTTGACAAGGGTAACCAGAACCAGCTCCTGTCAGGAAAAAACATACTGGATTATATTTATATAGTATATTTCTATTTCTGTAGTATATTTCTATTTCTATTTATTTATGTGGGTATCCTGTGATTGAAGTAGCGTCATGAATCCCGGAAAGATGCAAGTGCATTTTTGATCCCAAGTAGATAACTGTAGTTCATGTGATCAAAATAATAATGGTAATTATTAATAATTATTAATAGATATTGCTACTAATAATAGTTCTGAATAATACTGATAAAATACAAATAAAAGATTCCAGATTCTGAGCACGGTTTGCTTTAGGGCCACTGGAAGAAAGGTCTTTTGAAAAGCTGGGTATATGTTTGTAGAAATTACTTCAGATTCTGTCATACTTTATCCTAATATGCCCTTTTCCTACTGTTCGATATAGTAAGTGACCAGAGCATAGTAATTTAACCAACAGGTATAAGAGAAAGCAAAAGAATAGAAAGGACAATTTCTGTATGTAGTTAACTGTAGGGTAAAATTTGGTTTCTCATTTGGTGCCAATTCATAGTACGTTCTTGTATATTTGACATTTAGTTGAAAACTTTTGCTTTAATCTTACGCCTTTCATATCATGTCATTTGACTTTCCCAGCCAATGAGCCCTGAAATGTAATTACAGTCACCGCAGGAAGTACTAAATGAAAGAGCATTCAAATATGGGAATTAGTAGAACCGTGGTTAGCTAATGACTGCAATACACTTGGTAAGCAAGACATGCAAATTCGAGTGGGGCAACATCTTGAATCTCTCTGGTAGGAGTGGGTAAAACCCCCAATTTGTCATTCTTTGGTACTCAGCCTGCTGCTGAGTATGGAGAGAAATCCAGGCCATCTGCAGGGTGGTGTTCTGGTCCAGCGGTGTGTGGGAGCAGGCAGCTGTGGTGGCGCTTTAGGACAGAAAGCTGAAGAGTCTTGAAGGTATAGATCAGGGCAGGGTTCTGAACAGCAAAGCACCTTTCCAGGTATTAATCCAGCTCTGTGAAACCAGCAGTAAGAGAGACACTAATTAACTCCATTAAATACAAATTCCATTTAATTCACACACAGGCATATATTGTATACTATGTATTGCATACATTAAATTTAGGTACAAAATTAGTGTCATTTCTACTTGCTTCAATGTATTGCTCTTTAACACCAGAAGCAGATTTACTGTCAGAAAGGAGGGAGAATATAGGCGTGCTCACTGTCTACACATAGAAAATGCACAGAGGGAGTCCTACATTAAACAGAATTACAGATACCACTTTTCAAAGAAACCTGACTTTAATGAAATCAGTCAGATGCCAATCGTACAAACATGCTTTGATGCCTTTAAAATGATAGATCATTATTTTTCCAGAGGGAAAAAGCATATACAGAACACAAATTTTAATTATGCCTGAGAAGACTGAAAGTTTTTAACATTCCAAATAAATATGGATGTGACATTTTATCTGAGTTCCTTTATGATTTTGGATACAGGCCTCATTAGATTCAGCTGCTGTTTATGGCATTTGACATAATGGCAATATATTTAGCTCCAAAAAGCTGAAGATAGGAATTTAATATAAAGTTTGAGGGACAAACTGAGTCAGAAGGTGTTCGTCACTTAATAAATGGAGCTAAGTTTTTCCTGTGAAGGGCACGTCTATATTGTGCAGTGGAGAGAACTTCAAGTGAGTTAGTGGAGTAATACCAAAGCAGTGTTGTTCTTCAGCCCTGTACTCCAGCTAATTAGTTTGTCAAGCTGTTTAATAGGGGTTTGCTGCTGTCTTGGGTGAAAATGAGCATCTTCACAAGGCATTGTCCTGTAGCAACACGTGGGGTTTCTGAAGCTGTAGCAGTCGTTCAGGGCGCTCCGTAACACACCTTGCTGTAGGGTTTAGATGTTCTCTGCGTCTTCTACAGTGTCAGGTTTGTTCAGATACATGCTAAATTTATGTTAAAGGATTTTGTTGTTGTTGTTGTTGTTAGAGAGATTGTGTGATGATAGCTGGGTTTTGGCTTTTCCTTTTCTACCAGTAAATATTCTACCATGAACAAACCCTCTTGGTTTTCTTCTAAACCAACCCTCAATGGTATTTTTTAAATCCCATTTTATTGGGCATTTTACCTAAGACTGTCCAAAGGATCCTACTGAAGATGTGCTCTATTCTTCAAATTAGAAGTTTTTAAAGTGCATTAATTTAAACCTCTAAAATTATAAGGTGTTTACAAAAATCTTGATCTATGTGTGCTTCTTACTGTCCTTCTGAGAAACATTTTCTCGTCAAAATGTGCTGATAATGTGCTTATTTAAGTAGTTGGTTTCCATCTAATTTGGACAAGTTCAGATTGCCACATAGTTATAAATGGAATGACCTTTTGAAAATATTGGACAAACCTGCATTTTATTGTTCCTTCCACAGCAAAAAAAATTTTGCTTATATCAGTACAGTGAGTGAGGAATCAGACCCCTCAAATGCTAACAGTTGGTCTTAATCTAACATTTTATATTTTTGGTTGCTGTTATTGTTCATACTTGTAGTTCATGCAAAATCAATATACTTCTCAATAGTATACAGACAGCCATTATTTTTAACTAAAAGAGGTATAACCTTCAAATACGTTCAGTTAGGGCTAAGAAAGGCTCTGTATCTCGGATGTCTGTGTATCTCAGAGCCCCTCTACAAAACACAAGGAAAACCAGGCCATTCTTAACAGGAGGAAATTTCCATAAAGGAAAATAGGCTTTACCAGAACCAGAAGCGCTGATCAGCCTGGAGAAGCATCATTGTATTTCTCAAGTGTCTCTTCTGAAGAAGGTGTGAAGGTGTTTGTACTCTATTTGCGCAGGCTGTTCTCCAGGAAGATACAGGAAGACATGAAATTAAGTTCCGAAGGTGAAAAACAGTCTGGGGAAATAAAATGTATGTCTCCAATCTATTTGTAGTGCTAACATCCCGCATAGAGATTGGCAGGAAGATTCTAGCTCGCAGTAAGGGGAAGATTGGAGGAAAATACTGGGAGATAAACCTATCAGATGTGGTTACAGTGCTTCAGTTGCAGGTCTCGGTAAAGTAGATTTTGTTTCTAAGCTTTCTTGCAAAAGCATCTTGATATATTGCTTTCCAGCATGTGCTACATAAAACAATTGCTAAATACATAAATAAACACATCACAAGCTTTCTGTGCTATAAATAAAGGCACCTCTCTCCTGCATGCCCATTAAAGATCACTTATCAGAGGAATGCTTTTCCTAGCTTCTTTGCTCAGATAAAAGATACCTAAGGGATCTTAAAAGCCTGATTGTAAACTCATGCAGAAGACAACTGTTTGAGCGTCTCAGAAGGACTCTTTCTTGCTAGTGTTAACTAGGGTCAAGAGAGGCATTTCCATGGGAGCTTTATCACAGTGCTCCAGAGCTGCTGGGCTGCCCTGAGACATCCCTGCAGGATGCTGGATTTGGACCTATAGGGCTATTCAAATTGCACCAGGGAAATTCCTGCCTTTTCAGCAGAACTGGGAAGGCTTGAAGCAATGTTAACGCACACCTTTGGCTTCATATTCTGTATTGCTCTTAGTGGAAAGTGACTCAACAAGGCTTTAGGTAGTATCAAGTACAAGGATCCAGGATATGTAGCGAAGCAGGGAGCTTCTTGTTAGTGTTGTGAATCAGTTGTAGATTCTTACTAGCATGCAAGCACAGTAATCAATATGTGGTGCTTTCCTATTTTTTTTCATTTATTGTTGTATGAAAGGCCAAAATAGAGAAAGTATCTTGCTGAAAACATTCATCCAGAAGAGGCTACAAACAGATTAGAAAAAAATTTAGTATCAGTAAGATAGGTTATCTTCTTCATTTAATACCAGGAGTTCTTGACACAATCTTTTTCTGTTCACCGGGGGCGGGGGGGAAGTGCCTGTTAAGAAATTATTTTAGGCTGACAATGTCCCTTTACCTGAAACAAGACAGTAAATTTTCCCATTTTTTGTGGTTCAGAAAAAGAGGTGGGGAAATGCTGCCCAAGGTCATGAGCCTAAAAACCATTGAGCAACTGCAGTCAATAACTTGCATGTATCACTGGGTGTTGAGCTGTCCTGAAGGTTTCACTACAGGAGCAGACGGCTTTGGAGCAGTTCTTGAGCTGAATCAACCAACCAAAATCTAATGAAGCCCATCAGCTTAAATAATAGTAGTATGGGTAAATGCTTTGTGCTACGCACAAAGGCTTAGCTGCTGGGCTGCCAGTACCATTAATTGGAGATGGAAAGATAAATCCACGGGCTGGAAATATGCTCCTTGGAGTCCATCTTAAGCATAGGTTAGTTGGGAAACTGCTTGGAGAGCCTGTGGCTCAGCATCACATGGAAGTGAGAAGTGGAGGAAGGGGAAAGAGAGCTGGCGGAAGAAACGAATACAAGAAGTGAATTTTGGGTTTTCTAATATATATTTTAACAGGTATTCTTTTGGCATTAGAAGGTGTGTTATAATAAATCCTACTGTTTCACTCTTTGACTCGTGAGTCAGAAATGAAGTTAGATAAGGTGCAGCACGTGTGATTGATGACAGGAACTCTCGCCGTGCCGCTGTGTTTGCCCTGAGCGGTGAATACCGATACCTGTGGCTCTGGCATGGAGCACCTCCCTCCCTGGCAGCCCCCCCCGCACGAAAAGCGCTGTGCCTGGGGCGAGATACTGCGCGGCGTATGATAAGGGAGCAGAGTTAGACCTTCAGACCTTCAGCACTGAACTAGTTTTAACCTCTTTCTTAGGTCTTTTTTCTAATGGAAGAAAGAGCGCCATGGGTTTCTGATTGCCTGGTAGTACACTGGAGGAGCTGAGTCTGTCGGGATGGGGTAGGAAATGGTAGCACCAGTAGGAATTTAGCATGCATTTGGAAAATCTAGGAAGAGCAGGCAAAAATAAAGCATGTGCCTTTTAAAACATATGGAGAGAAGCGAAGGTAAACAGAAGGTAAACTCGTATTTCTGTGTCAGCAGGGTGTGGGGGCCAGGGCACCGTAACCGATGGCCACGAGTCTGGGGCCCCCTGCGCTGCTCCTCCTGCGGCTGTGCCGGCTGGGTGGCATCACTCCTGGGAAAGGACCTTGTGCAGGGGGGGCCTGCGTTGTCCCTCGCCTGGGCTTGGCAGATGGCGCCAAGCAACATCTTCAATTCCTGATTTCAGCTTCTCAGGGCTCCCTTTCAAAGCCGGGCTTGGTCGTACAGAGGCAGTGCTGCCTCCCCGGCTTATCCTCATGGATGGGCTGCCGTCCATGAGCCCCCGCACCTTCACTCCACCAGGCGGTACAGACATCTATCGCAGACTTTGTACTTGTAATAAATCCACGGCAGTGACTCAATTGCCTTTTGTTTAACAGGATTATTTTCCTTCGAGGTTAAAGGAACTACTTCATTCTTCCTTTAAATAAAATAAGTGGCTGTATCTCCTGGTCATCCCCCCTTGTCCTTCAAATCTGTTTGTTCATCAACCACTTTTTTGGAATTTCTTCCCTGCCTTTTAAGCTGAACTACAGGGAAATCTGATTTTAGAGAACGCTTTGCAAAATTATTTACTGAGAAAAAAAAGAAATTGTTCTGTGTCAGTGGGGACTTTGACTAGAGTTTTTACCCATCAGCATTCGTTGTGCGTTTGGCCCATGGTTGTTTGCTATGTGATTAGATTGTATAAGGAAAAGTGGCAGCTTCTGCTGAGCTCTTCAGAAATGGGTGGTCTTATCTATTCCTGGCAGAAAAGAAAGAAACAGAAGTTTTGTGCTCTGGTTCCTTCTCCTTTCTGGGACCATTCCCAATGCATGCGGATAGGATAGGATAGGATAGGAGGGTAGATCTACTCTGCTTTTTTCAAATGACATTGCAAATTGAAACTAAATTGAGCCAGATGACAGCCAAAATGAATAATTTACAAGTCAAAGAGGAAGGAGCTGCAATGGAGGCAAGCGAGTGGATGCACATCACAGAAATGAAGGCAAGAAGAGGCTTTAAAAACTACTGCAGCATGAAAGAAAGTAAAAATGGCCCTGTGAGCTTGAAGCTGGTGTGCTAGGGAAATGAACTTACAAACTGCAGGTAAAGAGATGGAGGCACAAATAACGCAGTGTTTTGGAGCCATGTGACCACCTCAGCTAATCTGGTATATGGAGAGCACTTTGGTTTCCACTAATGCTGGCCTCGAGCAAAAAATCTTAATGAGCCCATCTGCTAGCAAAGCGTCTGTGCTTTCCCTGTCAGCTCTGTGGAGTGCTCCTGGTGATAAACATTTCAAAGAAAGTGGGTATAACTGTGGTGAAAAAAATTCTGTCTGCTCAGAGCAAACCAGAGAAAGAAACAGTGGTCTACACAGAAATAAAATGAGACGGTTAATGGCTGTCAACAGAGAATCCCGGGCTTGTTTCATTCTATTTCTTGATTTTGCTTTCTTTTTTTTTTTTGCTTATTCAATCTTATCGGTCAGGATTTGGCAGAAATTACTTGATTCCATATGAAATAAGTATGAAGCTGCAGGATAAAAATTCCGTTTCCCCTTTGCAGCCCAGCTGAAGGCAAGCTTGGCTCTGCACGCCAGGGAGGTTCTCCAGCCCCTGAGAACATCCTGGGCCACTTCAGTGAAGAGGCCTCTCCTTAACCACTCCTCAGGGGCTTGTTTTCAAACACCCAGGCAGCGCGCTGGAACTCAGAAGGGTGCGCTTTAATTATTCATTTGAATTTCTGTGCTGTGTGTTTACTTGTAATTTTGCCTCAGTGATGCTCATCTAGCATTGCGGCCTCTGTAGCATTGGCCTGCATTTCCCCAAACTTCAGTACAGGAAAAATGTCTGTGGCATTTTGTGGCACTTCCGTTCTCTTGACGTGTATCGATGCAGTCGGCATTTTCTGGCAGCATTGACAGCAGTGGGACTGGCAGATGGGGCAAAGAAAGCTTTGTTTTTCTGAACAATGTCCTCTTGCCTTCCTTTTTTGCTTTGCCTCATAGGAGCAATCAAGCATAGGATTAAAAATGTTTCCATGTTTTTGAAAAGCAGGAAAAGCAACATACTTAAAATCGCAACAAATCCCACTACAAGTCGTCTGCCTTCCGGATTTCTAGCTCTGGTTTGAGACTAACTAATCTCTGAAGGATTTACCTATTCGGCAGTACTAAATTAACTTGGGAAAACCGACAATATTGAATTAACTTGGGAAAACTCCTACAGAAAAAAACAGCTTTGGGGAAAAGCTAATGACTCTATGGCATTTAGTTAATTATCAAAATTACGAGTGTACTTCATGAGCAACGAACCTGGAGTAGTTTCCTCAGGAGTCTGACTCCCCAGCAAAAGGAAACCACCACTTTGGAGAAGTCCAAAACCCTATTAAAACATTTCCAATTCAAGAGGTGCATTTTTCCCACAAAGCCATGTTCATAACTCCCAGGTAAAAGAAGACTGGATTTGTTTATTTAATCTAAAAATTAAATGTCATCAGGGCAAAGGACTTGTTAATGGGAAAAAAATTTTCTGGGTTTTGAAAAGCAGTTAATTTTTTTTTTAGCATTACACTGCAGTGAGAAAATTGTGAATGCTTTTGGAAAAGGGTTAATGCAATATTTCTTTCTTGATGCATTCATGCAGAAATAAACAAGTCGTGCCCCACTGCATGTCAGCCAAAAACATTTTTTAATACGGCTGCAAAATGGTGACATCTCTTGGTACCATTTCAAGCTCGCAGACCTATTGGCGTCTTCTGCCTTTGGCTTCTGCTGCCAGTATCAGCTCTGGGCTGGGCTTTGCTGGCGAGCTGTAGCACGTATTCCCGCGTCGCGCCGTTTCCTTCAGGCAGCGATGCCTTAACAAGCCCAGATGGTTTTCCTTAATTCCCCTGATTGCTGATATTTCCTATTTTCAGAGTTTGGGATCTTTCTGCTCAGTGGCAGCTCTTCACCGTGTGAAATATTAATTGCATAATATGAAAAAGAGCTTTTCAAGGGACCCATTCCTTAATAGTGCTAATGTTGCTGGAGCTCAGAGGAACTTCCTTTGGGGAGCTATTTTTCTTTTTAAAAAGCAACAAAGAAAATAGGGAGATGGTAGCCAAATACAGGGAGACCCAAACCCAACACAGTAGGTTATATGTAGCCTTTATTTTTTTCTGCTGTAGGGAGTTTTTAAGGCTGCAAATCTGCATTAGTTTTTTGTTCTAATCGCCTTTACATACCCTTTCTTTCATGCTTTACTTCATTTTTCCAGCCCCTTTATATAATGCGAGCAGGCAAGTCTGCTTCATGGACTATCATAGCTTAGGCTACTGTGCTGTCCTGGGACAGGCTGGACTGAGATCAGGTCTGCTGGAAAGCACTAAATGAAACACCTTTCTTTGGATATAATCAGCTATATTCTGTAATGCCTGTTTGGTTGGGAGGATGGTAGTACCAGAAATAGCCCTTGGAGAAGGCCAGAACAATTCACTTTGCCGGTGTCCTTGGAAGGTGATACACGTAAGTGAAGAAACCAGCAGAGGGGCTATGAATGAGTGCAAAGATCTCTGCCGCTTCAAAATGTTACTTAGGTTTCTTCCCAAAGCACAGGCAGGGAACCAAGCCCCAGAACGCTGCACTGAAAGACTCTCAGGCAAACCAGCCGTGAAGCTGGGAGCAGAAGCCAAACTTTATTGCAAATTCCGTGTTGCTCCGGTATTATATATCCCTAAGTGCATCTCTCTAATGGGCACTTCTAGCCAGAAAGTCGGCTGCCCTTCTCTTGGTGGTATTTCGTGCTTTGAATAATGAGCATTAAGGGGTTTGTTGGTCATTTAAATGCTACAATTCCAAGCACTTAAACACACTTAGCAGGTTCTGAATCTCTCTGTTTCTGAGCCAAGTGGCATTTTGAAAAGCATTAAGTTAAGTAGTCTCCCACAATAATTTTGTGCTCCCTTTTTGAGCTTTCTGTACCGGAGCGCGCTTTGAATCTATCGCTGTATTGATTTTGGTATTTTGCCATTCTCAAAGCTTTCTTCTGGATTTTTCTGCTGAAGCAGTTGCTTATTCAGATGCCTGTGTTCAGAGTTGGAATCGGCTCCATGTGCTGCACACTTGGAGATCACTTTCCTATTGCTCTTCCTCAAGGGCCAGACAGGAAGCTCATTCCTAACCACATGTGTAGGGAGACCTGGGAGTGGATGTGAGATCCCCTGGTTGTTGAATCTTTTTGCTGGCATTCCCCTCCCTGAAAAATTCCAGAAACTTTTGCTACTGCTTTAAGAAAAAACACGGTTCAAAGACAACTTTTCCAGGGTGATCTGAGTAGGTCAGTTTAAAGAACAGCCGAAAAAATCCCAGTGCAGTGATGATCGTAATTAACCACCAGTATCTGAGGATTAACGTAGCCATGGTTACTACTCCTAGATATACTAACACGAACAGAAGAGGAACAAGCAGATGTAAGAAAACCGCAGCGTTTTGAGGGGCTGTTTTTGCGGCACGGCCTTCTCTGGTCACGGGGTGCAGCCGTGAAATGTTGTTCAGTCGCCTTCGGAGATGAGTACAGGCAGCGGTCACCGGGTTTGCTCAGTGCTCAGGTCTTGCCAGCCCTTGGCGAGTGGAAAGCTGGGCTCCTGAGGTTTTCTCACCTCGGTGACGCACTGCCTGCCCAACCAAACTTTCAAATTTCAGTTTCTAATTGCAGACATTCGATTTGAGGCATCTTGGCATGATTTTTGAGGAACTTGGAGTTCCCGTACCTCAAGTCAGAGTCAAGGGGGAGGATGGGGGGGGAACTTGCAAAGAGGATCTTCAGCCATTACCTGCCTGTGTTTTGAGACCCTGATGTGCACGATGCAGTGGAAGGGAAGGGCAGCGTTGCTGACTGGCCGTGCTTCTGACATGCCCTCCCTGTAGCTCAGCATCTTTCTCACAGGGCAGTGCGCAAAAACCAGTGCAAAAACCAAGACATAGCCTGCTAATCACAAAGAGAAATACTTTTTTTTCTTTTTGTTTTTTTGTTTTTTTTTTTTAAGCTGCATTCTGCATTGTGGTATCTGCAGTCCAGATATAGTTTGTTACAGTGTGACATGTAGAATATTTCCCTAGAGTTATTTCCTAAAATGTGGGGGTGCACTCTTTAGCTACTTGATGTCCACCTGGAGAATTCAGATAGGCAAATGGGTATTTTCTTTCACAGGTTCCAGGCTGGACCTAAATGTGGGTTTTCCAAACACAACTGAATGTTTTACCTAGACTTTGAATTTTCAAGTTAGAGCAAAACCAGGACCTGACTGGAACAACAATAGGGGTGAGAACAGAGGTTGTATTAAGTCCTGCACTGGTGTTATTTCTCATGCAAGTTTCTCATCTATCAGGTTTGCCACATTTGGCTAATTTAGTCTTGAATCTCCTCTTTCTTTGGCTTTAGAGGAAAAGAGATCTGACAGTAGCGGGTAACACAGAGTGGTGGCATTAGTGTATTTGTGCGGGGTTTCTGAGCAGCCTGACTGCTGCAGCAGGCCGAGTGACATTTCTGAACGGCGCTAACGCAGCCCCGCTCAGTTCTTCCTGCAAGTCCTGCCCCTCTCCTTCTGTGGTCCCTCCTACCTCCATGAGGAGACCCACCTCCGAAAAGATTCAGTAATTTTAAATGGAAGAAAGGAAAATTAAGGAGGACGCTATTGGACAGAACGCTGTTTCACATTTGGTTTCAACCAGGTCAGCTATGGCTCATGTTTGGAATTAAATATTCAGTAAGAAAAATAGTGGGTGTCTTGCACTGCCTTTTCTCCTGGGATTTCATCAAAGGCTAAATCAAATAACATCATTATTATTAATGTTAATGAGGTAGTCTAAGTGGCATTTTATGTATCTTCTCATGAAACAAAACAAGCTTTAAAACCATGAACAGTCCAGTTTTGTCTACCAGACACACGCGACCTTTGGAGGAAATAGCAGTGGAGAGAGACTCCCTGCCTGTAGGGACAGAAGGACCACCCTGGCCACAAGATGATGGTGTTCTGAAAGTCTAACTTCATGCTATACATCCGTAAGGCCGTGTGAGAGAGGTACTCCCTCAGCCTCCACTATGCCATTTGCCGTGCATTTGGTTGGAAATTCTTTCTCTGGAGCTCACTCTATTGAAAAATCTTTATTATGCAAAACTCTCCCCCAAAGTTTGTCTCGTCATCAGTCAGGTCCTGAATGCAGACTGCAGTTCTGTCTACGGAGTTACTGCAAAGCCTTTTCCATTTTAATAAGTTTTGGGTGTCCCAAGAGACTGGTAGACAATGGAAATTACACAGCGCATGTCAAACCTGCTGCTATGCTTTCTTTGAAATATCTCAAAATGGAGGAAAAGAGGTAGAAGTTTTCTGCTTGATTTGTCGTCTTTTCCATTTGGTACAATTACTGTGTGAGTCACTCACCTTTAAGAATGCTTTGAAGGGGAAAGTTGATTATTAGATACATAAGAATAATGAATCACACTCGATAGAAAATTCATTTTTCCCTTCTTTTTGTGCCACGTTACCTAGACCATCAATTACTGGGAAAAAATCCCTGCCACATATGGAAATTTATCATAGGTAGAAATTTCTCATAGGAGAAAAATGGAATGAACACCCTATTGATTTTGTAAGTAGGAAGCATAGGTGAGTTTTCAACGACAGGATAATGATATTAGCTATTGTAGATCTCCAGGGAGTTTTCATGAGGTTTCTAGTTCTAATTATGAAAATGTTTTCCAGTCACCTCTATTCCAAGAAGCACCTTGCAATTTCTTGTATGCGAAGAGATCAGCATCTTAGAGACTCTCAAAATAGATGTGCTATATACAGTGAAGCTATCAAGGTTAGAACAGAAATGTCTGGAATAGGATGTTTCTCCAGAATTAAAAAAATAATAAATCTGAAAAATAGTAAGAGGCAAATTTCAGCCATCTTTTTCTGAATTTGATTCATTGCTGAGACCTTGTTTTGGATGCACAAAGTATGATGGTTCTCGTCTTTGTATGCCTATGAATGCAACACACAAGCAAGGATGGAAGATGTAGCACTGCTCCTCTCTGCAGGTTTAGTGCTCATATCAAATCCTGCCTGGAACAAAAGGAGGCACAAAAGGAGGGTGCAGGGCAGGCGAGGGGGCTTTGTTCATGTGCTTCTTTTTGTTTTAGCATGGGAATAGTTCCTCCGAGAGAGGTTCACAGATAATGGGAACCCATGGGATATTTTCTCTTTTGTGGAATGCCAGTAGTTGGTGAAAACTCGCTGCCTGATTTGTCTCTCTAGAGTAGATTAGCCTTTGTTATCTGTGGCACTGGAATTAATCACTGTGGCAAACTTTTAGTTTAGGGTATTCTTTAGACAGCTAATGAACCAAAATCAAAAAGACTTAATGGAGCTGTTACCTCCCTGAGTGTTGCATGAAAGAAGCGGGCAAAATTTACTCTGTTCCATTGAGAGAACTGTGCTGATCTGGCACTTCAAACAAAAGCCATTAATTGTCTTAAATGACTCCAGATAATGAGGTTTAGTAATAGGCTTTTGTTTTAATACAGCTTTGAAATGCTAAACCACATAAATCTGTGTAATGCCTCAGAATAAGCAACATTTAAGGTAACAGGTAGGTTTGACTTCATAAACAGTGCCTGTGCAAACTGGATAAAGCTGTATCCATTCAGCTACGTGAATGATTAGTTGATGTTAAGAATAATTTTAAAATATGCATTTGTTTGAACACTTCGGGGTGCAGAGTGGAAAATAAGGTCATTTTGTTGCAGTGCTTAGGTACCTTTTTGTAATGAAATACATTACTGTTGATTTTCAGTAGAGCCCAATTGCTGTTTGCCTTAAATTGAAGACTTAAAAATCTTAAAATCTGCTTGACAAACTGCAACAGCTGTACTCTGAAGAGCTCAGTATACACCTGCTTTCTCTTACAAGTGTGTATCTAAAAGAAGGTAGAAGATCTCTATACACAGTGATACTCTGCAGTCACATGAGAGACCATTGGGGAATGCATCCTCATTTGACTGTAGCATCACATCAGGATTTCCCCCACTTTTCTGTTAGGGAAATTGCAGATACAGACACATGGTGATATGTGTGTAATTAGAAAAGGAAACCACAAGCTAAATATGAAGGTGCTTTCTCCAATATCTGGACTGGTTCTGCCTAAAAAGACACCTTGTAGCATTGCACAGTGAAGGAAATCCCCCAATCACAAATCTGAGAGCGCGCTTCCTCATGCAGTGCAACACTGAAGTAAAAATTAAGACAAGGACTCATATGTTTCTTGAAGCTTTAAAATCTGCAGGGGAGATGTGTATAATGGCAACATTTCAAATCAATTTGCAAGCAACCTGATTTTAGAAGAATTGAGGTTGAAAGTGTTGCAAGAGAAATTGACTAAGAACCAAGCAACAACCCGATTTTACACATCCACATCTCTAAAAATCCAGATATTAATATCTCTACTCAATATGTCATTGCCCATCCTTTGTGCCACATTCTTATTTGGCCCAGTTCCTCCCTTCCACTTGTATATTAATTAATACCAGCAGTCTGCTTTTAGCATTAGGACTCACTGTGATGGTCATAAAGAAATGCACAGTAGTGCAAGCCCTGACAGCTAAGAGCTGTAAAGTCCTAGGAAATAGTTTCTCCCTCATTTTCTTTAAATGGAAATGCTGTGGGTTTTGTTTTGTATTTGTTTTTTTTTTTTTTTTTTTGTTTTTTTTTTTGTTTTGGGGTTTTTTTAAACTTTTTTTTTTCTGGCAATATATTAGCAAATCTTGGTGTTCATGCAGCATGCTGTGCAATTAACAGGAGCTGTGTAATTAACTCATGTCACCACTGCATTGTGAAAGCAAGAGGAAATGTCCCTGTCTCTTGGCAGGGGCAAGTATATGGCAGCCAATTTGCATTATAATAGCTGCTTTCTTGGGGCAAAGTTGATCTTTTTTTCTCCATACTTTTATTCTCCCCAAATCCACAAGGTAAGGGAGTTCATGATCTCAGAAAAATGGCATAGCAAAATGCTGTGCTTGAGTCTAGCTATCCTAAATTGGGGTTTGGTATTTAAATTCACAAGAAAGAATGTTTTTCTTGGGATGGGTATAGGGCATCCTCTGCCCATATGTCCAGCCTGTCTGTTCCTGGGGGGAAGTATCACAGCTGACCTTAGCAGGACATTCTGGGAAAACATATTTGGGAATGGGAATCTTTAGTAGCATCTTGTGTTAAGTGCCTTAGTTTTGTGAGACAAGGCTTTGGGGTGTATTTGATACCAAGGAATAACTTGCTGACAGTATCTCTTCCTAAATGACCTAAGTGTTGGCAGTCTTATTTCTCCCAGTGAAAAGATACTTCTGAATCGCAAACCATCTTTTGCTAAAGTAAAAATAGCCTTTATTTACATTCATGTTGCATGTGTTAGTTCTTCTGTGCCTTTTTTGCCTTTGCTTTTCTTGTTTCTATCTTCTTCTTTCTACGCATATTGATTTTTATTGCCATTCCATTTCTTTTAACTCATCTCTGTATTATACTTGTCTAATCTGGTTTTCTTTTCTTTTCCCTTTCTGGAGTCACAGTAGTGTCTAAGTGGTTTTTTGTCTCCCAGATCTGGTTTCCTTGATTCACCTGTATCCTTCTGCCCTCAGTTCTGTGATGGCTCTTGTCTCTTATCAGTTATGTTTGCCTGTATATTATTCTCAGTGGGGATGAGCAATCTTGATGTCTTAACAGGCTGAATAGTTAAGGCACTCTGAAGGACACAGTATATTCACCTAAGTCCCAAAAGCTCCAGAACCTGCACGGCCTAATTCCCCCTCGGACTGAGCCAGAATTTTGACCGATCTGGTAACTTTTGACCTTATAACATGACTATAGACCTGATGTTGAAAAGCAGGCCAGCACTGATCATTGTGTCACTTTGGTTTTCAGATATTCAATGCGTTAAAATGTTGAGGAGAATGATTAAATTGATTTGCTAGCAATCCTCAGGCAGGGTTGTTTGGGAAAAGGTGGACTGAATTTGCTGAGGTTTGCTTCAGTCTTCTGTGCTGGATATAATTTGCTCAGTGGGCCACTGGGTCACAAGGTGGAGAGAATGTTATTGCTGTCATCTGCAACCTTCAAAACTCTATTTTTCAGTTATAAGTAAATGAACTTGAATGTTTTTGACTTGGAACTGGTACTATATTATTGCCTTCCACTCTTCTCTTTGGGCTGTGCTTTGTGGCTGAAAGCCTCTCCCATGATACCCAACTTCTCTCCAGAATAGACCATCCCTCCTCAGTCTCCCTTTTTATTGTGGTAAAAGGCATTCTGTTGAAAGGGAAAAACCTACATTTAAGATGTGGAAACATGGAAGAGAGAGTGTGGTGGTCTTCAGTCCAGAAAGTTTTATTTCACTAATTAGAAATACTGTAAGGGCGGTACTTCAATTACGTGCAAGTGTGTGTAGTTAATTGGAGTTCATTATTTATCTGAAGTAATAGGTCGCTTTTTGGCACATCACCATTTTCTTTCACCTGGGCTCTGACCCAGCATTTGCTGAGAGTAACAGACGACTTTGCTGGCCATTAGCTTGGGCTCCAGATGTCTGAATGTGACTCTCATTCAGCCTCGTGCCTTCAGGACAAGAGTAGGTGGTTGAAGAAAGTGAGTGGGCATCTGCATTTCCTTGTGCACAGCACAGAGACACCGGCTGTTTCTGCCTGGAATGGCCACGTGTTTGGTTTTGAGTGACAATTTTTTTCAAGCTTTGAAAACAGACATACACAAAGGCCTTATAGAAGGAAGTTGCATGGCATTTGTAGCAAGTGAAAATGAAACTCTCCAGCATTCTTAAACTTTTGAATGGTTACTACTTCTTCGGTAATTTCTCCAAGTAGTCTGAGGAAGTTAAAAAAACATCTTGGTAGTTTCACAGGGAAAATCCTGGGAAATTATATTTTTTTTCTGAGACAATACCCCATGCTAGCTTTAAATCTGAGCTGGAAGCCATCATAGTATATAATGCATAATTCAGCCTGACACTAGCATGTTTTCCCAAAAGTGTATTAAGTTAATATTCTTATATGGGTTGAGAGTTCAAAAAGCTTATGTATAAATAGTTCAATTAAAGTCAAGAGTATGCAGTGCTTCGCACTCAGAGAGGGGAATGTTATACATTTATTAAGAGAAGTTTATTGAACTTTATTTTGCCCTCTTTGCTGACACTTTGGTGGAAGAGTTCTCCACTGCTGGAACTACTTTGAGTCAGGGAGCTGCATTAATCCATGCTGAGGCAGGCCCCTGTGAAATAAGGCAGTCACTGTCCCATCCTCTGTACCATGTTTGAACACCAGCTTGAATGGACAGTTGCAGTGAAAAGAAGCTGAATTGCTGTGTCAAAGGTCTTCGACGACAGGTTTCTTAGCTTGTCGCCTTGTCTACAGGATTTGGGTTCTTGGGACTGGTGTTACAAGAATTTGCATTGGTCTGCATGCCAAGAAAATATTATGGAGGGTGGAAACAGAACATGCAGCGAAATTTCTTAGGGACACAGATATTTTAGCCATGATAACTTAAGGACCAGTAATGCAGAAGAAGGGCTCTGTGCCTATAAGCTTGTCTATGTTTTCTGGCTATTCGTTTTTATAAAAGTTACTACTGTACCCAGAAGCCTTGTCTCACTTAGGACCGCAGAGATACTGGCACAAAAAGAGCTGTGCCTTTGTGTGTATTTCAATATATTTGGATTGTTTATGTTTGATCTTTAATTCTAGGTCTGCAATGCATCTTTTTATTTATACTGAGTTATTGATACATATTTAATTTTACCTGTATTTTAAGATAGCATTCTGTTCAGGGAATTATTTTTCTTCTTAGAAGTGTCATAAATGATGCAGTCCCGTCTTGGCTTGATCTGTTTGTGCGTATGATTTATGTAACGTTGCTATTAAATTTTTATTTGCACCCTACTGTGCAAGCTACATAGCCTCACATTCAGAAGTAGGTAACGGGGCTATCATTTTAGTAGATCCACACATGGGAACAGCAGGTAGTTTGCAGTGCTCCCTCCCCTAATGATCTTCTAATGTAATTAACTGATACATCGGCAGGATTATACTTTGAGCAGTTTAACCCCAGTATTTTTAAAGCAACGCAGTGTTTTATCACCTTGAATGATACATTTTACATGATTCAAGGATTTTGCTGCTTGAAAAATATCTGTATTTTCCTCTGTTGTTTATTCCCATGTTCAGAATGAATCACGAGTATTGGCAACGAATAACATATATAACAGGAATGAGATGGCATCGGCTTTCAAGAACATTTCAATCACCTCTTTTGATTAGCCTCAACGGGGAATATTAGATATGACTTGTGTGCTTTTCTGGCTTGTCTGCCATGAATTGAAGAGGATGTAAATTCTTCTCTGTGAGCATGCACAGTTAACAATGAAATAATAGTCCTTCCCTAGATATTATACAATAGGATGGAATGATTTACCAGTGTAACTTAGGCACCTTTGGAAATGTAAATAGTGCCTTATTCTGGATGACTCAAGCATGATTAAAATGAAAGCAATAAAGACAAGGGAAGAAAGAGAGGGGGTGGGTATTTTTAAGGCCAGGAGCCTCTCGTAAGCACACATGCTTGGCTTGTTTAAACAGCATTTATAGGTCATGCGGGTTTTCTTTTTAAAAAAAAAAACAACAACAGGCTGTACTGTATGCCATATAATTCCTCTAATAACACACCTAAAATAAATCATTCATCGTCAAAACCCTGTGGAGATAATTGGGATTTGACAGTAATTTCAAATGAGTTGGCACTGCAGGAACACCAGGCAAGTTTCTTTCTTGAATACTCATTAGTTGCCCTTTTTAAGTCCTACCAAGCTACAGACAAGAGATGATACTCCACACTGAATAACTGCACCATCTTCCCTTTGTGGACAGAAATAATTAGGCATACACTGGCATGTTATGATTCAGAATAAAGGACATCCAGTACCACCTTTTGCTGGTGATTCTACTTGGCTTCTTTACTCTGCAGTCATCTTCTGATGGTGTCTTCAACTCTCATTTCTCAGAAATCTCTCTGCTCCTCAATCCTGCTACTTCATCAAATGGAAAAAAATAGAGAAGAAAAATATTACTATCCAAATTTAGGCAGATGGACATTCAGCATTATCTAATTGCTCTAGTTTACTGCAACACACTGAAGGAAACCTGAGTCCACCACAGGACAGAGTCATTGGATATGATAGTGATTTCTCCAGTGTCAGAATGCTGACTGTAAAGAAATTCTCCCTTTTGGATTATCATATGTATCAGATAACCCAAAAGTGGGTTGATTTTTACTTTGGGGATTAATATTATGAGAACTAGGACTTGACGTAGCGTCCACTGAAACAATGACTGAATTCTCATTGACTTTAGAATAAAAATAATCTGACCACAGATCTTCCAGTGCTTAGTTTTACTGTTAATATGTTTCTTATTAGAAATTGTTTGCTTTTGTTAATATTTATGGAGACAAGGGGACTGGGAGGGTAGTTAATAATTGGCAGAAGTTGACAGTTTTCATAATGGAACAGAAGATTCTTATATTTAATGAGTGGGAAGAAGAATGGCAAAAGGATTAGGGAGGTGCAGTCCAGATAAGCAGCTCTGGTAGTTGAGTGCAGCTGTAGCAAATCAACTGAACTATTCCAGTTACCTGGAAGTCTGTCCCATACAGTCTAAAAGCATCCAGTGTCGTACCCGTTCACCTTGCCCATTCCCATGACTAAGCTGTAAAAGTGAAGAATTGTAGCAGCCCATAGTAAAGAGCATAAAGGAGCACCAGTATACATGCACGCAAAGAAGAAAGCAGTAACGCTGGTGCAAATGACAGATAAAAAAAATCCTATCTCCATTCAGATCTGACGGTTTGTCTGTAAATCAGTATACACTGCTTGTAAAAGAGCAGTGACAGAGAAAAGCCAGCAGGATTTCTTAAGAACCTCATTCATTCTGCTCCACTGATGAGCTCCATGGAGCTAATTTGTTGAGAGGACTCTTCCAAATGGGCATGCATTTCCCAAAGCAAATTTTATTGATGGCAGTCAGTAATGATAAGCGAGGATCTCATCACTGCTTAAGAAACTTTGTTCTCTTCACAGCATTTCTTAGTGAAACTGTTACCTGAAATAAAAGCCCTCGAAACCAAAACTAGTTTAGAGAGGAGATACTGCTTTATTCAACGTCGGGTGCTAGGGGGTAAAACCCACAAATCTAGCACACCTTACCGGGGATATTCGCCCATTATTTATACACAAAATATTCTCATAATTCTGCCTGCCTAATACATAACTCCACCTAGGCTTACATATTCATTAGAATGACCGATAGTCTTTTTGCACATGCGTATCAAATTTTTCTGTGTCGGCAAAACACCTCTGTGCAAGCGTGAGTGTCTCAGTGGTCGTTTGGGTAAGGACACCCTTCCTCACATTATCCTTTTAAGGTATTGAGTCATCTCAGGACAGTAAAAGTTTGCTGTAAGTTTGCCAGCTTCTTGAAGATAATAAGGATGTTCTGTGAAGTAGCCATAACTCTATCCTAATTGGTATAGGAGTACATACTTGATGTATAGAAGAGCCTTGAAGTGATTAACTACTTCTTGTTATTCCATCCTTGGTGATGAGCTACTTCTGTCTGTCTCCTCATTATTGCTATTTGTAACATCAGCTCAGTGACTATTTTTTTGTACACAGTAAGAAGGTCAGTAATTAGCTATTTTCTCACACAATAAGAAGGTTAGTAAAAAACAGTAATTTTAGAAACAAAGCAGAGGCCTGTCTTTGGTAACAAAACAGGCAATAGGAATTTAATGCAAATAGGCTATATCCTTATTCAACGGATATTCTCATGTGGAATCTTCTGAAACACTGGAGGCTTAGGTGGCTTCACAACTTTGGAAACCAAATTTCCTCCAGGGTAATGGGAAATTTTTTCCAGTTTAATAGGAATAATTCCAGCATTCCATGAGCTGTGAAGCTATGGCAGAGGAATGGAAGAGAAAGCGCTTCTGTAAAGTCTCCTGCTGCCTGGCTTTTCATGTTATTTTTGGCACCGCAGCATCACTGTGCTACATGGGGGACACGGACATCTATATCCCATCATAGCGTATTCTCTCTCAGGAATATCCTGACCTAAGCAGAGGAAGTAATTTCACTGGCAGTCTGAAGTTTCCCCAGTGACACAGTTTGATTATGTCTCTGGCTTATGTTTGCATTCCAGAATGTGGAATGTTTCTTCTAAAGGACTCATGGTGGTTGGTAGAAGCCAAAGCTATTTCAGTCTCTCCATTTCTCTTCCTTCTTAACAGGTATTGGGGCAGGGACTGCTATTTCAAAGTCAGCTTGTATTAGACATTNTACTGCAACACACTGAAGGAAACCTGAGTCCACCACAGGACAGAGTCATTGGATATGATAGTGATTTCTCCAGTGTCAGAATGCTGACTGTAAAGAAATTCTCCCTTTTGGATTATCATATGTATCAGATAACCCAAAAGTGGGTTGATTTTTACTTTGGGGATTAATATTATGAGAACTAGGACTTGACGTAGCGTCCACTGAAACAATGACTGAATTCTCATTGACTTTAGAATAAAAATAATCTGACCACAGATCTTCCAGTGCTTAGTTTTACTGTTAATATGTTTCTTATTAGAAATTGTTTGCTTTTGTTAATATTTATGGAGACAAGGGGACTGGGAGGGTAGTTAATAATTGGCAGAAGTTGACAGTTTTCATAATGGAACAGAAGATTCTTATATTTAATGAGTGGGAAGAAGAATGGCAAAAGGATTAGGGAGGTGCAGTCCAGATAAGCAGCTCTGGTAGTTGAGTGCAGCTGTAGCAAATCAACTGAACTATTCCAGTTACCTGGAAGTCTGTCCCATACAGTCTAAAAGCATCCAGTGTCGTACCCGTTCACCTTGCCCATTCCCATGACTAAGCTGTAAAAGTGAAGAATTGTAGCAGCCCATAGTAAAGAGCATAAAGGAGCACCAGTATACATGCACGCAAAGAAGAAAGCAGTAACGCTGGTGCAAATGACAGATAAAAAAAATCCTATCTCCATTCAGATCTGACGGTTTGTCTGTAAATCAGTATACACTGCTTGTAAAAGAGCAGTGACAGAGAAAAGCCAGCAGGATTTCTTAAGAACCTCATTCATTCTGCTCCACTGATGAGCTCCATGGAGCTAATTTGTTGAGAGGACTCTTCCAAATGGGCATGCATTTCCCAAAGCAAATTTTATTGATGGCAGTCAGTAATGATAAGCGAGTATCTCATCACTGCTTAAGAAACTTTGTTCTCTTCACAGCATTTCTTAGTGAAACTGTTACCTGAAATAAAAGCCCTCGAAACCAAAACTAGTTTAGAGAGGAGATACTGCTTTATTCAACGTCGGGTGCTAGGGGGTAAAACCCACAAATCTAGCACACCTTACCGGGGATATTCGCCCATTATTTATACACAAAATATTCTCATAATTCTGCCTGCCTAATACATAACTCCACCTAGGCTTACATATTCATTAGAATGACCGATAGTCTTTTTGCACATGCGTATCAAATTTTTCTGTGTCGGCAAAACACCTCTGTGCAAGCGTGAGTGTCTCAGTGGTCGTTTGGGTAAGGACACCCTTCCTCACATTATCCTTTTAAGGTATTGAGTCATCTCAGGACAGTAAAAGTTTGCTGTAAGTTTGCCAGCTTCTTGAAGATAATAAGGATGTTCTGTGAAGTAGCCATAACTCTATCCTAATTGGTATAGGAGTACATACTTGATGTATAGAAGAGCCTTGAAGTGATTAACTA
>VYZM01017133.1:85006-96941 GCA_013398915.1 Dromas ardeola | reverse complement strand
CTATCTATTTTTTTGTACACAGTAAGAAGGTCAGTAATTAGCTATTTTCTCACACAATAAGAAGGTTAGTAAAAAACAGTAATTTTAGAAACAAAGCAGAGGCCTGTCTTTGGTAACAAAACAGGCAATAGGAATTTAATGCAAATAGGCTATATCCTTATTCAACGGATATTCTCATGTGGAATCTTCTGAAACACTGGAGGCTTAGGTGGCTTCACAACTTTGGAAACCAAATTTCCTCCAGGGTAATGGGAAATTTTTTCCAGTTTAATAGGAATAATTCCAGCATTCCATGAGCTGTGAAGCTATGGCAGAGGAATGGAAGAGAAAGCGCTTCTGTAAAGTCTCCTGCTGCCTG
This sequence comes from Dromas ardeola, assembly GCA_013398915.1. Lineage (NCBI taxonomy): Eukaryota > Metazoa > Chordata > Aves > Charadriiformes > Dromadidae > Dromas > Dromas ardeola. Next base: position 96,583 of record VYZM01017133.1, on the reverse strand, counting down.
GCTTTTCATGTTATTTTTGGCACCGCAGCATCACTGTGCTACATGGGGGACACGGACATCTATATCCCATCATAGCGTATTCTCTCTCAGGAATATCCTGACCTAAGCAGAGGAAGTAATTTCACTGGCAGTCTGAAGTTTCCCCAGTGACACAGTTTGATTATGTCTCTGGCTTATGTTTGCATTCCAGAATGTGGAATGTTTCTTCTAAAGGACTCATGGTGGTTGGTAGAAGCCAAAGCTATTTCAGTCTCTCCATTTCTCTTCCTTCTTAACAGGTATTGGGGCAGGGACTGCTATTTCAAAGTCAGCTTGTATTAGACATTAAAAAAGAAAGGAAAGAAAGAAAGAATGGGAACAGAAAAAAAAAGAAATAAGATGTGGGAAAATCCCAACTATTGATCCAGAGCCAGCATAAGTCAGTGTAGCTGTGTTGCAATTGGGGATGTCACACTGATTTACACTAGCTGAGAATCTGGCATCCAACTAATTTGTGAAAGAAAACGTACGATGAAATTAAAAACTACCAAACCAATTCTTTACTATATCAGCTTGGTGCTTAATGCCATGCCAGTGGAGCAGAAAATGACACTTCCATTTTAACAGTTTATGGCTTCTTCAAGAAAAAAGTACAGAAAATATGAAGCCAAAGCCCAAACAAAGCAGATGAATTGCAGAGTTTCTATCTCTTTTAGTGATGCACTTCTGGAAAACAATTTTCTGTTTTACTGGTCATGGAAAATTAATCATATGTTTGATGATTTGTATCCTGCTGTTGTTGTCGTCTTCTCATTTTTTTGGCTCCATGCTATTTAATTTCAGTAAGTGTAATTTCTAGAGGGAACAGAATGAACTGAGGGCCTCCCACCTACATATCCACGTCTTTTATCAGCGTTTTTTAATGACTGACTGGTAGTCTGCTACAAGCCTTTTAAATTTACCCGCTAACTATTGTCAGTTCCCTCTTCAGTAGTGGATGCATGTAGAAATACAAATACATATGCGTGTATATACATATATGTATATATGTATGAGAAATACTTTGGCACTGGTTAAGGATGAGACCAGTCGGGTTTTTTTACAGAAGATACTCTAACCCTCCATGTAGTTTAATAGAGAATATTTTCATTTGTGGAAGATGGATAGTTGAGAGGGTAGTTGAGAGTTTTCTTTAAATATCTAGAATCTAGTGGAAGAGCTCCAGTTCTCTCTAGTAGTTCCTGTAGAATGATCCAAAACCCGTAAAAAGATTATTTTATTCTCTTAAGGCTAGAGGGATTTTCTGTGGGGGGCTGAGCACAACTACCTGGTGATTCTCTCAGCAGCTTCCAAAATGTGGTATGACTAGAAGAGCCCTTTGAATTTCCAGAAGCCCATACAGATGGAATTGCCATTCCTTGCAGCTTCTCTGGCTTTGCTTCTGCCCTAGATTTCAGATAATCTGGACAGCTATCATGAGTTTCACCCCTAATTATCAGACAGCCAGTTAGGTCTTTTGCTAGCCTGTTTTATGCGTTTATTCACTATTGTCATACTGAGTGGTTCACCAACTTTAATGCAGAGGAATGAGTTAGGGAAGTGCAATTATCTCCTACTTTATAAGTCAGAACCAAAGTAATGGGAAGTAAGAGGCTTTTAAAAATTTGTCCAGATAGTTTCATCAAGATCATACAGGACGTTGAGACAATGTTGAATGCAAGACATTGAGATCAACCCCTAAGATTTCTAACTGCAATGGAGTAGCAAAGGCAGATAATAAAGTGTCTTTCATATATCATGGGGAATCCTGAACTCGGTGTCAGTGGAGTGCTGACTGGAATAGGAAAGATCCAAATGTGTGTGTAACTGTTTTCCAATGCCTTGTGATTGACTCTGCTGTGAAAACAAAATTCTGCACGTGGCAGTCTAATGCTCTGCTTTATCACATGTTAGGCAGATGGACCAGGATGTTCTTTAAACTGTCTTTTTTATCAGAATTAAGGTAATAACTTATCTGAAGTTGGAAAGCAGCCGGGGGAGGAGGGGACACATGTGGAGAACATGTCCTGCTCTTGTACTCATGGCTTCCTCTCTTTTCTTTTTCAGTGAGTATGTTTTTGAACACATTAACCCCCAAGTTCTATGTTGCCCTGACAGGCACTTCATCATTAATCTCGGGACTTATTTTGGTAAGTACTAGATATATTAATATCACTTTACAAATTGATTTTGTTGTCCAGAATGGGATTTCAGACTTTATCCACATTAATAGGTGTTGGGGTTTTTTTCCTTAAACTTACATTTCTGCAGTACATAAATGTTGTCTTTCTTTATTTGTACTTCCTTTTCTGGTGGGGAAAAAAAAAGAGAGAAAATGTTTCAGTGCTATGTGTCTTTGAAGAAAAAAAGTCTTGAAGGACAATGTGCCCCACTAACAACCCAACAGTAATTCATAACAATCGTCTGCATGTTAAGTGTTTCAATCAACAAATACTACAGAAATAAAAAGGACAGTAAGAAGAAGAGGAGGAGAGGTACCAACTATCTCAGTTTGGCATGGTCCTTTTAGAACATTACGGCAGGACTTATTTGAGAAACAGCGAGCAGAATATTAGCAATGAACCCAGTTCTGGTGCCAAGATTCCAAGGGATAATTATTTCAGATCTTCACTTTTAAAATCTTTTTCAATACATATCGGCCTGTTTGCATAAAGATCTGAAGAGTATTTTTAAACCATTTAAAAATCCCTCCTCCCATATGTAATCCCTGAGGACTTCGTTGTGCAAATTGATGCAGTGAGTGAATCATCATGCCATCACAGTGGCATTATTTTACCTCCAACAAATGGAGGTAAAAAATCTAAGAATCTGCATGGTGTACTTCGGGTATTGTGCTTATACTGGGCTGTTCTGTTTCCTCACGGCCGAGAGCTGGTTTTTTACTTACACAAATGAATGGAATGGAATGGAATGGAATGGAATAGAATAGAATAGAATAGAATAGAATAGAATAGAATAGAATAGAATAGAATAGAATAGAATAGAACAGAACATCTTAGTTGGAAAGGACCTACAGTGATCATCAATTCTGACTGCCTGACCACTTCAGGGCTGACCAAATTAAAGCATGTAATTAATAGGGCCATTGTCCAAATGCCTCTTAAACACTGACACGCTTGAGGCATTGACCACCTCTCTAGGAAGCCTGTTCCAGTGTTTGACCACCCTCTCGATAAAGAAGTGCTTCCTAATGTCCAACCTAAACCTCCCCTGGCACAGCTTTGAACCATTCCCACGTGTCCTATGACTGGATACCAGGGAGAAGAGCTCAGCACCTCCCTCTCCACTTCCCCTCCTCAGGGAAAGGTTGTCTTTGTTCTAGTTCTGTTTGTTCAGTTAGGTCCTGTGTCTAAAACCAGGTCGTATGCTTTTAGAATCTGCTGGATATAAGCTGCAGACCTTCCCTCACCATACCAAACTAGACATGTAATCAAGGGACCAATGAGACCAATTTTAGGAGTGTAGTTATCGTAGTGGTAAGTGGAAAGAGAGAGAGATGGCTAGGGGCTGGTTCACATCACCTTGGATCTACTGACCTCAGAGAAACCTGAAAGCGACTAGGATCCTAACTAAAGTGTATCAGTTTGGTGTGAGATATCCGCACCTCTCACTTTCCACATTGCCTGTAGCTGATGTAGACAAATGAATGGCATCCTTGGCTCCTGAATGCCTGTGAGACCCTCATCACTTAGATGACTTCAGGTGTAAAGCATCAGGTGCACTGCTGCTGTGCCTTGCTCTGAGGTTTCCTTGTAGCAGAAGGCAATTACTTAATGTCTGCACCTTGGGCATTCAGCATCCTTGTATGGATTGAGCCCCAAAGCACAGGACAGAGCTCCAGAGGCATCAGCAGATCTTTCAGAATATGAACAGGAGCCAGACCTGTAAGACTTGGATTCAGTTCAGCACAACTCACTCAAATGCATGGGAGGAAAATACTGAATGTTACATTCAGTACTGTCACTCAGAAAGAAGAAACATTCAAAAGGCCAGGCCTCACCGCCAAGATGAAAAGGAATGAGAGACATACATGGGTTCCACAGGCACAACTCCGTATTTTTTGTTGGAGAACGAAGACAGCAGGAGGAGGTGGCAAGAAAAAGATAGTCTGTGCCCTATGGAAATACCTTACAGAATCAAACAGGAACAAAACCCCTAAAGAGAGACTCAATTGTCTGTAACTAAATTCTGTGTATAGCATGATTGCAAATGTAGGTACGTTTTGTACTGTAGTCACGAAGGCAATTTCTGAGGAATGTACTCAGTAGGAGACTTGTGAGCAAGAAATTTCTAAGTGCTGTACTTTGATGGAAAGTGCAAGAAGAAAGTGGCAAGGGGTATTCAAGACTGTAATATGAAGAAGGGGGAGAAGGGCACCGATAGAAGCCTTCCAAGAAGAGATTAACTGAAGAAGTTCACCAAATGCTGTATGACAAAGTCCCTTACGAACAAGTTGAAGGAACAGTGAGGTGGTGAAGGTGTAGATGCAGACTGAAAGAAGATTGAAAGGCTTTTTTGTGGACCTTCACTACTGCTATCAGTTGTTGTCTCCTGTTCATATGTCACCATCCTAAATGTGCAAAAGATACATAGGCCAGGCAGGTAACAGCCAGGAACCCTAGACTGTGGGGACCAGTGTCTGTGCTGAGAGGAACATGTGGTCTGTAAATTGGATGATGGAAAAGGATCTCAGCAGACATGGTCATGGAAAGAAGAAACTGCAAGTTGAACAGACCATGCATCAGAAAATACAGCTGAGTAAGTTCTAGTGAGGTAGTGCTAGCCAATCACTAGCCCAGTTGTGCTTCAGCTTAAATATTTCTTAATAATCTTACTGTTCACCAATGGCCCTGTAACATGCTGAATTGTCTGCATTACCACCCACTTACCTGTCACACCACACAGCATCTGCAGTTCTAAAGGATTCTTAGTCCTGCTAATGGTATTAAGTGAAACTCTTCTATAAAATAAACATTCCCTTGTCAAATCTACATCGCTGGAGTATTTTTCAGATGACATGTACTAATATTCCTTGGAATTTTCCACCATATGGTCTGGCAGATTTCTTTCCATTATCAGTTGGCTGCAATTCCTAATCAGAAGGAGGAATCACAGCACTGCAGGTTATGAAATGATGGAAAATTCCATCATTTCAGAAGTGTGGTAACCGATGGGAAAGTGAACGCTTTTCCTATTTCATGTTTGGGTCATGAAACAATGACTCTCCAGAGTTCAGCTTTGGGCAACTTCATGCTATGTGAACTCCTTTGCAAAACACTACTCTCCTGTCTTATTTTGTCTCTTACTTTGTTTTCATTCTTTAGGTAAAATTCTGGCCTTGCTGTAGGCAATGTGACTTAAATGAAGCAAGGATTTCAGAGCTTCTTTCTTTTCAGGATAGCTCAGAACCATACAGAAAAGACTTTTCTGTCTCAAGCATTCTCCTTAATAATTACTTGACTACAGCACATAGTTTAAAATGCAAAAAAATAATTCATACTTAATTCATTCAGGAAAGCATTTAATTCATTCAATTCAATCATTAGTTTAAAATGAACAATTTAGCATATATTTAATTAATTCCTGTACTATTTTAGGGATCAAAAATAGGAACAAAATTAAGTCCCAAGCTGCATTAGAAATACTGTATTGGAAACTTGGTTTGACCACAGTTACTTTTAATCCAGTAAAAAACAGGGTTCTGTCTCACAGAATACAATGAGCTGTATTGTATTCCGTGTCTGAGAGGCTAAGCTTTTCCGCAGGTAGGGTAATAAAACTGTCAGGAAACACAACTGACGTCCAGTAAAAGCTGTGAACTGGAACTATGTAAATGCCACTAAGATTTCTAAGTAAGGCCACGTATGTAACATACAGTTATTGCCAGAGTGAAAGTTGTTTAGCAAATGTGGGTGGTATTTGCACTGGAAACTGATAGAATATCAGTTCTAACAAAGCACAGGCAGAAGTGAGCCCTGATCTTGAATCTCCACCAAGAATGCCTCGTTATTCTCCTTCAGAGCTTGGGACAATAATAAGGGTTTTCTGCTTCATGATAAGAAACACTCTACAATGGACAAATACCAGATCTTTCAAAGATAAGAATTAGAAAGCCAGTCTACAGAGATCGAGCATGAGTGTACACAGTAACTAGTGCTGAGCAGCTAGGCTGTCTGCAACTACCTGAGCATGTGTTTAGTATGTGAGGGTCCCAGCCTTTTGCAGCCAATAGTGATAGTACAGGAAGTCTGAGAGAGAACCTGAAATAACACAGAAGGGACCTCTCTTACTTTCTGTAGGTATTAATTGTTCTTCTGCTTGTTTTGTTACCTTTGCTGCAGAGGGGCAGAAAGGTGACTGAGTTCTCGGTTTTCCCACAGACTCCAGGGAAGGCTGACAATTGTGCAGGGACAATCTTTGGTGGCTGAAAAATGATAGTGGTAATTGTTCAAAGTTTCTGCTCTGCTCAACGGAGGCTCACAGGTCATGGAGGGCAGAATCCTTGTAGGGAGTTCCTAAGAAACTGGAAACACTTGCCAAGGAGCAGATGAGAGAGGAAGGGTCCGTAGGAAGGCAGGCTGTAACCGAGTCCTCAGACAAGAGAAAGGCTGGGTTCTACCCAGTTGAGAGAAGTACGAACTTAGTCCAGGCAATATATTACTTTCTTTCCCATTCCTGTATTTCCAGAGGCAGATGAAGTGTAAGTAAATAGCTGGTTTGAATAAGCCACTCGTTAGCACTGCATGTATCTTCTCATGCTGACTCCTTGAGATAAGACAAGTGGGTGTTCGGTAACCAGGAGCAGAATCTAAGATGATGCTAAACAAGTGTATTTCATCCAGAAGGAATGGAGCTGGATAGCCTTCAAGAATGAGACACTAGGAGCATCGTCAGAGGCGTACTGCGTACTGTTTCTTAGAACCAAGCTGGGCAGGACTGGAGGATCTGTTTGAGTCACTGGCTACCCCTAACAGCTAAATAAAACAGCCCAGGGGCTTGCTCTGTTCGAAGGCAAGTGGCATTGTATAGTCACATCCATATGGATAAACACTCTTGCCTCCCCAAAACAGGATGATCTTTTCCATACTGTCTACTGGAAACAGCCCCTGGGCTGTGATATCCCCAGAAGATGTCCAGTCATTGCCTGGGAGAGTTGGCACAGGCCAGGCAGCGTGCTAGCAAACAAACAGCATGGATGACTGAGCCAGCCAAACCTGTGCTGTCCTCCCATGTTGTTTACGAAATAGGGTTAACCATTGAATCAAGTTCTGCTATCGTTATCCTGTTCCTCAAGAGAGTAACTTTCATTTAAATCCATTATATTGGTTGTTACCGCCCCTCATACCAGAAGAGTACTCCAAATCTTACTCCTCTGAGACCTGGAAGCCTCATTACAAGGCTGAATGAGAACTCCGAGCTGTGGAAGTTGCTGGCAAACAAAATCCTTTACTGCTTTTGTTGAAGACTCAATACACATGCACTAGGAGAGGACTACAGTGTGTTTGCTGTAAGAAAGGATGCCTGTCTCAGATATGATAAACAGGAAAGCGTAATTCAGACTGCTGATAGACATCACTACTTGGTCCAGTGAGAACCACCATCAAAACCACCCCTTGTGAAATGATGCATTTATGATGGAATATCTGTTCTGAAAAACCAGCCGGGAAGATCAGATATTCAAGTGATGCAGAAGAGGTGTGTTGCTACACAGAGAAGTAAAACGATCCGGGATTTGTCTGTATGTGAGAGCAGAGATAAGAAAGAGGATGACTGTTATGTTTTCATTGCACAGGGGAAGAGAAGTACCTGCCCAGACCAACAAAACCAAAAAAAGTCCAAAGCAAGTATCTGAAATGCATTAAGAAGACTTATGAGTGATTAACCAGCTCTTACTTAACCCAATTATGTTTGTCACCTACAGAGGTTTTTTTCATCGCCATGCATTTGTAGAAATCATCAATAAGGGTTTTCCAAAATCAAATACTCTTACATTAAGCATTACCCATAACTGATTAAAAAATAAAAAATTTAGATTTGGATTTCTAAACACACAAAGCTGGAAATGTTTAGAACGGGGTTTTAACTTGGCCTTTGTGAACATAATGGTTTCAAAGATCCCTTGAGGGTCTGGAGGTGTTTGATCCTGTTCCGATTTGAAAGCACAGGCACCAACTAGAAAGAATCCAGAGAAGTTTGCCACTGCTGTGAAGGGGACAAGGTCTGGGAAGATGAGCTCCCCTCCCACTGTATGTATATGACAGAAATGAGGTGGCCTTTTCTTTCAGAGGTGGTGCAGAAATGATCTTCTGCATTCATTTCCTTTCTGATCCAGATCTCTTTCAATGGGTAATTAATCCTTACAGTCAGCTATTATTCTGCCAGATGATCTCTCATCTGCTGAGCTGTCAAAACCTTGTTGACTTCACATTGGTTTCGAAGTGGCTGGTGCAGTTAGAAATCAAATTTGATTTATTGCAATGAGGTTTCAAAACAGCCGACACTGTCTGAGAAAGGTGCAGAAATTCTGCGAAGAGAATTTATTGTTTTGACTTCAGTACCAGATTACAGATTACCTTCTCATACACCCTGAACAAATCACTGCCAGCAAAGGCTTATTATGACGATGATTTATGGCTTTAATTTCTAAGAGACGGTATGCATTCAGATCTGGCTGATGTTTCCTGGCACTGGATGGACTCAACATTGCAAATATTTTTGAAAGCTGCCTTAAACAATTTACGAGCTTTAATGCCATTTTTAAAATTAATTAATGTATTTGTAAGTTTAGGGAGGCAGACTTACAGCAAGTTCCTGTCACTCAGCTGAACTGCAGTAGTGACCACATGTATCATTCTTCCTGTACCCTCAGTTTTGTTGAAATTCAGTGTGACAGTTTTCCAGCTGGTATACATTTGTTCAGGGCAAGTGGGCTCAAGCATGCTCTTGTGCTGCTCCCTCTCCCTCTCTGGGTTTTACAGACTTTTTATCTAAAAGCTGATTATGACTGAAATAACGAGCAGGAATTTATTAGCACATTTTGAAAAATCCGGTTGTTTCTTCTGTTAAAGTATGAAGCTTGTTAGGTACGGTCTATAACTGCCAAGAGTTTTGAGCGGCCAGTCTGACAGCTGTTCTTCAGTCCCTGACTTAGGTTACAGTGATACCTTTACCGAGTGTCCCTCGCGTCAGTACAGTCTTTGATTCCTAACAACCACTCCCTCTGAGGCCTTGGACAGGTACAACTGTGGCTTGTGTGCCTTGGTTTCTTCAAGCTTCAAAGTTTCCAAAGATAAAACGGAAACAGATGCTCACAGCAGATCTGTGACTGCGTCTTACAGCACAGCCTTTCTCTCGTGGTTTGCCACATGCTGCCTGCTTAGGTTATGATGCTCTCTTTGAAAATGTGGTATGCCCAAGAGCATGAGATCAGCTAAAACCAAAGCTGGCTCACCTGTGCCAGCTCCCTGTCCACCATCTCCAGTCTTTGGAGGCAGTGGTGTGTGCCAGGGAAAGTATATCAGTGAGGAGCAAGTGTTCAGCGATATTCCTCAGCATTCTGTTCCTGGCTCCTGGGATTCCCACCTGGGCGCCGCTGCTGATGGAACAAGTACAGTGAGAAACGTGCTGTGGAGTCTATGTAAGGAGGAACTATGCAGGCTGTGTGGCTTTTTGGTGATTTGCCTGGGACGTAGAGTTCACAAAGATCTGGGTGTGTTTATGTTCCGGTTTCTCTGTGAGCATCTGTTTATCTTCCAAGTGCTTGTGACCTGTATGCGTTCACATAGCCCTTCTGTCTTCTCCTCATCAGACTGTTCCATTCTTCCTTGTTGATGTCTCCTAGAAGAGCCGTTAGATTGTTTTGGGGACTGAGTGATCTCCAGGGCTGGCACACACTCTTCTGTGAACTTGCCTTAGGTGGCCACCAGCTACATTCCCACTCAATTCCAATGCAGTGAGGGTCAGCTTCCTCCATATGAATGCTCTAGATGCTTTAACAACACAGCTGAATTTAGGGGAAGCCCCAGTTCAGAAAGCTTTGGAGTATCCTTTGGAGGATATGTTCCATTGGAGGAACATTTTCTTACTATGCCAGAAGGTTTATCTTCTGGTTTTCCCATATGGAATGGTTTAAAGTGTGTGTGTGTGTGTGAAGTATGGCTTGTCTACTGACAATCCCATGGAGACAGAAGTCAGTTCAATTATATATAGAGCTCAAGAGAACTTAAAAATGAAAAAATACTGTGGAAGGGAGAGTGTGGAGCCGAGCCTGAACTTCTCTGCAGCAGGTAGACTCCTGCTGGCTCCTGGCCGGCCCACCAGAACCTGCTTGATGGCACGCTGATGGTGTCAAAGATGTGAATGCAGTCCTTTCACTTGTTCCTGATTGTGCCTAGTTGTAGTAAGAACTAATAAATAACCTTTTTTTTTTTGGTAGAGATTTTGTAAAAGCTTTCAGCACTGGCATAAAACATGGAGACACCGAGTAATATAGAAAGAGATTGTTCATTCACAATTTCTAGTGTAATCAATATTACAAAGTACTACCAAATTTTTCAAAACCCCTTCGATTTGCTTGTTTCAGTTGTTACATATATGTTTGGGTGATGGTTCAAGTGGAACTGCAAAATACACTCATTTTACATACTCATAAGCGTGCATGCCTTCACAATTTTTACAGTCGAAACCTTTTCCCTATTTATATGAAATAGCCTTCATTTCCAGGTTTATGTGGTTTCCTGAAATATGTGTATTCTTACCCAAGAAAATAATTTCTCCTTGAAAATACCACAAATACATATTTATGTATGTAATTTCAATTATAAGGGGTTCTTTTAGGCTGTGGAGTGATTTTCCAAGTAGAGCTCTGTAAATAGTATTTTTTTCTGATTTGCCTAGCTGAAGCAAAAGCCTGAAAATAAAATTAATTCAGAATCAGCCCAAGTCAGCCAAACAAAACAACACACTGTTCAGTTTGGTGAAAAAAAAAAAACAAACTAAAACTAAAAGGAACAGGATTCAGCTTCCTGGAGTTTGTTTGGTATTTTTAACGTTTTTTAAATTAAAATTCCTTTGGAAGCGTTACTGGGAAAAGAAGCAAACCTGCTTTTCCTCGCTTTCCCTTGAGTGCGGAGGGAGCTGGGGAGGGATGAGGCGAATATTGCTGACCGCAGCATCCCGTTCGCTAGCCTAATGTCGGGCAGCATGGAGCTGGGCTCCTCTGTTGGCTTGTTGGTTTTTTTTTTTTCCAGAAAGCAATTTAAAGGAATGCTCCTAACAATTTAAAAAAAAAAAATAAAGGGGAAAAAAAATCAATTTTTTGAAGAGATAATTTGACATAAGCAAAAAACCCACAAACAAACAACAACAAAAAAACCCCCAAAAATTATTTTTTGCTGACGAGATTTGAGATTTTTCACCTCCTGCAAACCAGGTTTTTTACAGCGGCTTGCCAGATTCGGCACGGACTTGGATCACATTGAAGCTCTCCCTACGCCACAGGGAAGGAGGGAAGGGAGGCCAGCGGGCCGCTGTGGCGGC
>VYZM01017133.1:3654-84640 GCA_013398915.1 Dromas ardeola | reverse complement strand
AGGCCGTGAAGCTTTGCTCCTTAAGGTTCCCGTGCCCTGGGTCACGCAGCGCGGGGGAAAATGGCCCTTTGTACCCCCGAGGAGGGGCATGACGAGCTGTGGGGGCCGGGCTGTTGGTGAGCCGTGCGGTGACACGGCCGCGGTGGGCAGTCAGCACTCCTGCCCCAAAACACCCCCCATTTACCTCAGCCGAGGGTGCCTGGCTCGACGCTCACCCAGGCCTGTCATGGCAGTGCCCTGGGCGGCCCGCTCTAGGGTACAAATATCATCTCACACTGAGCCATGAGACCGGATAAGGCTTTCTTTAAACTTGCTCTGTTGTCACATAAAAGGTAGAGCTGCTTCATTAATTGCTTAGCCTGGTTATATCTTTGCAAATTCATGCCATGCCTATTATTGCTCAGGCGGTGTTGCCCATGCATCTGTTTTCCCCCCTTGTTCTGAAAACCCTGCTAAATTGCACATGCAGTTTCTGCAATATCGTTTCTAAAGGCAGGCAGCGTTTTTATTTAAATTCTTTTTGGATAATAATAAGGTTGTAAAAAAAAAAAAGAATCAGAAAAAGACGTCAGGAATGCCCATCTGCTTTTGCATCACTTTATTTTTTAGATCATGTAAGTAGTATGTAAACAACATTTGGATTTCACTTTACTGAGTGGAAGCATAGTGGCTTTTAACAGCTTAAGGGCTTGTTCTGTTCCAGACTGTGCTACCGATTTGATTTGTGACTTTGGGCAAGTCGTGACACAGTCAGGTTTTAAAAAAAGGCCTCCAGTTTAGGGGGCACGATTTCAGGCATTTAGGGCTCGATTTTCATGAGCATCCAGGCATTCACAGCCCTTACGAGTTTCAGTGCAGGGAGTGGGTGCTACAAATCAGGCTGAAGGTGTCTGACTCTAAGCCACGCGAGCCTTTAAAGTTGACCTTGATGCTCTCTCTGGGGCTTCTTTTCTAGTGCATATCATTACTCTGAATGACCATATGATTGAAGAGGTGTTTTGAGAGCCTTACATGAGTGGTATAAATGTATGAGTTGTAATTTTTGTTGCGTGTTTATATATTACTATAATGAATGCAAATTTACTTGCACTGGTGAAAAAGACAATGTTAAATCAGAAGAAATCAGCTCTTATGTGATGGAGGTGAGGATGTCAGTTTTGAACCGAGGCAGCTTGAGTCCTGTTACAGCTCTGCCACCCGAGGACTATCCCTGCACGTCACTTCACTCAGGTCACAGGGTTTGGGATTCTGCTGAGGCACTTTGAGTCGGGTGGCTGGTTGCCCGAGGATGGTTCCTCTGAGAGACAGGCCAGCCTGCCTAAAATGAGTCAGCCCCCCAAGCAAGCACTGATCTTTGTGGACTGAAGAGGAGTCCCAGGGTAACTTGTCTCCCTGCTTGGGTGACTCAGCTGCCTGACGGGGATGAATTGAAAACAGCCCATGGGTGATGAACATGCTGAAATACTTTTGCTTCTGGCTTGAGTTGGAAATACTCACTGTTAAAGAAAGTTAGGGCTGGAGCATCTCAGCTTGTGTTCCTCATCTGTAAAAGAAAGTTTACCTGTTTCAGCCCTAGCTTGGAATACAGGCCATAATCTTAATATTGGAAATTAGTTGAGCTTTCATTAGGGATGTGCCCCTAGAATCAATTAGGGTTTCATTAAATTTTAAAATATATCGGAATTAACAAGTGAGGAAAAGTGAATGAAAAAAACCCCAAATTCAGTTATGGAAAAAACATTATTGTTTAGCAGCCAAGGTGCCCATGTCTGTACCAGGCAAATTTTACTTCTGCTCTTCAGTGTTTGTGAAAACAAGCAAACAAAGATTAGCTTTGAACTCAGAAGTCACATAAAACATGTGGCCTCAAAACCCCTTGCTCTCTACTGGGTATTTCTACTTAGGGAAGCCTCCATATAGCACAGCAAAATCAGCTGTTGTCATTCCCATCTCAGGAGAGGCTGTGAATAGCAGCACTGCATGGGCCAGGATATTAGATTTGGATGAACTGGCAGAAAGCGTGGGATGGCTTGGAAACACCTGTGTGCACTCATCAGTGCGCTCTGTCACACTTCAGCAGCTCTGAAATAACTCCCATCATTTTAAAGCAGAAGGCACAGTATTTTGACTGATGAGGTTCACCCAAGCATCTTGACTTTTCTGATATAAAGAAGTAGTCAAGGAGAGTGTTTGCTTTCAGTGCATTGGCACTCGAGTCTATGAATTGGGATGCAGTGTCTCTGGATAGTGTGCCTGTACAGATAGCCTGTTATTCATGTCTTCAGAAAGATATCAGTGCTCAAAACTTGATCATTGAACAAGGAGCTGAAAGATTAATCTTCAATAAATCCTAATTGCTTATATAAAATAAGGACATAGTTTGTAATGTTACAGAAAAGGCAACCTTTTCAGTTTACCATACATCAACACTGGGATATTTCTTTCACTATCTAACAAGGTGAAGATGGCTTTTTCACTTGGCTCACCATGTTTTCCTGTGTAGATGTTTGATTATGCTAGAATATTGCAGTAGATACTTTGGCCTTCAGAAAGGTCAGAAGAATGGTTGTTGTACTGAGACCACGGTATCAGGAGATAACAAGACAAAAGCAACAAAGAGCACATCACGTTTAACTAGCCAGACAGATGCCAAACTACCCCACAGGACAGAAGGTGGTAATAAAATCCCTTCTTCAACTCCCCTTTTCCTTAATTCCCCCTTTCCCTGCTGCAGTGCTGAAGTACTGCATACTTTGGATAAAGTATAGCCACTTAAATTGAAACAAAATGAGTAAAAAGAATGGTGTGGCTGTGATCAAATTGTTGTTGCCTAATCTTGTTGGTCGCAAATAGAGTAAGCCAAGCCATTGAATTGTGCCTCTGGAACTGAGAAGGCTGATGTTTATTTAGTATTTGCTATGGTTCGAAAGTCATGTTATGTAAAAACTGTCAGATTGAAGCTTGTCAAACAGCCGTACCCTCTGGCTTCACAACAGAATGGCTGAATGTTGATTGAGCACTTCTGCTCAGTAAACCAGTGGAGCTTTCTAATATTAGCTACCTGCTGAAGTGGCTGGTTGAAAGATGCAGATATATAATCAATGCTGTCTTCCAAAACATCTTCCCTTTCCTGTGTCTCTGTTTCATGCACGTTAGGTGATGTAGGCACCAAGTTGAGGGCCCACCTCTATGCCACTTGACTAGTTTTTGTGTAGCCACAGGTGTCATGGTGTTATTGCAGATAATTTATGCAAAATGCTTTCTCTCCATGCCACTTTAGCCTCATACTCAGAAGTGGGAGCTAGGTCCGTGGGAAAAGAGAAGGGCTTGACTTGCCCTTCTGTATTTTTGTCTCTTTCTTTAACGGAACAGGCATAAAAGGAACAGGCAGATACTTTGAGTGTTGTATAAAATAGGGTAGATACCCTGCTGACTCAGTATCCCACCAGGAAACTGTTGCTGTGATCTCTTTAGAAACGATGTCACAGATATCATAGGGAAAAATATGCTGGTTGACTTTTGGTGGTGGAAAGCACTTGGTGAAATGCTGCGGGGCCAGTGCTACTGATGTGTTTTTGCAGAGCACCATGTGAGGGGTCACCCAGCAGCGGACCTGTGGTAAAACAACGTGCAGCCTCTCAGTCTTTGTGCAGTTACTGGGTTTGATTCTGGTCTCACCTTCACTGGAGTAAATTGTCTTTGTTGAAATGAAGAGAACAAATACGATGTTAAACTGAAGGAAGAAAAGCCAGAATCAAGACCTCACTTTTTCAGAAGCTGTAGAAATTGATTTTTGTGATTGGTTTGGGTTTAGGTTTTTTGTTTTTTGGTTTTAGTTCTGTTCTAAATTACATTGCTGTGGATTTTCTTATCCCTTCCTACCTGTTGTGTGAATTTGCATTCCACTCCCCCGCTCCCCTCCCGGAAAGAAATGTATGAAATGCTTTTAGTGTTCCCAAACCTTTGCAAGCAATGAACTTTCCTCAACTTCAGCATCCTTTGTCAGTCTGGGATGCTTATAACTTAAGTAAGGTCAGCAGATGTTGCCAGGGATTTTTTACTTCATGAGCTAAGGAGGAATTAAATTTGGCAACTGTAGCTGAGATTCTCAGTGATTTACAGTATTAAATAAAACAGTGAATTTTTTCCTGTAGAAATAACAAGTCTGTAGGACTGAGTTAATTGCTGTTTTTCAGTGCAATAACCCTGTGTGATCCCTCTTCAATTCTGCATTATGGTAAATGCAAGTCCTGGCACTAATCAGTATTATCTTTTCATCTGGCATTTGGAGCTCTGTTAGTGGCTGTTTGTCTGGAATGATAACATCTGTTGACACTAATTTATAATGAAATTATTATTTAAAAAAGGAAGAACCGTCTGCATCTCTATGCTCTTTTTTTTTTTTCTTTTCACACTCGTACCTATAAAAAAGAAAAACTATTTGATAAGGTTCATTAGAAGGTAACTGATGTTTCTGGTAAACCTCAAGTACCATTGTAATTTTGGAAAGATTCATTATTGTGTGTTTCTGTTTATGACAGAATGCAAAGTCTGGCGAAATCCTTTAAATCTGTTCAGAGGAGCTGAATATAATCGGTAAGTGCTACGGTGTTACAGTTTCAGGCATACTACTGGGTTAAGGACCTTAATTGTACTTTTCCATTAATCTAACTCAGAGATGGAATAACAAAAACAACTGTGGACACATGTTCTCATGCAAGGTTTTTCTGTCACTTGTAAAATATTTCTGAATTAAAAGGAATTTAAATTTCATGCTAAAGTACTTGTTTTTTCTGCAATTTTTGGTGATCTTATTAAAAAAAATGGAAAACCTAAGTGCGGTATACCTGGTACTGTTAATACAGTAATTCTCTTCAAATCAGTTACGGCAAACAACCTAACTAATTGTATCTCGGTTTCATGTAGTCTTAATGTTTGAATGTGTGTTACCGATCTCCGGTGTGTATTTTCCAACATCCTCATTAGCTTAGGTTCAACTACTGTCGCTCCATCACAGTACAGTGAAATGCAATGTATGTTGGTTAGGAGATTGACTGGGTGAACTTGATGGGCTATGCCCATCTCTAATGTCTAGGATTCTTTTCTAGATTCTTTTTTCTGAATGTGACCTCTTTAACTGAAATGTCTCTTTGTTGGCATGTTTGCAGCTATACATGGGTAACAGGGAGAGAACCTTTGACTTACTACGATATGAATCTTTCAGCACAAGACCATCAGACATTCTTTACATGTGACACGGATCATTTACGGCCTGCCGACGCTAGTAAGAGACCTTGTGAACAACCATTTTTGCTAATAGGTTAATGATTGTTTTAAACTGATGCAAGAAAAATGCACTCAGACGTCAGTTTTCTTGGGTGGATAAGGAAAGGCAAAAGTCTGATCCTGCCTGGAAAGCTGTTCTTGTTAGATTCATAGTATTCTAAATCTGAACAAGTATCTATATAGGTATAAACTATGTAATTTGTGTCGTTATTTTGTTCTGCTTTCTTGATGAAGACATTCAAGGTACCATTTGCAAGTGTAAAGACTTGTTTTTTCCTCCTGTTTCTTGCAGTGGCTTCAAATGTGTATAGCTTAATTTGCCTCCAGCTGCAGTGTAGTATGTTAAGTTACATTATCCAGATCCCATTTAGTCTACGCTGACAGAAGAGAGAGATCTTAAGTAAAACTTAAGTCCTGCGTTTCATACCCTGATGTAGTTAGAAGCTCTGTAAAAAAATGCAAACAACACATTTACAACTGAATTTGATGTAAGCAGCTTTAGTTTTATTAAGTCTTTACTGTTGAGTCCACGTGCAGACTTTGGTTCTGATAAAAATGTACAAAAATCTTCTTTGTCTTTTGGGAAAGGAGAGATACTGACAGTTGGGCACTCCATTCTGAGGGCATAATTACAAAGGGGAACATACTGTGTGTTTTTGACACGTAATAAACATGAATCCTGTTTTTTGAACTCTGGGGGCTAATTGTGAGGTGATCTGATTAGCCTGGATGCTGTATGCATTTAACATTCACCTAATGCAACAGCACAGTAGAATAAGAATCCCAACTATCCTTGTATTCTTTTGTGCCCTGTGGAATCTACTTCCCCAAGAGGAAAAAGCTGGTTATCACTTGTGGATGTGACAGTGCAGATGGCATGATCTCCAAGCCAGATTTTCCCATGGAAAAAAGTGTAATTAAATGAAAGAATAAAGCTGAGTATTTGGGACAAAAGCTCATGTTGATTATGTATCTTTTCAGTGATCACTGAGCTCTTTGAAATGCTCTGGAGTGAGTGCTCTGAGAGCAATAAATTCTGTTGTTATAATGCAGTAGATTCTCCTTGTTAACGCTGTAATGACTGATATGCCCCTGTTCTGCTTTTTTTATTGAACAGTAATGCAAAAAGCCTGGAGAGAGAGAAACCCCCAAGCCCGAATTTCTGCAGCACATGAAGCTTTGGAATTGAATGAGTGAGTGACAACAACATTAACATTTATTTTCTGTCATTTAAAAATCCATTTGATGATAGCTTGAGGCAGGGAGTTTGCTACAGTAATTTTTAACCATGATTACAGGCCTGTCACAGAAAGGCCTACAATGGGAGGAAAAAAGCACAGCTGCATGTTGTGCTAGCCACACAGAAGATCCTTAGGGCAGTGATGACAATGGGAGTCTTCCCACTGACGGCAGTACACTTTGGATCAGCATGGCAAAAATTAAGTTGCCTCCTGATGAGCATATGAAATATGCATTTATGGGATGGAGAGTTCCCTTTTGGATTTCTCAGTCATCCTGAACAGAGGCAAGAAAGATGGGACTCATAAACGCCTTCTGAAATATTCGTTTCATAGTGTGAAAGAATATGATGTAATTTTCTGGGACTTTTGGTCTTTGAATCTGTTATTTATTTTCTCAATGAGAAGTGTAGTATTCTGAGATCCCACAACAAACTCAGTGCTTCACTGGCATGGCAAACTGTATAAATGTTGCCAAAGTGCATAAAGTGGAGAGAGTCCCTTAGGTTGCTCTCAGAGATTACTGCATTCTAGAATTCCATAAACTAGTGCTTTACGGATTGTCTTCCACATGTTTCATCAGAAGGAGAAAAAGAATTGGTTGTTCCTGGACAGCAGTTTAACCGAGGTACCTTGTAGCATAAAAGGCTTTTGCAGAAGCGAATGCAGCTCAAGGTGCCATTAACCTTCTTTGTATCGAGAGCACATTGCTGGCTCACATTGAACTTGTTGTCCATCAGGATCCCCAAATCCTTTCCTGCCAAGCTACTCTCCAGCTGGGTGGCCCACAGCAAGTACTGGTGCCTGGAATCTCTTTTTCACCCGGACCAGTTGTTTCCTGTTCCTCAGCTGATGACTCTTTGTGAAACACAGCTATAGACAGCTGCAGCCCGATTCTATTTCTGTATAAAGAATCTTACCAGCAGTTTGCTTTGTATTGGAAAGAAGTCAACACGCTCAGTCTCATCTAACTTCAGCAGCTAAAAATGTGGTCATCGAGTTTAAAGTAGTTGCCTGGGCTCACTCTATAGTCAATGAGAGAAGCACCTCCATTCAGTGGTTCACTCTATTCATAGAGAGATGTTTAAACACACGAAATGAATGGCTTTTTGAAGATTCTCCTTGAGGGAGGTGGAGGGGCATAGGTAGTTAAGAGATCTAAATTAGACAGCTAAAAGCTGGATGAGGTGCCTCCTACCACGCATTTCACCTTTCTGTGTATTCCTAAAGCTGCTTTCCTGTTTTTTTTTGAGGGGAGGATTTGTTTTTGTTTTTTAGTCTCCACAAGTACATTCATAATCTGTTCTTTGCATATGGCAAGTGTTACAGTTCTACTGATTCTTTTTATACCAATACAGTAACGGAGACATTTTTTTTTAAAGCAATAGTGCATAAAACTAGTCTTGGTTTCCAGAAGGAGTTTTAGTGAGGTAGGCCATGATTGCTTAGTGAGACAGTGCTTTACTTTCTGGGGCAGTGGTCAGTAGGTTTACTCAGATGGCTGAGTGATACAGTACCTACAAATGAGAGTTGTGATTTGGTTGCCAGAATATTTATTCATCAGAATAGTTCATCAGAAAGGTATATGGACAAAACCCCATTGCCTTTGTATTTGTAATATCCTCGCCAATCTGCATGTCTTTGTATAGCTTTTACTTCATGCAGCCCTCTCATGGTTGTTCCTTGGATATTTTTGCAGGTGTGCTACTGCCTATATTCTTTTGGCTGAAGAGGAAGCGACAACAATTATAGAAGCAGAGAAGCTGTTCAAGCAAGCTCTGAAAGCTGGAGAGGGCTGTTACAGGCGCAGTCAGCAATTACAGCACCATGGTGCCCAGTATGAAGCCCAACACAGTAAGTTTCTTTGGAGGCAATAGCCATTTCTAAAGGGATAGAAGTTCCGAGGGGCTCCTTGGTTTGGTATGATTTTTCCCTCTTTTAGAACTATGTACTCAGTATTTAACATTGACTGGATATGGCCCTGGAGCCAGACTATTCCGTTTCAGTGTTTTCACTTGATTCTGTTGCTGAGCTAGCAATGTGCAGATTACAGATGCACCTTTTCTTTGTCGTGGCAGAAAATATTTTAGCATGTACTTAACAGAAAAGAAAAAGTAGCAGAGCCAAAAGAGATCTGATATTCAGAAAATGCTGGATGCTGGTTTAGGAACTTGCACTGAAGTGCCTTTAGCCATTTTGAAAACATGGGTTCATGTTGTGAAAAGGCAGTAAAGAATGATGGAAACAGGAGTGAAGTGATGCTTTGCCAGCTTTTTTCCATCAGCTGGGAGGGTAAATAAGTACACCACATTGTTCTGTGTAAAAGTTAATGAGACCCATTAACCGGTGTGACATTTGAAAAGTTAGTTGCATACATTAAGAAAGGTCACAGAAATGTAAAAATTAACAACTGGAATAATACAGTGCTCTAATTGAAAGTCTAGATTTTTTTTTTTTAAGTTTCGAACAAGCAGACTTAGCTGCTGTGACGATATTTATTAGATGCTTCTTAAACCTAAGAAAATACATGAAGGCTCACAGTAAATGATCAAAAAGATAAATAAAGCAAACAGTCTAGGATATTTCTAGTCTACAATAGCTACCTTGGGCAAAAATAATACCAATTAATTACATAAGTACAAGCACTAACATACTTTGGACATCTTCGGGTTTCTCAGGACCTGAATTCACAGCCTCTGGCAATCTCACATAATTTGAAGATTGCTGATAAAAATTGTACATAGTGAAATTGTCTGTGATCTCTGGTTTCAAAAGTGTACACAAGTCTGTACCTGAAAACCTGAGGTTTTATAAAGCTTGGGGGTAGTATTTTAGACATTTGTTGGTTATAAAATGATATTTAGGATGATTTGCTTATTTTTGGAGAAAATAAAAATATAGAGCAGCTGAGCCCTTGAAGCAATTTTCAGGCTTTAGCAGGCTTATGGTTGTCTGTGAAACCTTAATTTGTGCACTCAATCCATCCTGAGCACAGAAAATGACAGCGATTCTATGAAAAATACACAATAAGAGTAATTAAACACTGTCATGATGCTTATGTCCAAGATAACCGGGTTAAGTTTGTGCAGGCAAATAATTACGGTATTTTTGTAACCTGTGTGTGCTAGATGGCTACTGTCATCATTGAATTTGACACCTTCAGTATTACTGAACCTTCAGTACTACAACAGAGGAAGCAACCAGTTGAATTGCAAAATTAAGTGGATTGCCACAGAGCAGGAGGGGCTGAAAGGTGATCTGCCAGCTCCTGCTGTGGCTTCAGGAGGGGCTAGATCACCACACTTCTCTATACCACCCAGCCTCCCCTTGGTAATGGCAGTGTGCACCCACAGAAGTTAGAGAAGTTCTAGCTTCAGATGGTGCCTTGGACACAGGGGTTTCAAGTAGGATTCTCTGGCTTATATGCTGGACTTCTGCATGGTTTACAAAGGTGGAGAGCTCAGCTCTCTTTATGAGGAAAGACCATGGATAGATGTGTTGCAGTTACTTCATGGTTCAGAGATGTCTGTCGTCCTGTTTCTGGTCCTTGAAGTTGACTTTGTGATGAAAAGTGGGCATTTCATCTTTTACAGGTGAAGAACACTATGTAATTTCTTGAACAACAGCATGTTGCTCTATATTTCTGTTTATTCATGTGTTCCATCTCCTTCATACAGTATTTTATGTTAGACCATGAATTTTAAGAGTAAATAATGGCTCTGAGTAGCCAACTTAACCTCTTTAAAAAGGTGCTCGTTTACATAAAGTGCGGTCAGTCTTCTTTTTAAGGTGGCTCATGTTAGTCACCCCAGATCATTAGTCACCTCAGAAAATTTTGGCCTGAAAGGTTATCTTGATTTCATAGTAAGTAAATGCCTTTTGACAATTCCTTCTGAAAGGATTGAAAAGGAGCTTGGCCTGAAATGTATACCTCTTAGTTACACTACATAAACATGTTGAAACAGATTTAACTAATAAATTGTTTATTAAATATATAGGAATCAATACAGAGATAAAGAATTACATAATATAAAATATCGCTAAAGAAATTCCTTCCCTCCCTTATTTGTTTTTTCTTCTAAAGTCAGACCTTTCAACCTGCTGCTTAATCTGTCTGAAAATTGTAATCACAGCTTTAAAACAATTTGTAGGTACTTGGAATGTTTTCAGTGCACATCTTGTTCTTATTATGAAAGACTTGTTAGGAACAGACCAAATCTTTACAGACTGCATACTATACACAAAGATAATTTGTAGCAGGTGTCTTATATTTTCATGATATGGTAATTTTATAGATGATTAGCTGTCCGCACGTTTCCTCTTGGTCCAGAAGCATGTTAAGAGTTCATATTGGAATTACAGGGAAGAGAATGAGAAATGAAACAAGTAAGAATTCTCCAAGAGAATAATTATTGCAGCTGTTTAGTTTCTGTCATCTTCGCTGTTAGGGCATCTTCCAGCACATAGGACTGTCGTATCTGAAACATGTTAATTTGCCATCCAAAATCAGCAGTGTGAGGAATTTGAAGATGATAATTGGGTAACAAGTAAAGGCTCTATAAATGGAAGGTTAAGGGTATACTTCTTTGCTTCTAATCATTAACGAAAAAGACTGTTAGAGGATGAGGATTTGTTTTGCTGCATCTCCTATTAACAGGCATGTACTTTGTAACTTACAAAAAAGGCAGGATATAACGTGCATTTTCATGGATGCACTTGTCTTAACCATGTATGTGAATTGGTAAGTAACTTAATGCTGTGTATGCGACCAGAGAGTTTTATGCAAATGTTAACCTCATAGGGATTCTCCGTGCCTCACTTGATTACCTGATGGTCTATATCCTATAGCGTTCTCTGTACCTTCAGATCTGTTTGTATTTCATAGGTGTAAGGCCAACCCATGGGTCCTTATTTATACCACTATGTGTCTGGAGTAATTCCACTGATTTCAGTGATGTTATGCCACATTTAAATCAGCAGAATTTCCTAATTTTTTAATTAAAATCATTGTGAAAGCATTGATGATAGCAAATAACAAAAAATGGCAAGAAAATTTTGTTTCCTTTTATGTTGGCATATTAAATGAACCTTTGTTTTATCTTTTTTATCTTAATGTTGTTTCTTTTTCCTCTTATACAGGAAGGGACACCAATGTGTTAGTTTATATTAAGAGGAGGCTGGCAATGTGTGCAAGAAAGCTGGGAAGGACCAGGGAAGCAGTGAAAATGATGAGAGATGTGAGTTTGGATTTGTTTCGCATGTGATCCTTAGATAATAGTAGCATAGAAATGATACGCATTTGCTTCCAAGTTAGCATCCATTCCTGCTGCATGCAGCACTGTTGACAGTAATTTTGTATGTGTAATGTACATAAAGGTTAAGTTAAAAGATCATTTATAACATGGCCAAAGCAACACTATGAAGTCATAAAATACCAGATGGATGGTTGCCTGTGCAGACTGAATTTCCCATCCTGGTATAGTGCAGTCTTTAATTATTTGATCATGAAGTTACATAATTTTTTTTCTGAAGCACGTAATGAATGCTGCTAACAATAAACAGGTCTTAAGTATTCTTTTTCCTCCTTGCAAAGCTGCAGTTTGGCTCTGTGCATTGTTTACATCATGCTATTCAGACCTGAGGACAGTGTTACTTATTCATGCAAAACCTATTACTGAGAAGTCAAAAGCAAGTAATTAATCTGTAATGAACTGATTTCCCTCTGAGATGGGGGGTGATTATATCCCTGTTTTATAGGCAGGGGAGCTACCAATGGTAGTCACGAGTCAGTAAGCTACAAAGCTACAAGTCTGAAATGCCAAACAGTAGCTATTTTGGGGATGGCAGGAGGGGCAGCTGTCCACATACGCACTGTATATGTTTCAAGTATGTAAAATGCTCAAGTTTAGAGATAGCTGCAAATGCCCAACATTTCTTCAAGTGAGATCCCCTGAATGCAGATTAGCAACACAATTCTTTGAGGAGGTGGCTTGCCTCACCCAAGGTGACAGAAGGAGGAATGGAGCCCTAGAGCTCTGGGCAGATGATGGTAAAACTGCTTTCCTTTCTTACACTTCATTTTCCATCTCCCACAAAAGTGAGGTAGAGGTAAATCTGGCAAGATAAAGAGTTCTGCAAGTTAAGTTGAAGGAATTGAATTTTAAATGCACAAAATGTAATCCCAGACCAGAATGAAACACCTGTAAAGTGTCCTTTAGGCAGCTCAAATGAATGGTCCCAAAACCTGCCTAGTGGAAAGGGAAATTCTTGCTGCAAGTCAGTGGGAATTATAAAAAGGCAAGTGACTTTCACTGGGGCTTAGGCACTTGCATCAATGGCAGTAGGGCAAGTGTGTCTGCCAGCTTGGAATCCATCACCCAGCATCTTCTCCTGGAACTGGGGCACTCATGAATATTTTTTGAAAACATTGAGCAGATTTCTAATAATAGTGCAGGTCATCATCCTAAATAATGTACCAGATGGCAAGTGGTGAGTAACTTTGTTTCCTGTCTCTAGCTGGGGCTTTTCAGGCACACAACTCTTATTCCCCAGAATCACTAGGCTCCCAGACAGAGGTGTTGAAAAAGAACTTGTCAAAACCCCAGCCATTGTACAGCTAGGAGTGTGAGAAAGGGGGACGAGGAAGAAAGACCTGTTTTTGCAGTCTTGTGCTCAGCTGGGAGAATGTTGATTTCAAAAATGTTGTTTTCAGTCCAGCCAGCTCCACTGATTCTTCATGAATTTTGTTACACAGGCACTCTGGGACAAATACTGAAATGTTTGGGGACAAACATTGGAATTCTAAGTTCTGGCATTAATATACAAGAAAGATAAAATTTTGAATTTCACATTCAAATATCACACATCATAATTATGGCAACTTCTGGAGCTTACTATGGGCTGCTGAATGTGTTTTGTGATTTGTAGATAGGGCGATGTGGAAGAGATACTCTGTGAACTCTTCTTCTGCTGATGTCAATATGCATGGTTAATTGTGTATGCAGAGCACTGGATTCAGGGACTTGGGTGGTCCATCTAATCCTAGGTTTCTTATGAAGTGAGATCCAGAATGCTTTGATAGTAATGAGTGCCTTATTCTGTCACTAGAGAGAAAACTGTGTGTTGTTGAAGTTAAGTACAGTGTGGATCTCAAAAGGCAACAATGACAGGGAGACCCAAAGTCATCATTTGTTAGACACTTGAAGTATGGAAGACACTCTCCTCTATAGGACCGTTTTGTTCAAAGGAAGGGACTGGATGCAAGACAAAGGAGGTATAAAGATAGAATTTCAGCTTCTAGAGCTTCAACTCAGATCAATGCACTCTATTTTTCCACATACAGACACTGAGCCAAACGCTTCTAGAGCACTTCGTTGTGAGCAACGAGAGCTGAGAATTAGCAGGTCCCTAGATGAAATATAAAAGCAGCAGTATCTCTAGGTCACAACTCCAGTGCACTGGGAGCAAGAGAAGGGTCAAGTCAGCTTTGCAGATGCTTTTCTTAGACTGACTTGGAGCTACTTATTTCTGATGAATGCATATCCTCCATTTCTTCATAGAAGACATTAATAATACACTTATGAAGAAGTTTGAAGAACATGAATGTGTCATTGAAGGTTTCTATGTGATGGATGAGGGAGGAGATGAATTTATTCACCCTAAAAAGAAATGAAGAATATGTTGGCGGGGGACTGCTGAATCTAGCATCAGGGGACAGAGGGCGGAGGGCCTGTTTGCGTTTGAAAGATTGAAAACAGATTTCTCAAGACATGGAATATGATGGAAATGAAGTGTTAAGAGGTTCATGACACCATCTGGGAAATATGATTGGGATGTAGTGAGTCTTTGCCACTTTGAAAAAAGAAAATACTTGAGAGTGTTTAATTCGTTGCATATATGGGGCCATCTTGGGGACATTACTGATGGATTAGATTGTCTTACTTGAATTTTATGTAAGAAAAGACTGAGATCCTGCATAAAACACCTTCATGAAAAGAAAATGAGTTGTTGGTGACTTAAATAAGATTTTGATTTTTTATTATGTACACTGCTGATAGGAAAATCATATTATTAATTATAATTATTAATATTAATAATAATTATTAATATTATATTGAAGATATTTAAAACTTGTTTTAAAAACTGTTTTCAAAACTGTTTTAAAAACTTTAAAAACAGGAGGTTTTAGTTTAAAAAATTGGCTAGGAAATTCTACTGCTTCTGTGTGATTAATTTTGAGATAGTATTTTGTTGCTTGCTTTGCTGCTTGGATGTCGTTCATTTAGTTGAGTTGAATTAATGAGAATTACAAACCTGTAATTTTCATGGAAGCATGTAATTGAATCATACATAGGTGTTGCTTTTGCTTGTATTTCTGATGATAATTATTTACTATATTTTGCTATAGAAACCAGCAGCTGTCACTATTTGTATATATTGAGCTAACTTGTGATCTCATTTTGATTAGTGTATTGTTGGAATAACTCCAGTCTAGTCAACAGAGTTATTCCAGTTTTATTCCTGTTTATACAGAGTATGATATGGTCTGTGAGGGAACTAGATCTCTTTTACTGTCCCTGAGGAGAAAGTCTACAGTGCTGGTTGTTTTATTTGTTGGGCTGATTATGTTAGGAGGAATTAAACCGATATGTTCTAAAGGAAGTTGGAAAATCTGGTATGTGCAGAGGTGAAAGTCCTTGGTGGTGGCTGTGGAGAATCTTTAGTATCCCTTCATGTTGAATCTTTATTATGGACAACCTAGGAGCTACCTGGTGATACGCAGGGGTGGCCTTTTGTACCAGCTGCTCGCTCTCTGCTCTTTACTGACTCCCTCACCATTACAATGGAAGAAAACAGAAGTGTGCTAAGTTTGTGTTTCATGTTTTTCATTGATTAAAAACAGAGAGGATGTGAAGGGTTTGCAAAGGCATTTCTTTCGGTACTTTTTGGGTCACTGTATCAGTGACTGCGCTACTGAATTCAGAAGCAGACCAACTCCTTGACTAGGTCACTGGAGTATCCAAGTTAAAATGTACTGTGCAAGAAACTGAATTGTCAAATTAATCTGAGCTTCTTGGGATTGTTCTGGAGAACATTTGGACTGTGAAACAAACTTTCATTGGAGGGTGATGTATGCTTAGGAGAGAGAAGGGTGGCAGGTAGAGGGCGTGCTAGTGGACAAAGTGAACAGAAGCTCTTAATCGCTTCCTCTTTCAGAGAGAAGATGAAAGAAACTCGTTCTAGAGTGTCTTTATCTCCTACCCCCGGCTCTGCTCTCCCTGAAGACTGCTTTGTAGTCTTAACAAGTCTATGTTTCTGAGACACAATGGAATTGCAACTTGCCCCATGCTTTGCAGCTTTGTTTAGAAATGAATGAGGTTTAGGGAGGGAAGAGACTCTCCAAGTCTTTCCTCAGCTCTGGAGAAGGAGAGAAACCAAAACACTTTTTAAGGGTCAGAAGAGTACATTTTATTTCTGGGATCAGTTATATCTACTGAGGAATTACTCTTCAGCTCACAGTAAATGACCCAGAAGTCTACTTCTACGTACCTAGCTCTGAGAGCCTTGCAGAGGATATTTCAGTTGGATGTGTTCATGTGTTCATCTCCGTGGCCATTTGCAGTCTCTAAATGCATATTTTTTGTAGCTCTAAATGCGTAGGAATTATCAGTACCTAAGCAGCTTGTATTGTTAAAGTGCTGCATGCTTATCAATGGTCTGCACAATAAGTTGTTTAAACACTCAGGCTGCCCTGAGTATTTAAAATGGCTTAAAAGGTTATGTCACTTGAAGGCTTAAAAAGGGTGCTCAACCATACTAAATCAGTTTTAATGACATGGGTAGGTTGGGTTTTTATCTTTTTATGACCAGCAGTATTAGTGATTTTTGCTGGTATGATGCTTTTTGCAAATCCAGTATACTTTCTTGGCAACCTCTTTTGCTGGGCTTTGAATTTGGCTTTTTGTCAAGTATTCTCTTGAATCCTGTATTCTTGTGTGCATTGCTGATTTGCTCTTGGGCACATAGCCAGGACAGTGTTCTGCACCTTGAATTATCAAGCTGTGTGAAACAAAGAGAGTACTAATTGCTAGTAACGATGTTATTATCCCTAGCAACTTAACAACACAACTTCTGCAGCTACTTGCCTCGGTAGTTACTGTCTGTCTCTTCCAAATACTTCTGTGCTCAAGGCAAGGATTAGTGAGTCAGCTTCTTTGGCTTGTGCTACACAGGTTGAGCAGGCTGGTCTGCCTTCAGCGGGATTCTAGCTGTATTAGCATCTGTAGCAGTTATTTAAAGTACCATTTATTAAAATTTCAAGGGAAAGGACTTCTTAGTTAAACGAGACCAAGATTTATCTTATAAAATTTTAGAAGAATGCTACTGTTGTGAATGGTGACATTTGCCAATCTCCACCACAGAGTAGTATCTTCAGTTAATTCTTGTTCTGACACACAAGCACAGCAATAACAGCAAGTGATAAATGCCTGTATATTTAAATGTGGTTTGTTTTGTCACAGATTCACATGTTATGGGTAGGAGGGAGGGGCGGGTTGGAACATCTCTCATTTGAATGGGATCTTAAGCAAAATGGAGACTCCTGTGATTCCCCTGATGGTGTTTATTCCTTCCCTTTACGTGCACGTGACTCAAACCCCGCGCATTTTGTCATGTCTGTGATCCTCTGCAAAACCCTCAAAACCTAGAAATTTGTTGACTACTACCTAAACCTGATAATAATGTTTCTTGTATAAATCAATGGTTTCCAGCATTGTGATTCTATTAAGGTAAAATATAGTCTTAGAATATAGTCACATAGTCTTGGTAGGAGCCTTGGTAACTTGGACTCCTTTTTGTCTGCCCCCTTGCATCACTCCGTGTTCAGGGGCTTTGTATTGTCCTTTAATTATGCTCTTCCATTTCTCTGGAATCTCCTAGCCCATTTTTGAGCTACTAGATCGTTTCCTCACTTTAATTTCATTTAAAAATCTACTTCTAAAAATATGGCAAAGTTTCTGCAAAAAGTACTTTGGGATAATGCAAGTAAAGGAATGCTTTTGAAGAGGGCTATGAGCAATGACTTTATTTTCATGCTTTATAAAGTTACTAATGTAACAAAAATTATTATAATTTATCACTGTTACTACTTTTATGTGATGTGATTGCTTAGTAGTAAATGTACGTCTGGAACAACTTGCACTCTTCTGGTTTCATGCCACATCTAACTTTAAAATTCTCTTTGTTCCTGAAATATGTGCATTTTTACAGCAGTCCAAGTAACAGCATTTTCATAATTATATTGCTTAAAGAACTCAAGTCGTACTCTGAAGCCTTTAATCCTCCAACTGAGACAGAATATAAAGGCTGCGTGTTCTAGCGTATTTCCTTAGAGTTTGAATATTCGTTAAGATATTTTTCACTTTATTGACTCATTGTTAATCCCACATTGAAGAGAAGTCATACTATTGGTGAATATTATGGAACACTACAGCTAAAATCACATTTGCCAAGCTAAAATTGGAATGTCTGCAAATTTTATACCTGTGCCATCCCACAGTTAGTGCAAACTGGATCTGGGTCTCTTTTCTAACGCTCTGAAGTTCAACCATTGGATGCCATGTCAAATTCCCTGAATTCCACATATGGATGAAAATATGTGGATCCTACTGCTAATCGTTTCCAAGCTCCAAAAGAACAGGATCTGGCAGATTTGGCTTCTTAGCTTCTATCCTCTCTGAGCTGTGAAGGGTGTCTGCGGAGCCGCTTCCAAATAAAACAGTGGTTATTTGCCAAAAGGAATGTAGCACATAGAGAAATGCATTAAGTGACAGAATCCTACTTTTGCTGTAATTAGGCAGAACATTATTTCAGGTAGGTCCAGTGTATTTCAGATCATTTTCCAACTCGAGAGCTATAAGAGTGTCTATTTACATCACATGAATCCCACTCACAATGAGACCATGCTGGAATGAGTTACCCTTTTAGGACCAGGAGTTAGGCTAACTTTTAAGCATCTGTCATTGTTAACAGAGCCTTTTTGGGTATTAGTCTGCTGACAGTGTTTCTTCCCTCCTGTCCTTGCCATGTGAGCTGGCCAGGAGAAAAACTTAAGCATTAGCGTATCTTATTAGACATCAGAGAGTCTGTGTGGAGTGACACGTTGCAAATGCCTTAAGGTCAGGGTAAGCTTCAGTCAGAGCTTAGACATCAGAAAGCTCAGCTGTAGACAATGAAGCCCACAGAAATGGAAGTTTCTGTTTTTCTTCTCGGAAGTGGCTTGGAGTTTTGCCTTTTCTGCCTTGTTCAGTTAATAGTTCTTACAGATTACAAGTTGTATACAAGAAAGCAGTTTATGCAGAGTGCTTGTGAAAATAACAGCGCTATCCATACTGTGTGCTTGATTCTTCAATGGTGGTGGACAGTTGCACCTGGAAGATGGCAGCCTCAGTCATTCCTCTTTAGGAGACAGATTTACCAGTTCAGATAGATACCCACTGCAGGAACAGATACACTAGGAATTAAGGTTGTAACAGTTTCACTGTTTGCATTGAATTTCTCTTGTTTGCTTGTTGTTGTTTCTTCATTTTAAGCTGAATTCAATTTTCATATTTATGATTGCATTCAGTTGAATATATTGATCTAAAGATGTTTTTGTTTGTTTATTGAGAAGATACTGAGTATAAGCAGCAATGAATGGTTGCATGTACTGCCCATAAAGTGTGTGACAATGCATACAGCTATAATGCACATGGAGAATAAATGTGTCACCACCAGGTTATATATAAGATCATTCATTTATCCACCTCTGTATTCCCTAAAGTCCCATGGTCTAGTTGTAGGCATAAACTGTAGCTTAAAGCTGTTTTCTACACAAATAATGTATCATTGCTAATTGATGCATGATGTTAATGTCATCGTGGGGAGAATAACGTATGCAACAGTTAAAGCTACATTCCTTGAAAGTGTTTCAAAAATCAGATCTAAATGAGAAAATGCTGATGACTGAAATATTCTCAGGGAAGGGAGTCCTTTTCATTAAACTGTTCTTTGGAAGATAAAACTTGTTTCTCATCCAATAAATCAGATGTGGATTTCCTTGTACCATAAAGCATTTTTTGTAATCATCACGTTTTCATATCCATCACAAAATCATTGAACCTACACCCTGCAATATGGATTGGGGTGAGTCTGGAAATACGGCCCTCCCAGGACTAGTGATAAGATACCGATTGTGTCAGACTTATTTCCAGAATTTTTCTGCGAACTTATACTCCAAAATTATTATTTATCTAAAAAATTAAAAATTACGAATTATCTACAAAAGCTACTATTTCTGTATATTTGCGGTATACATAATGAATCTTTCATTGAAAAGTCAGACCACTTTCTACTCATGTATCTATCTCCCCTGTAACGTGCAGAGCAATTAGAATAGAATATGGGCTAAGCCAGCCCCAGGTCTGAATTTCATCACTAGAAAGTATTTTGACTAATACAAGTTCAGAGTAAAATTCTTGTGAACAAAGATTTGGTATGTTCAATACCTGTTTGAACATATTATATTGTAAGGGAATACATTCATAGCTGTGTGGTGTCTGTTTTCATATGGGATGAAAATAAGTTGCATTCAGTGGAGCACAGTTCTTTCATAGCAACTGAGAAACCAACTAACTGGAATTTTAGAATTAGACTTTTAGTCCTAACTAGCATTTATGTAAAAAGCTGTAGCGGCTTTGCTGAGAAATCTTGAGTGCTGGATTTGATCGTTTTCTCTTGAGATCTTAAGGTGTGGAGAAAGAAGATAACAGAGCCTTCATCTTTTCTTTAACTGCAGTGCTTGCCACTCAAATGAAAGTATTTGTCAGGTTACAATAAAGATGTAAAGAAAATTAAAATTGATAAGCCAAATGCTTTAGCAAATGTTAGTCTGTAACTTCACAGAATATAAATCTTTGGGCGCAAAGGGAGGTCTGTGCCTCTTAAACCAGAGTCCAGGTTAGAACTCGATGCCGTACAGGTCTGGGGAGCTTGAGAATGCGTTCTTCATCTCGTGTTCAGGGATAACATGCCCATCTTTACATCTCTGTGTGGAGTATGAGCCAGCCTCCCTCCCCATTGGCTAGGGAAGGGAGGGGAGCGGGCTCACAGTCTGTGCTCTGTTGCTTCTCAGCATGACGCAGTATTTGGCCTGCCCTGACCATGCAGCAGGCCTATGTTGCAACCTTTGTGGCATTTTTTTTCCTTCCCCAGTGTTTGCTTTCCCTATGAGGCCTAAAAGATGACCTGTCATAATATTCTTCTATCTAAATGGCTTTACTTTCTGGGAAGTTTCTCAAAAAACAAATTTTTACTGTGACTGAACATTATTTGCAGTGAAAACTATACACCCTACCTCCTGAGATGACAGAGAAATGAGTTCATGTCCTCTCTTCTTTTTCTTTTCTTTTTTTAATAGCAAACGTGCTGTCACTCGTGCACAGTCAGTGTTTGAATAGCTGAGTGGCTACTTAGAGGTGTTTTATTTTTGTAGCTACAGTGTCAACTGAGTTCATTATAACTGGGTTGGACTTCTTAACGTTCGACCTTTCACAGATGAAACCTTTATTAACACTTGTCATTTTGGAGGCCTGGCAGTCCAGACAGTGACCTTTATTCTGCTGCTGTCTTAGGCAGCGTTTATCACTCTGATAGAACCTAATTAAAATAGAGAAAAATAATCAGTGAGTGATGTCAGTGAGAAATGGAGAACCAGAGTAAGAGCTTTTACTGGCCACGGTACATCTATAACTAGCTGCAGCTCTTCCCTTTTCTTCACTGATGGAGGGAATGTTATTCTCCCAGCCATTATTCATTCTCAATGAGCAGAGATAATCTTTCTTAATCACTTGGAAGGGGTTCTTTGCAATATGTTCATTCTGAACTTTAAATCACTATTTACTTAGGGCCAGATTCTGTCATGCTTCTTCCTTCCAAATAGTAGCTTCCTCTGTTAAAAATGCAATAGTGAGTAAGGACAAGAATGAAGGGAAATAGGTTCTATGCTGGATCTTTAGCTGATGAATCCAACTATGTGAATTTTCACATGAAGTTATTTTCTCCATGAGCAATGACTTAAACTTCGTATTTTATTGCCAAATGCTTCCACTTACCTAGATGAGCATGAAGGTCTGCAGTCCAGTTTTTGGAAAACTGGAGTAGGAGAAAAGCCTGCAAACTACGCAGTTTTGCCTGTGTTCTTTTTCACAGGTTTAGCTCCTACCATTGAAACTAGGTGTTTTCTGGCCATCCCCATGCCACTAGCTTCAAATAAAGATATATAGATACACACACACACACACACACACACATATATAAAATCAGTTAAACAAAACACTGCCGTCATTGCCTTTGATATTTTAATAATACTCAAACTGCAGCAAAGTCAGTACTATCCAGATAGACAAATTTAGACAGACTTACCCCTTAAGGTCTTACATTAGCTTATGCCAGACCATTAACACAAGGAAGAAATTCTCCATGCTTTGCATCACTGTTTACCTGTTAAGGTCTCCTCCTTAACATAGTGAAGAAGCTCTAGTGCTTTACCTGTTTCTCATTTTCTAAAGTTCTTGGTGAATCTCCACCCTTCTTGTTTTAATCGTGGCTTATTTTTGTTTATATTACCTGTTTGTGAGATTAAGGCTTGGTGTTTTTCATTGGTTGTTTTAATGCATTTTGAACAAGAAACCCTTTTCCATGTTAATAATCTAACCCTTTCATATGTTATTGATTTTAGTTGATGAAGGAGTTCCCTCTGCTCAGCATGTTCAACATCCATGAAAACCTGCTAGAGGCTTTGTTGGAACTGCAGGCATATGCAGATGTCCAGGCAGTCTTAGCAAAGTATGATGGTAAGTTCATACATATTTATATTTTCTCTATATGGTGCACCCAGAGATAGTATTTCTAAGTCAAACTCTTAAAATTTAGGAAACACTGTAATTGAGATGATTAGCACGAGCTTCATAGATCCCCTTACACGGTCCTTAATCCAAAGATTAAACATTGTACATTTTTTCTGCCAACCCATGCATAATTCATTGTGCAGCGTAATGGAACTCACTTCCTAGCAGCACTTCAGTGCTTTCTTTGCTTTCGGTTGATATTTAGAGAACGACTATTTAGGTTCTTCAGACTTTTTATTGCATGATATTCAAACCTTGTCTGAAGCAAGTATTATCAGTTCCCTTGTGGGCTTTTCTATGAATGTTGACTTAGTAGCATACAAGTGCTTTACAAACATTAATTGATTTAACTTCACAGCAGTCTAGTGAGTAGCAGACTTCATGCCTTATGGGGAAAACTTTAAAAACTCAGAAGACTGGGTGAACTTTTCGCATTAATTTTCAGTATTTTTCAGTAAGCATTATTTTTTTGCAGCATTACATCACTTTTTGTGCTCAAATCACAGCTCCTGCTCACTTGACCTCTATCCCTTTGAACTTGAATTCAAGACAGCAGTATCTCAGAGAAAGGACAGAATAAGAAGTGCCAACTGGCATTCTTTGTTTAGTTTAAGGTAAATGGGTTTTCCTTGTATTGTGTAGAAACTTTGTGACAGAAACAGGAATACAATCCAATTCTCTTGAGCAGCATTCACCATCACGGTGCCACTCTTCATCCTCTTCCTGCAGTCCCTGGCTTACTCACTGTCATGGTTTAACCCCAGCCAGAAACTAGGGCCACACAGCCGCTCGCTTGCTCCCCTCAGTTGGGATGGGGGAGAGAATCAGAAGAATAAAAGTGAGAAAACGTAAAGCAAAGCCACAGATGCAAGCAAAGCAAAACAAGGAATTCATTCACTGCTTCCCATCGGCAGACCGGTGTTCAGCCGTCCCCAGGAAAGCAGGGCTCCATCAGGTGTAACTGTTACTTGGGAAGACAAAGTGCCATCACTCGAAACATCCCCCCCTTCCCTCTTCTTCCCCCAGCTTTATATACTGAGCATAATGTCATATGGCGTGGAATATTCCTTTTATCAGTTGAGGTCAGCTGTCCCGGCTGTGTCTCCTCTCAACTTTTTGTGCACTCCAGCCGCCTTGCTGGAGGGGTGGTATGAGAAGCAGAAAAGGCCTTGACTGCTTAGCAACAACCAAAACCATCAGTGTTTTACCAACACTATTTTTATCCCAAATCCAAAACATAGCACTATACCAGCTGCTAGTAAGAAGGTCAACTCTATCCCAGCTGAAACCATGACATTCACTATCCACATTCCATGTTCTGCAACAAATGAACGAGGAACCCTACAGTCATCAGTTTCATGTTGTGTTACTACACAGTCCTCCTTCATCCTCAGAAAAGTCTCATTCTATGCACTGGAGTATGGCAAGGGAGTTTATGAAAGAAATATTATGTAATCATATAACTAAAAATGAGATCATAACACACATGAATCAAATAGCTGAATTAAGTGAAACAGGTAGACTTAATTTTGATGTTTCTTAACTCTTTCTCTAGGTTGGCCTTGTAGCCTTTAGAATGTTCGTAGCTCTTACAGCCTTTATGGTGTTCTTTGAACAGAGATTTTAAGGCTTGTAACTTCCAAAGTTTTTGAAAAGGTAGATAGACATAATTTGAGGTACTGTTGTATAAATAGCTACCAGTATGGGCTCTTTGATTCTTTGAAGGACTTAGCATCTTTTCCAGACTGCCCTTAGTTGATCTTCCGTCCCATTTGTCTGCTGAATTGTTCTCTACTTTTCTTTTACATGGTCAGTTTCAGCTTTTATTGCCCCCAGTTCATACCAGAGGCTCCTTGTTCAGCCAGTACTGCTCATTCCCAATTCCATTCTTCTGCCTCTCCTAACTACCCGTCCCAATCTTCTCTTCAGCGCAGTGATGGTCATGATACATTTCCTCACCCACTTTCCAACTCCTGTATTACCAGACATCTTTTCCATCTACCCTTTTCTGTGTGGCTTCTGTCTCCTCTTCATTTGACATTCAGTGCTGCATTGCCTGGATGCCAAAAAGCAGAACAGCAAAAGCCCACACAAACAGAGGCTTCTCGCTGCCAGCCCCAGTACTTGGCCCCATGTCATCACATGGAACAGTGGCAACGGGATGATGCATAAGTTTATTGGAGTACTGAGATGTGTGTGCTTGATGAGCAAAGAATCTTTGGAGGGTATAACTGAAAAAATTGGAGAAGCTTCCACTGAATATGTGCTAACTGCTTTCTTTTAATATCTTATAACTTAGGAAATTAAGATAAATTTTAATGAGGCTAGCAACAGACCATTGCCTTGATCCTAACATGACCATACTGCCAAATTTCAGGCAACTGCAGTAGACTGTGGCAGAGCTGAGGTAATTTAATGAAAGATAAATAAGCAGCTGATTACAGGCAACATTAGTGATAGTCACTGCTACCAGTCCAGCCTGGAATGTCAACTCTTTCTGGAGTCAAATTATATCACCCAGGCCATTGAGTACTGCCATCCAGTAGCAGTAATGACCCTCAGAGAGATCTTGGTTATGCTTAGTCTGGTTAAAGAAATCTGCAGTTGAAGTAACATCAGAGTCTTTCTTGTAGCTCCTTGTATTTCAGTAATTTCTGTGACATGCGTGTGGATCCCCATGGACTTTATTTTGTCACTGTAAGAAACAAGTAAATAGAAATGCCCATTTTTATGCCCCAGGGACCACAGGACGTTGGCACCTTCTAGTCTTTAATGTAGTTATGAGATAATAGCCCTGGGAGAGAGCAGAACTGTGACAGAACAGGGAATTAAGCCATGCCCTCCCAAATCTCAGACTGAACTCCTGTGCTAGCTCTGCCGTTGCATACTGAAGCCCTGATGCCTAGTTTTAAACAATACCATGGTGGCACTTCATGTCATGGAAGCTGTGTTTTGTTTTCTCAAAAAAAAAAGCATCTGATAGAGTCAAAACAAAGGTCGTAAATGTAACAAATGAGGCTTTTCAAAATAAAACTCTTCTTTCTTTGTCTGTTTGATCCCGTGCAGTTTCAACTCATGCTTGGCCATATATAAACAGAGGTGTGTGTATACCCTAGGTATGCAAAAGGACACAGCAAACACAGGCTTAACCAGTATAACCCTTCCACTTCATGAGTCTCAGAAGGCCCGTCTCAGGGAGTCTCAGCTCATTTTAGAACTCATCAGCTTCATGTGTTGTAAGATTTATTGGAATATAAAACAATGAACTCATTTATACTTTCCTATCTGCAGTTTCTGTTGGTCCCACTCCACTGCCTTTTTTTGACTAAGACCAGGCCTGATTTATTGTATTTTGATAACATATGAACAAATTATTTCCTTGAGCAGTCTGCCCCCACCCTGGGCTAAAAAGTTGGATCACATTATGCGAAACCTCAACCTCTGCAAGCAGACACACTGCTTTACCAAAAGCCATGTGTTAAATTGTGTTTATATTATGTACCTGGCAACAGAGCTGATGTCCACACTCATTATTCATGGAAAAAGGGCCTCATTAGTGGGACGGCATGCTCTGTTGCTGAGCTACATCATTATGGTTTCAGAGTTCAGTGTCTGTCAATGGAGTGCAGATGACCTAAATACTGTTGAATTCTGAGAAGATTTTTGGCTCTGATTTAACACATATCCATGTTATTTACAGCATAAATAGTTATGGCTACTAAAGAGACGGTTCTTGATGGAATAAGCTTCTGGTATTCGTAGTAGATAAAGTTTCTCTGCTCTTCTTCCCTTGCTTTTTAAACAGATTGTTTTCCAGTGGAGTGGGTCTGCTTGTTGTGATGCTTAGAGCAAATGATTTATTAACTTCCCTGGGCAGCAAGTTGCTTTGATTGTTATTATCTGGTAACCTGGCACTATGTGAAAATTCAGACCTTTCTGGCAATTGAAGGTCAGATTTAAAAAGAATGGATGCCTATGTATTTAGTCATTGTGATGCAGTGGTTCCTCCCTAAACCTGTCCTTGCTTTCCTTTTTTTTAAATGACAGTGTTTTCCAGTGAGACTATAAGCCATCTGGTTTGCAGGAGGAACACCTTATACAGATTCCCCTTTCACTTACCCCCTTGGAAAGAAGGAGAAAGACTATGTCACCATGTAGACAGAGTCCCAAATTCAGAGTTCACTTGAGAAGGTAATTTTGACCAAAGCATACATAGAAAGAATGTGATTTTTAAATACAAAAGGTCTCATTCTGGTCTAGGTAATGGCTAACTTCGAAGAATCCTACTTTAAATTAGTGTCAAATAAAAATGCAGGCCTTTGAACAAACACTTTAGAAACAGTGTCTTCTTTGTCTTGGGATACTTTCAACTTAGTGAAATCCAAATGGCTAATGTAGAGACATTAGTTCTCTAAAATGTAGCATAATCAGGGCTACTCACTTTTCTCTGATCTGCCTCTGTCCAATTCCTTGTCCTTGCAGACTTAGGAAATGGGTAAATTCTATTTACATTGAACTTGAAGGCAATTCCTTTTGTAGAGAGTTGCAGATTGATGAACTAATTGCATGGAGTCTTCAGTTATATTATGGTCTCCAAGGGTTTTGTGTATGTGTATATATTTGAGATCACAGCTCCACTCCATCAGTTTCGTTACTTGCGATGATTGCGTTTGGTAATTTTGAGATGTAATACCTGGTAGAGCTAACTGGGTAGTGCAAGAAAGGGTTTTGTTTTGGGTTAAAGATGTAGCAAGTGGCAGTATGGAAGCAAGCATTACCTTCTGCACACTATTTTATAATCCTTCTATTTCTTTGGAAGAGAGACCTTACGAGAAAGTTCTTTTTAGTTAAGGTCATACCAAAACCTAGTCAACCTTCTCCGAGAGATTCAAATCAGGTAAGATCTCCAGTTTGTGTAACAGCAGCATCGAGAGAATAGTTTCTCTATTTTCCCATTACATTTTTTCAGCTTCTGCTTTGAAGAGCTAGTTTCTTTCCTCCATGTCAAAATCACTTGTCACTTCAACTAGGTCTCTGCATCAGTTCTGTGCCTGTTCATACCATCTGGTCTCTTTTTTTGCCATATGATTCTGTGGGATTTTTTGTTTGTCCTGCTTTGCAAAAGCACAAAAAGTCTGAACTAATTACACTAATCTTTTTCTAGTCTCCTGTAGGAGAAAGTATTCCTTCCCCTTTATATGCATTTAGGATTGAACTTGGTCAAATCAAAGAGGCTGACACCTGCCTGGTCACTGAAATATGCATCTCAGCAAAAGTTGCGTATAAGTGTTTACAACCAGCAGTGATCCTCAAAATCTTTCCATAACTGAACAGTGTAAGTTTTACTTGTGGTCATGGCCATATAAACACTTTTTGTTTGTGCTGAAATGTTTTTCCCATCCTATCAGGGGACCAAAATCCAGGCCTTAATGTACACAGTGGCTTTGTGTTTGTGTTTGGTTGGGGTGTCTCCCGCCCCTGAGAAAGAATGTCAAAGGTACAATTGGAACCACTTTGTTTTGCAAGCACAAAGTAAGCGTTAGATCATTGTGTTCACAGCTTTGCTCCCTCCAGCATGTTTTCTACCACGTTTTGTGGAAAAATGCAATGACTATTCTCATGGGAGATAAAACTACAGGATATTAGATCTTTTTGACAAAGTGTTTTCCCCCTGGTGTTCAGTTCATACTTT
This sequence comes from Dromas ardeola, assembly GCA_013398915.1. NCBI lineage: Eukaryota > Metazoa > Chordata > Aves > Charadriiformes > Dromadidae > Dromas > Dromas ardeola. Next base: position 56,480 of record VYZM01017133.1, on the reverse strand, counting down.
CCTTTATTGAATTCCATCCCATCACTCTTGCTTTTAACCATTTGTATGAGCTTAATTCACTTTCTTCCTTAGTGTTTGTGTCTTTATAGATGACTACATCTCTCTTCTGTCATCGCTGATCCAGCCTGCGCATATTTATTTGCCAAAGCACTTTCAATCTTTCCCATAAGCAATTTTTCCTACCACCTGTGCAAGAGCTGACAATGTAGCCTGCAGGTGCAGAGAACTGGGGGAGTTCTTTGCTGACAGGGCAAGTGTTGGCCTATCACTTAAAAACTAGAGTCTACAGAAAATCAGAGCTGGGTTCACCCCCAAGCTATAGCACAATACATGTCCTGTGTTCCACCATTTTTTATTTTACCTCTTTGCATAACTTATTCCAGTTTGTTGGTATACTTTCAGTTACATATTTGGAAATATGTGAATGATTCCAGTAGCTTAATGTAGACTCGCTCTAGTGCTATATGAAGAGCTACCTTCCTGACTGGAAGAATCTTACTGTGCAAATTATGGGCCCAGATCTACAGCTTATTTCAGCAAATATTTAAGTCCTATTAGTGTTGATAAGACTGTTCAACTATCTGAAATTAAGCCCATACGAATCTGTATTGTTGACTTGGGAATAACATATGCTTTGGGGTCAAAATAGGGAATAATTTCTGGTTAGTGACTTAGATTTTACTTTTAATCATGACTAAAGTAAATGCAGCATGCCTGTCTCTTCACATTTAGGGCCTTCTGATGACTTGGATAGGGGATGTTGCAAGCAGCCCATATCCAGAGTCATCATTTCTTGGTTTAGTTGTTATTTTATAAAAACAATAGATCCCATGACCTATGTAGATGATATATGGCATATGCTGGATATCTTGAATCAGAGAAGTAGTGATATTATGGTTGCAAGTCTCTATCCATGGCATCTTTCCATTAGTTCACTCTCACAAGCAACCGCTTATGAAGCAAATGACCAGTAAGAATTCCCTTTCCTAACCTTCTCCGTAGCTGACTGGGGCTAAACAAAAGAAAATGCTCATAAATGAAGTCTAGGCTATTTTGTATTCTGTTTAAAGATACAAGCAATAAGGAAGAAGGAGAGCCTTTTTTAGATTGACACATCAGTTCTTATTTGGCAAAAATGTCCTGTTGGTTTTGACACGGTCACATCTTTCAGCACATTGTGGGTGCTCCACAAATAATCGCAGGAGGGTGGGAAACAGTATATGGGAAGTTATTTTGCCAGATGGCTCACAGAGCTGGACACAGTCATTTATGGAAAACTTCACTTTGGTTCCTGACAGAGGATGTATCTCCTAGGGCTAGTTTAGACTTGATTCCCTTGCTAAATTCAAGTTGTAACCAGACATAATTGTGTTATGCTTTTCTCTAAAATACGAGGGTCCAGTTTTGGAGATGAAGCCTAAATAATATGAGGATTTTGAAATATTGTAGTGATCAGACCAGGATATAGCAGAACCAAATACTTATGGTCTACTATGGAGCAAACAAAAAGCAAAATGCTTTTGGAAGGAAGCAGGCATGGACCTACTGAGAGCTATCTCCACAGCAACATAAACATGAACATTTGTATGTATTTCTTCCATTGCCAAGGGACTGTAGATATTACCCTCAAATAATTGCTGCTTGCTCATTAGGAGCACAGTACTGGAAGAGGCCTCCTGGGTGAGTCAGGTCCCCCACTGTTGCATTCACTACATGATACTACCCCTTCCATGAGCTGAGCAACCTCCATCCTGGAACTACCTATTTTGTTTGCCCCACTTTTCTACCTGGAAATCTGCCTCAAAAATCCACTTCTCAGAAACCTGCTTTTAATCTACAGCCTAAGTTTAATTCTGAACTGTTTACTCTTGTGCCAGCATTATCCTGTACCTAAGCAGTTTTCCTGGTGTTCTTCTCCTTTCCTGGTGTTCCGTATGGGCATGCATAGGGAACAGTTGTATCTTCTCTCAGACTTTATTTCATTTGGATTGTTACAAAAAAATCCGGTCTTCCTGTTCGATTTTGTTGTTCTTGACTGTGAGTGATCAGCTTTGAACACAAAATTCCTTGAGAAATCCCATTTCTTCTGCAGGAATGACTCAGGTGGTGTACCTGAGCCTTACCTCACCTCACCACATTTCCCTTCCTTACAGATGCCAGCAGTTCGTTGTGGATCATCCTGCAATCTATGTGCACAGATATTTCCAACTCAGGAGCACTTACTACGTACTAGAAGATGCTCTTTTGTGATAATGGCGTTTTGTTTTGGTATATTTAACCCTGTATCAATCTCAGTTCCTACTGTATAATATCTCTTAGCCAAGAATTGTAATAATCCTCACAACTTGGTCCATTCAACTTCCACTGAACATTCTCCACTCAAGTGTCAATTATCTGATGCAGAAACTAGTCTTTATACATGTGGTTAGAGGGTTTTTGTGTGTTGAGTGGTCTCATTGTTTAACCTCATGGATTGTGTATTAATGGATGAATTGCCATTTTCTTGCTGTCATTCTGGCACTTGCTGGCAATTGATGAAATTGAGCCAGCAGCTTTCATTGGCATAACAGCCGTTTTTCCTCTGCTACATGAGTTATGTACTCCAGACCCTCTTGATTCCTCCTAGTTTTCAGCTCTTTCAAACAGGTAGGAAAGTGAAGTGGTGTTCTTGATGCATTATTTGAAGAAGTCCAGGCAAACGTTCTCTTCTTGGTCCTTTTTTGTATGAAGTTTGCCTTTTGCCTGCAAAAATGCATTTCCAGGGACTTCTAAGTAGGTGTCTTGTTCTGTGTCATTCATACAAAATTTTGTAAAGGTCAGATCCTGAACCAATATTGCTAGACTTGAACTGGTGCAGGGAAAGATATTTCCCATGAGGTAATGCTGGCTTGATGGCCCAGAGAAACACTTGCAGGTAAGGGTAAAATAAGGTATTCTATTGAGCAATTTAAAACCTTATAAATGACAGCACGTTGTTGGTTTTCTTGGTTTGCTTTTTTCTTTTCCATTCCTCTACCTTTCACTCCATTTGTGATTTGATGAATAAGGTTTATACTGAAAGACAGAGACCAGTATGTTCTGAAAAAGGTATTTCTGTTTACTGGAAATAACTTTTAACTCCTAATGTTAAGGAAAACCTGGTATAAGCAGGGTTTTTGAAGGTGCTTATAAATATTTTCTCCTCCTGTGATTGAAGATGTCCTCACATCTGTTTCTGTAGCTAGCTTCTATTAGTGGAGTAATTAACATACCTATCACCCAGACTGGTTTGCATGCTGTTGATTTTAATTACTTTAGTCACTACAGTTACATACTCCAGTGAAATTATAGTTGGAATATATTATAGAGGAGCATCCAACAAGATCTTTACATCTCATACTTGAAGTGCAAGTGCATAAAAAGACAATAGAGATGATTTAACAGGTAGCATTTTCAAAGTGCCTCAGTCGTTCTGGCAATGTTTTCTGTCTAACAGAACAATGTTCTGCTTGGTTGTTAATAAGCGGAGGATAGTGACTGCTGAGGTATGACTTGCTTGTCCTCTTTAACTCCTTTTTGGAGCTCTGTCTTGCAAGGCACTGGGGTTCAGTAAATCACAAGTTTCTCTTAACCCTAATGTTACCGAGCTCTATCATAATTTCATCTTTCTAATCAACTTTAATGACAAACTGAGGGTTAGATAGTTTCTTAGGACAACAGTCAGATTAGCTGCTCTTCATTTTTACAGTGGGCCTGCTCCAATGCCTTGTGTTTAGTATGCTGTGTATTTGTTATTTACTGTAAGAAGCTATAATATTGCAGTGTGTAGAAGTGTCTGCAGAATCCAGCCTTTAGTTTTGTTTTTGTTGTTGTTGTTGTTGTTGTGGTGTTGAGTTTTTTTTCCATTTAGGTGTAATCTTTAACTTTTTTGTGCTGGAATATTTCAGTCACTATATAATATGTGTCTACTGGCTAGATTACTAGTGTGGAAGTCAATTCTCTGTAACAGTTGAAACAAATCTATAACTCAATTCTCTTAAGCATCATTTCTCTCTACCTTTTGGATGCTTTGTGCCAATCTACTGGCAGAGAACAGGTATAAATTAAGTTGAACTAATGGATTAAGTTAGATTTATGGCTCCTGTGTGTCTGTGGAACAGCGTAAAATGGCCAGAGACTGGTGAATGTTTTGGTCCAAGATTTTCTTAAGAGGCAGAACAACTTATTTTACTGTTCATCTTTAACTGCAATAAATCTAATGTTTGTTTGCTTGCAAGTCAAATCCATTATTACTTAAATAGCTTTCTTAACTTGTATTGCTGCCACATATTCATATTAGACAACTGCTTCTGAGTGAAAACAAGAGGAGTGAATAAGATAGCCCTCAGCTATTACTTAGATGTTTTGTTAACTGGAAAAATTCATGTATTCCCGGTTACTTATACATTTATGTATGAAGTAACGAATTCTTTCATTATGTCTCTATCATGTCACTCTGAATTAGTTCTCTAATGAACCCAGTTGCTGCTTAAATAGCAGTTCCAGTGGTCATTAACACAGGTTTTTAAAGCCTGTATATTGGGTGGAAATTTAAAAATCCATGTGACATGAGATTATAAGCCCCAAAATCAGAAAGTATTCTGAATTCATGTAATAATTTTGCGTATGCCATACATACTCTGAAGTATCAATCACTTTTCTTTCTGCAGACTTTTAAATTGTCAGATGTTTACTCTTTTCTTTCTTTTCAACAGATATAAGCTTACCAAAATCAGCAACAATATGTTACACAGCTGCATTGCTCAAAGCCAGAGCTGTCTCTGACAAGTAAGTGCATAAGAACCACTGTCCAGCAAAATTCCTGATTTAACTCAAGATTTCTCTTAGCTGAGCCCACACCCTAACAATCCGCTGGGTTAGCAGGAAAATTCAGTCCTGCAGTAAATTCATAAAATGACTTTATATATATCAGAAAAATTTGCAGTGATCAAATATTGCACTTCAAATATTACAGAAGAAGAAAAGAATATAAATAGCATTAATTCAATTCTTGTTTCAATTTTATGTATACTGTCTTGGTGAGCTTTAGCTTCCTAGATAGTATAATGAAGATGCAACTAAAAGGTGTTGTGTGGCTGAACCTCCTCAAGTTTGTATAAACCAGACCACAAAAAGGTAATAAATAAATATGGATGCACTGGTAGCAATGTCATTTTACAAGTGCTGTCAGAAGACGGCTCATCTACTTAAATAGCGGCAGGTGGATTTAGCATTACTATGTCAGGGATTCTGAGAGGTAGATGACGTTCATATTTCTAGAGACACAAATATCTGCTCCTTCCTATTACGGTTTTCTCCTGGGTCTCAACCTTCCAGGGTGCTGAGCACATCTACGTGATGCCTGTGGACTTGAGAGCACTGGCCCACTCTTGAAAAGGTGCTCAGCTCCTTGTGAGATGGAGCTCAAAAATCCCAATTCTGCTCTCAGATGCCTTCACACAAATCCCAGGCAGAGTTGTGTCTGTGCACCTGAGGGTCGAATGCCTCCCTAAAGTTGGAAAGCAAGTAGAGTGGAAAGCCATTTTCTTGACTGACATCCTGACAGTTTTTGCTTTTAAAGTGTATGTACACATCAAGATCTAAGTAATTTTCTTTCATTCTTTTTATCCTGTAGATCGCCAGTACCTACTGCAACATCTTTCCTCCCTACACAGCGACTCCAGCTTGGGAGGGCAGGGCTAAGGTTGTCACAGCTTTCCCTGTGGTGTCTGCCTGCCAAGTACAGCTCTGGAGTTAGCCGTGGGGTGTGAGGTGAGAAAGAGATTGCATGGTCTGGTTTTTCATTCACTGGGGCAGATGATTTGCCCACAGTTTGGGCATGCTACCCTCAATGGTGCTGCGGCCAGTAGACCACCCGCTACTGCTGCTGCATCGTGCTTCTATCCCAACCTGACCCAGGGGCATTGGGTTGGGAACCTCCCTAAAACCTCCCCAAACCTGTTTTTAACAGAAACTCTCCAAAAATAATTTGGCATTGGTTTTTTGGTTTTTTTTTCTTTTCTTTTTTCTGCAACTTCAGTCTCGAATATGCCCCTTAGCAAGGTACCTAGAGCAAATTTAGATTAGTGACAGAGAAAGGACTGTTTGAACTGACTGTCTGCGGTGATTAGATGCAAACATGCTTTCCACTTCTGCTGGGATTTTCACTGGCCTTGATGTAATAGATCACTCAGAGTTTCCACTCGCTATGGAAGTTTGGAGAGCATAGGAAATTGACGCAGTTTGGTTACATGGGCCCATGTTCTAGATTCATTTTCTGGCTTTTTCCTACTAGCATTTCTGACCAAATGTGTTTGTTTCTTTGCTTTTGTAGATTTTCTCCAGAGGCTGCCTCAAGGCGAGGGCTGAGCACTGCAGAGATGAATGCAGTAGAAGCTATTCACAGAGCAGTAGAATTTAATCCACATGTGCCAAAAGTGAGTATGGAGAAAGCATTGTTGTAGCTTTAACATTGCTGAGGACCTCACTCCTGATTTCTGTGTTAGATTAACAAGTGATGTTGTGGAAAGGGGAGCAAACAATGGGAAGGGAAAGAAGCTGATAGTATGCACAGTTGTTTTGTTTGGTATTTCACATTCAGTGTCTTCCGCTCTGGACCATGCAACTTGAAATTTTAGCTGAAAGGAGTCCTCTATGTGAGCAACAATTACATGGTGGATTGCAGTAGTAGACACTACCAAATGCTACGCTGCAGGACAGAACCATACATAAAGACAGATTATTATTTACAAAATAGGCCTTAAAGATCTTCTAGTTCAAAATAGCATGTTTTATTTGTTTTGATGATTACACGTAAAAATATGTTTTTGGCATACTATACAAAGGAACCTATGTTTGGAGTTCATGGTGTGCTTCATATAACTTGCATTAGTAATTCCTTATGCAGCAACCTGTCATTAAGTTCTGAGAACGTAAAGCTCGGAGATGAAGAATTCTGAGAACTACAAAGTAAGAAAAGGGATTTATGTTCTAATTCCCTAATCCCCTCTCTAGATATGTATCTCAGCAGTAAGAATCTTGCCCGGCGGCTGCTAGAAGCTAATGTATTTTATTATTTCACCACCTGATACTCAGCTTTGCAGTTTGTAAGTTCATTGTAAAGGCAAACTAGAGGCAGATGCTTTTTGGCCCTTGGAGATCTGCCTCCGAAACTCACCCCACAAACCTTTGGACCAGTATTGCCCTTTGAAAGTAAACAACCTCCACTGGATAGCAGAAGGCTAGTGTGTGTTAATATAGGGAGCCTATTAATTAGATACAGCTGAACACCAAGTCAGGTGAAGTTAAACCCAAAACCTCTCCTGTATGTACACATGGATTGCAGAAAGTTCATTCTCATGCATTGCAGGAATTAAATATTTTCTCTACGAGCTGTATCTGTTATGCCAGCCACTGAATAGCATGGTTTAGCTATCTGAAAGTTAGACTGTTTGTTTAATAAAATCATCTAGACTTCCTCTACAGGCAGTGGAAAGAAGGAACTATCTTAGACATCTCTAGACAGACTTTTCATCCGAGGTGCCTGTTTCTACATTGACTATGAAAGGAGCAACTATTTTCCAGTAAAAGCCTGATTTTTAGACAACAAGATTTAGGTGAGATGAGTCCCTTTGTACTATTAGCCGATCTTCTATTTTTGTGCTAAGCTATAAAATGAAACTATTAAACGAAGTTTGGTTCCAGGACTGCTTCTGTGTAACTGTTTACTTTCTTCCACCCCAATGGTTCTTGCACCGACACAACCATTGATACTGCTCTTCTGCCTGGTTGCCTGTTTAACTCTCTATTCTAGTCCTGTTCTGAGTGAACTTTTCTGAATGTTTTACTGAAGCCCAGTTACAGTGTTCTGTCCTTGCTGTCTAAAACATTACCTATCTTGCCAAGCAAAGATATCAGTTTAGCCTGTCATGAGCAATCCTTGGGACCCTGTTCCATTTTCCTCACTTACCTCCATGACTTCGATAATTCTTTCCATCAAAATCTTTTTTAACTGTTCGCATACTAATGATTCCATATTAACACATGTTGTTTCCCTCCTCTTTAAATGAATGTCATTGCATTTACTTCTCACATTACTGGATCGCTTGATTCTGAGTAGGGATCTTTTTATTTCAAGTCAGTTAGTCTGGCCGTTTCTGGGACTGGTTCATTCACTGTTCAGGGCCAGAGATCATTGGCTGCAGTGGCCTCCACTTCTGTCCATTCTCCTAATGTCCATCCTGCTGGTGTCTCCATACTCTGCACTGACATGAAACTGAGGCTAAGTCTTCCTTTATTGCCTTTTTGCTTGTTCTTTTTCTGTTTATACTTAAGAGCTCATTCTTCTTTGGTTTGACTTCCTTTGCAAAATCTACCTTACTGTAAGTTGTGGCAGTTGCTCCATAACCCCTGCAATTCCAGACCTCCAAGATCCTGCTTTTCTTGTGGATCAGTGATTTCATTCATCACTTGTGACCTCCTTCTCACTAGCCAGCTTCTGTTTCGGTGGCTGTTCAATACAAGGCTGAATCTCCTTTCTGACAAGTATCCCCATGTATGAAATGCAGATTGTGTGTTAATTTTCGGTGCTTTAGTTATAAAGAAATTCCAGTCCTCTTCCTCACTTAAGTTCCTGAGCTTTTCGGTCAGTTCACATTGTTAATTGATTCCCTCGGTTTTTCAAAGTCTGTCATTTTGTGAAACATATAATTTATCATGATAACAAGGTAGTTATGGGAGCAGACTCCAGGGTTTTTTTAGTTCGTATTTTAACATTAAAACAGTGTATCCTAGTACAGATTAATATGCAGCACTGCTGATTTCACACTCATGCTTTCTGCTATTAGCTAAAGGATATTAAGGTGGCAAAAATATATTTTTGGTTATAATTTTATGCACAGTATGGATATTACAACTCAATTTCCACTCAATTATGATTGAAGTCCTATCCAATTTGTTCTTAATGAAATGGAGATAAGTTTTAGCAAGCAGCATCACAAGAAATCTGACAGTGCCACAAAACTAATATGTCTTCAAAGCTTCTTTAGGATTTAAAGGCTAATGAGTCTCTTGTTCAGACTGAGGAAGAAATAAATTACAAAGGTGACAAATGATTTAAAGCATTTGCAGAGTTTCCAGCAGAAGCCTTGAAAGCAGGGAACTGCACTATTTAAGAGAAAAAAAATGGTTCGATATGTTTCTGGTTTGTCTCAAAAGGAGATTTTACCATTTTCAGTGGAAATTATTAAAATTTATAATTATCACATAAAAAAATTATTACTGGATATGCATTTTATTTAACTGGAAATAGCATATTTTTCCTAATGAGATTCTGAAACAAAGGGAATGCAGGGAACACACGGAGAGATGCTGCTGAGCTGGATTTTGCAAGAAAGGGAGACTGGGTCTCCCGTTGTGAACTATTGCAGGTTTTTGTAAAACAACCATGGGATTCTTACAATGCTGCTGATTTTTCCCTAGGAGATTATGGCCAGATTGCAGTCCAGTGTTACATAGTGATGTTGCAGAGGTCAAATATACTTCTTACACTTTCTTTTGAATGTAATCTGAAGATGTAGGAATCCCTTAAGAAGAAGCAGTTAAAAAGTCCCAGATTTCCATCTTTACATAGAGGTGAGAAACCCTGCAAAAACACCTACTTTCCACCTAGAAACCAGTGTGTATGCATGGTTCTGGGAGTCCTCTCAGTATGTATGTCATGAAGGTGTTGGCACCCACTTTTTTTGGTTCCAGATGACTATGCATCACCTTGGGTTTTGTTTTCTGTCTGCACAAAAATGCCTTTTACAGAGACCTAGTATGGCTGACACCTTCTTTAGGCAGCTACCCTGCCAGCAAATAACCTTCTTTTGACACAGATCTCTTCCATTTTTGAGTACATTTCAATGACAATTTAATTCCCAGAGATCACTCCATTAACCCTGTTCATTAACTCCATTAGCCGTAGTTGATAAATTCTCATTGGTTTTGGAATACACTGTAATCAAGATATGACATGTGGAGGTGTCAGAATTTGGTTTAATTGAACAAAGCTTACTGAACAGAGCTCAGTGCAGCCTGCCAGATCTCTCCACGGAGCTGGGCAGCTGACCTGGCTGTGCTGTTTCTGGAAGCTGAGCTGTGTAGGGTAAGGCCAGCTCAGGTGTGTCAACTGTGATCTCCTTCTTTACTGCAGCAAAAATGGATGCATTGTCAAACTGATCAAGAATTCTCATTCTGAAGGCGTCTTACCTGTAAAAAGATTTCTGTGCTTCAAAGTGGCTTAATTTTTTAAGCTGTACCAGAAAAATATCTGGTAAAAGATATTACGTCTATCTGCAGTTTGTCTTGTTTATGTTACTGAAACAACTCAGCTACAGCAAATTGCAGCTTTATACTTTGGCAGAGGTTGCCCATGTAAAAAGAAAGCACTTCACCAGGCAGAGTGTTTTCAGGGTTCTTTTTAGTAGAAAAAAAACATAACCAGTAGCAGATTGAAGTCAGCAGTACAGCAGGGAAGAGAACAAAGCAAAGAACTGTGAATTAATTTCTCTATGAGAAGAATCACAACAAATTATATCACTGGTTTGTGAAGATTTTTCTGAATATTTTTTCAAGCAAGTTTGTCTTAAATGAGATTCTATGGACTGGAATCCTTTTGTTTTAGTGTAGCGCCATGCACTGTGGAGTTTTGGTCCCAAGGAAATGTGCAGGCACTGTCTGACAACATGCTGCTCAAAAATTTAAGAGTTAAACAAAAAGGGGTTTATTGCCACTGAAGCAGTTGGGATATCACTGTAATTCTGGAGGGTTTTGTATGGAAAAGAGTGTAGTACATCCTGTGTCATGGAGAATACACACACCAGACTTCATCAGTATTATTTATATGTTGTGTTTGGAGCTTCCCCACTTATATGTAATGCAGCTATCCCAAGCTAATGCTGATAAAGTACCGCAGCTGTATCTGGGACATTCCTGAATTGTGGAACACCCTTTCTGAACTGACTTGCAAGGCTCCCTCCCTGCATTCAAACTCCTCCTGACAAGCCCCCCCCTCTTTTCTGTGATCTGTGAGATGCGAGCTATTCAGTAAAGTCAAAAAGGAAGAGAAAACAAATGATGGTCCATATATCTAGTTGTTAAAAGTGAGTCAAAAGTGTGCTCTGCACACAGTTGTATGGGTTTGCTATGTAAGCCAGGAGCCGAGTTGATTTAAAGAGAGTACCTGCTGAAGTTTGCTGCATTTGAATCAGACAATTTAAACCTTGATATTATGTTAAGAAATGCCAATTTTGCGTGTAAACAGTTTCTTAAAAGGATATAACAAATCATTGACTTAAACACATTTAAAGACTTATCTGTTCTCCATCTCATCCCTTCTCATTTCTTTCTTAGTTCTTTTAAATTTTTTTAATAAGAACTGTGTCTGTCTGTATGCTTGTGTGGTTTCTAGTAAGTTGTAGTTGCTAATAGAAACAAATAATGCAAACAAAGTCATATACCATGGGAAATGAATCTGTTCCGCACACCCCATGATATTACAGAGAAACTATTCCAGACATGTTTAAGAGAGTTTTTAACTGTTCAGTGAAATGGTGGTTTGTTTTTCTATCTCCAGCAAAAAGGCCAAACTTCTTAATTACCATCAATCCAATGAGAACTTGTAAGGTGACCTACAAGTGGCTTCTCTGGGCATGTAGAAACCAGTATTTTGGAACTGTTTTAAGCTTATGCTATTCATCCCGCTGGGAGGAGGAGAGTTGCTGTTCAAACAATGTTAAATTCTCATATTCTGGCCTGGAGGGATGCTGTCACAGGTGCAGGAGTGACTATTGCCTATTTGTGGCCTGAGCTGTAATTTCAGAGGCAAATTGCACAGTTGAGGAAAAGAAGGAAACCTGCCTGAGATAGGTTGATTTATTTTATAGAAGGGCACTGAAGTAGCTCATTCATGTGGAATGTTAAAAGCACTCTCAGCAGAGGAGAATTAGTAGCCAGAGTGCTGTCAATATGATGAAATAAATAACGTATATTGAATCAATTCAAGTAGGAGAAATATAGACTCTACCATGTTGCACTTCATGTGTACAAGGTCCATTGTCATTCTCCAAACGCTCGTTAAAAGGCATATTCCCATATGTGTACAGAGTGGCTATAGCTGAGCAGTATCTATTACAACGTCATGTAACCAGCATAGAAGCCCTCTGTGGAAGCACATGAAAAATACCGTTACCCTTTTATAACTCCTAGATTTCAGGGGTTTGACAGGAAAAAGTTTGGTGTGAGAGGAGAGAGAGACCAGAAAAACAAAAATGACAACCAGAAAAATCCAAACCAAAACAATGCAGTGGAGAAGGGCTGATTGAGCCATCTGTTGATCACAGAAATCATTGCGTATCTTTAGTTTTCACTCATAACTTGACTAAGACTAGGCCATTCTGTCTGAAATTTTCTACACTGTCTTTTCTGAGCTGATTCCTTTTTTAAAGGAAGATGATAACCCCAGATGGTGGTGACGTGCTATTTCCTGTTCTAGTTAAACTTCTTCATTCGTCATCGAAAAACAAATGCAGTTGGAGACGTGCTGGGCTTGCCATCTCCATTTCCTCCAGGATTGTTAGCTCTTTGCTAAATTTTTTATTGAGCCGGTTACTTGACCCTCCAAAGTGGAACCACGCTTGGGTTCAGAGCCCTGTCAGGATGACATTGGGCTCCTGTCTTCCCTGTGTATTCAAAGTGTTGAGAAGGCAGTGAAGTTTTATTACTTAAATTTTAAAGATCATGGTTGAATCTGAAAGGATGCCAGTGTATCAGTAGTTACAGTTAATAGGGGTTCTGTCAAGAGGTGTAGGTTGTTTCCTTGCAAAGCCAGATGGAGTTCATACTGTAATGAATTTTAGTGGTATGTTAGGATCTTGTGTCCATATTAGTCCTGTAAGAACAAGGGCTGTGCTCTCGACTGAGGCCTTTGGAAATGTTGAGATATAAATAGTCAGATTCCCACCCTGAAGTCTTTGGTGGCTGAAGAGAAGACTGTACCTGTCTAGTGTAGTATCTTTGATGGCAGCCTCTTGTAAACTATAATCAGATGTCTTTTGGCTGTTTTTTGCCAAGAGCTGGAGGTACTTGTTGCACACAGAAGTCCATCAGGACGGTGACTCACACATTATATGGGCAGCATGAGGACTGCAACTTATTGGATAGTTTTTGAAGAACGATTTTTTTTTTGTAATTTAATTTCATTTCACTGAAATTTGTCTGCTTGTCCAATCCAAAATGTTTCAGGGGGACTGTGATGATTTCATGGTCAATCTGCTAGAAACCCAGCAGATTGCTGGCACTCAGTCCTGCCTGTCAAGTATATGGGTGCCAGTAGCCTGCAGTTACCATAAGAGGGGGCTGCCCTTGGCTCCAGGTAGACTCTGAGCCCTGTCAGCCAAATCTCCAGGAACCTGAATGCCCTCCGGGCTCTTGAACTCTCCTTGAAAATACAGCAATGCACGAATGGATATGATATTCTAGGACATCAAGACCATCCTCATTTTCATGGACAGTCATACCTCTCCTTCCATAATAATCAAGCCCTACCTACAGCTAGGTACTTTTTTGGTACCCGTTACCTCTGTTTAGAGAAGTTAAACAGATGGAGGCTTTCAAGTGCCCTCTTGCAAAACAGACTTACCATTTCTTTGATTAGCTCTATTCTGTACTTGTGGAATTTGATCTTTACATTTCTGAAAGTGCCTGATGAGAACTGTACGGAGTGTTCCAGACGAGGTCTCTCTGGGGCTGTGTACAATTAACATTCCTGCTGGAAATGCCTCCAGAGTAAATTCATTGACAGCTTGTATGCCCAAAGGGTGGGGCTGACCTTTGTGCATAAAACAAAAACTATTATGAAGCCTAAATGAGACTTGAGCCACCCATCAACTTTATGCGTGGGTCTTCTTGAAGACTTTTTGTTTGGGGAAGTAGCTGTGATAGAGTAATGAGGGAGGAGTGTTTCACATCTTTGATCTGAGGAACTTTTAAAAATAGGTTTTTCTTTATGAAACTGAGAAAAATGCAGACTGAACAACACAACTGAGTGAGGACTAAGAATGATTTGCAAGTGTCAAGATATATCCTTCCATGCGGTATTTCCACTTGATTCGTATTTAATCGCTGGTAACAAGCAATACATAAGAATCAAAATAACATGTTTTTATCTCAACACTCCTCGAAATAGGACATGCCTTTCTGGTTATTCTTTTCCTACAAATAGTGACATGCTTTCGGGTTGTTTTTTTTTTTTTCCTTTGATTGAAATATTTAAATATTGAGAACTTAACTTTCTCATTTACTTTTGGAATATGGAAATAAGACTTATGTTCTCAATTAATAAAACAGATAGAAACCTGCAGATTTTGCAGCTGTATTCCATTCTGCTCAACAGATATAATGTGTGTTTTTAAAAGGGTGGTACATTCATTAGAGCAGTGAATAAGAACATTTGCTGTATCTCTGTAAGCCTGGCAGTTCCCTCCCTCCTGTCAGCTTTTTATTCTGTTCTCTCTGTCACCCTTAATTCCCTGTCCTGCCTACTAAATTGTAGCTTCTTCCGTTAATCCACTTGTTCTGCAGCTCTCAAATTTTTCTGAAAGGCTTTAGAGAAAATCCAAGTATCACACATGTTACTCCCACTGCTAATTCAGTTTCTCCTCCTTTAATGCTGTTACCTGCATCAGAAACATGTGTGATTTCTCTTTCCGCTTTGAAGTATTTATCTGTGTCCCAGGGTTGACAGTTCTCTGCTTTGATCGTGGTCTCTTCAAATCCTTTACCTGTTTGCTAGCTCCTTCCAGGCTCCTTCAGGAGAAGGGGTGACTCTGTGCCATCATGCTATTTGAGCTCAGTTCCCTCTGGCCTTTCCTCTTCCTTTCCCCAAGGCTCATTTTCAATTTTCATTTCTTTCTTTTGCCCTCTTTTCTCCACCAGCTCACACACTGAGCGGGTGCTTAAGCATGCCCCGCAGTCCCCCCCTTCACAAAAGTCAGCATTTAAGAGGAGCTGTGGAAGTTTAACGCCACCCACACCTCTGTTACACCTCTAGCGTCAAGTGCCTTCTTTTGGGTGCCTGCTCAGTCCTGGCTCCTGCAGATCACCTTCTTCCACACCAAAGTGAAGACCAGTGTGGAGGCACAGAGACCTCAGTGAAGTTGAGGGTCTATGTGCTCACTCTCTTTTTTCCAATGATTAACCAAAACTTTCCTTTCTGAACCTTGTGTTGAAGCCTGACAGTCTACTGCCTGACTCACCTGCTGCCTCCTGTGTTAACTTAGATAGTCTCGTGGGGAGAACGTTTTGCTCTTGGGCATCCTGGAAGAGAGTGACAGTTTCCTCATGCTATTGAAGAGCAGTCAGAGTACAGCTGGGAAATGTTACCCTTCTCAAAGGAGAACTGACAAACAGGAGTTGATTTGGCAGCCTGTGATTTCTGTCTGTCATTCCTTTCTCTTTCCCTGTAAAGCATGCCAGCAAGGGATGTATCTTTCCCCTCCGCTGTATCTTTCCCCTCCACTAACTGCAATGTAGTAACATCGGTGATGAGATAATATCTGCTGAACTGGTAGTGGTCTAGTTCATGGGCTGGGGAAGGAGGAAAAAGTCCAGGACCTCTGTCTTCTCCCATGGCATGAACCCTCCGTCTGTTTAATCCTCTTCTGTTATGGAGGATCCAATAACAGGGAGAATTGCTTGTGGGTTTAGTGAGTGGTGTTTTTCGTTTTATTACCATTTTCAGTAAGTATTTCAAGTAGCAAGCTTAAGCATCCAATATTTTTTTTCTGGAAATCAGGTATTTTTTACATTTTGTACCTTTTTTTTACTTTGTAACCTGTTGGTAGCTACTTAGGTGGCTGCGAGCCTTGCATATTCATAGACCTAGCAACCAGTTGATTACAATGCAGAAAAGCAACCTGTGTGCAAACTATGAGTGCTGCGTGTTTCCTTATAGAAAGACTATGGGCTTCAAACTGTGTAATGTCTTCATTATAAAGAGTTTTCATTAAAAAGGTTTTGCAATTAGAATCTCTTTTCTGCTTTGAGCCCTTTTTTCCGTCTCCTTTGATAAGAGAGACATCTCATTTTGAAATTCTCTTTAGTACCCCTACTACAGCTGAAGAGCAGAACATTAACCATCTGTCAGCATATCTTAGTCTTTGGGAATAATTCAATAATTATCTTCAAGTGCAGTTGGTGATGTTACACATTTGATGAAACACTTATGAGGGAAAGTACTTTAGGGAAATAGACCTTTCAGTGTGCATTGTAGAATTGCAGGCAGCTTTTTGTGTTTTTTATTACCTCTGAAATAATTGTGCTCTACTTTTTTATTGCAGTATCTACTAGAAATGAAAAGCTTAATTCTGCCCCCTGAACATATTCTGAAGAGAGGGGACAGTGAAGCAATAGCATACGCTTTCTTTCATCTTCAACACTGGAAAAGAGTAGAGGGGGCATTGAATCTCTTACACTGTACATGGGAAGGCAGTAAGTAATTTTCTTTCTTTAAAAGGAGCTAATAAAATATTTTTATTGAATGTCATGAGAAAATAATAGCTTTTTGTGAAGTATTGGTATGTGGGAATTTTGGAGTTCAGTTATATCCTCACCAGCATTGAAATACTTGAAATTCAAACTGAAAATACAAACTTCATTTAATGAGGAAAAAGGGTTCTGCAGTCTTGGATTTTGTTTTCTGTGTGACACTGAACAAAACTTCCCATGTTCTTTGTGACGTATTTCCTTACTCATGGGTAAGGGAATTAGTATTTTACCTTCCTCGTTCCAGAGTTGTAGAGATTTGTTTGTCATTATTTGAATGCTTTGATTTTGGGAAATTATGGAAGTGCCTTACAAGCAGAAAAAAACCCAACAACAACAACATAAAATACTGTTTTGTTTTATACTATTCATTAGTATTTAATTGACAAACTGGAGTGAGTCCAGTGGAGGACCACTGGGATGTATAGGGGGCTGGAACATGTGAAGTAGGAAAAGACGCTGAGTGAGCTCGTTTTATTTAACCTGGAAAGGACTTCTGGTAGGTGAAGGAAGGATCCAGCTGCTGTCTTCTTCCACCCAGTGGAGAGATAATATGGGAGACAGAGTCAAAGTCTTCTCAGAAGGGCACGGTGGAAAGACAAGAGGCAATAGACACAAGCTGCAGCAGGAGAAATCTCATTTAGACATAAGGAAAATATTTTCAGAATGAGAGTGGTGCTGCACGGGAACAGGTTTCTGGTAGGTTGTGGGATCTCCATCCCCAGAGATACTCGGAGCTCAACTGGACATGGCCCTGAGCAACCAGACCTAACTTTGAAGATGACCCTGCTTTGAGTAGGAGGTTGGAGTCATATACTAACCTTCTAACCTAAATTATCTTATCCTGTCTTTGAGATGTGCTCTTCTCAGCTTCCAGAGAATTCTAAAGTGCCATTTAGAATCAGCCTCTGGGGGCTTTTTTAATGCATATTTTTCTTTTGGTAATCTGGTTCCCCTTTTCTGCTCTGCTTTCTTCTGCTCTCTTTTAGCTTCTCCATATGTTGGTATGCCACCATTTTTTTTTTCCTTCCTCTATTTGCTGTTCTCATTTAGCTTTGTTATAAAAGATTCAGTTTGTCATCATGATTTAATACCACCATTGTAAAAGTGACTTACTGTCCCAGGCACCGTATTAAATGGCCTCCTGAACTTGCCTAATTTGCAATGTAGGCTCCCTGCAATGGCTTTATTTCTAGGTGTATAGAGCACCTTGCTCAGTAATCCATGCGATTGCTGCCTGGGGTTTGCTCTGCTGTATTTTTCTGTGTCCTACCTGCTTGCTCTTTTCCTGTCATTTCTCCCAGTCTGTTATTTTCTCTGTCATAGCTTCCTTCCCAGTGGCTTATTTTCAGTGCTTTTACGTAGCATTTCTTCTCTTCCAGATGCTTGCAGAAGTCCTTTAGCCCAAGGCTTATTATCCCATCATTATGGAGCGGTATTTTTCAGGGAATCCTGAACAGATCTTCTTTTGCTTTGTCAGATTGAGGAGTCCCTAAGGGGCTGTTTACAAGGTCCAGCTTTTGGCACAGGAGGCTAGCTGCCCAGCAATCATCCTGCCACATAGGGAATCTAGTCATCTGTGCCTGAAAGCAGTGTAGGGCATTCCCATCCAACTACATCAACTGATTCGTCTCCTTATTACCACCACAGCAATCTGAACGTGTACTTTATTAGCTAATACTTGTATAGTAGCCTGTAAAGGTGTAAATTACTATTGCTGCATAACCTCTAAAGAAAAATCCATAATTCATTTTGCTCAGTGATTTCACAGAAAGGTGAACAGTGCAGCAGTCCTCAAGAATTTCGTTCAGATTTTCCTCACATATAGAGACTCCCATGGGTTTTAATGGTTTTCAATAATCATAACTTCTGGTCCATATCTTAGGCTGGGTAATATTCTTTACCTATGTAGCGAACTATTTATGTCACTCTCATGTCCTTTACTTGCAAAAGGTTTCCTTGGCATCTCTGCACAATTGTGAGTTAAAACCAGTGGAAACGTGACAGAGAAGTTGAATTTAATTAAATACTAGTTCTAACCAACAGTCTACATAAAGTACATGGTCAGTTGCCCTTACTTTCTTTCTAGGTATTTATGTACTTTGTCCTTAAAGTGTACTATTCTGTCAGTGTGCTTAAATAATCACAAGTCTCACTTTAGTAGCTTGTATGTAGAAATTTAATGCCCATATATAATACACTATTCAGTTCCGACCTTGTGGGAATTGGGCAGAATTAAGTACATTAAGTCAATCGCTTGGGGTGTACACTTTGGATACTTGTGAGGAGAATAAGGTCACTCCTAATTAAGACAGCCTCTAACAAAATTTATGCAGGAATGTCTTTGTGATATTTTAAAGTCTGAAATTCTCACAGAGTGTTTCTACCAAATTGCATTCAACAATTGAGAATAGTGAGGTTATAAAAATAATCATCATCATCGAACTGTAATGTTGGTTGTTTCCTGCTCTGTCTTCATTCGATCAAAGTACAGTTTTATTCATAGTACAACTAAAAAAGCCCAAGTGAAACCACGTTGTAAGTTGCTCTGGGTTTGGTCCAGGTGCCCTGTACAGAAGGTCTGTAGTTTCAAGTGTAGTTTCAGAAGAGTCTGAGGTGCTTGTTCATCACTGTCAGTTTCTAAACTTGTGTCATGTTTCCTATTGTTTGCTTGAAGAAGAAAAACCTAGGGCTTCTCAAATACTACAGTAGCTTTTACGATGAGCGCACAGTTGAATGGCAAACTGCCTCTGTGCTACCTGAATTGATTAATGTAAAATAGGATCGATAATACTGTAAGAGTAAGGCAGAGAAGTACTCACGTAAACACAAACTGATACAGATGAACCAGAGCGCTTTCTTCCACGGCTGATAACCTTGATAAATAAACTGTTTTGCTGTAAATTTTTGTATTTGGTCTCATGTCAAAGATGACTGTTTAAATTCAGCAAAATCTATTCAGACGTTTTTCACTTGTTTTGTAAAAGCAACATCTTTACCATCTCTTTTTACTTTTATTAGAATCTTAATACTACTTAATACTACTGTAATTTAGGGTAAGGCATAAGAGACTTGATTGTCTGTTTAAATATTAAGCCAAATTGGAAGGAAAAACTTGTGTTAGTGATTTTGAAGTAATGAGCATTGAACATGTTTTTGTACAGACACTCAGGTTTGTTGCATGTGAAGATCATAGAAGGCTTGGATTATTGTATTTGTACTTGGCTTTTGGGGATGCTATGGAGGGGGGGGGGATTAATATTGGAAGAGCGTTATAGCCCAGGTTGGTTTACAGTCTTTGAGAATTTCTGCCTTCTTTAACTATTGCTTTAAACATAGTAATCAAGAATAAATACACTCATAAAATTGCACAAAAAATACAGCCAGAGTTATTTCAAATGCAGTGTGCACAACTGAAAATATTGGGGTATTGTGTATTTTAAACCAGTTCCTCGGTTGCCTTGTGAGCAAGAGATAATGGAGTGTTATCATGCGGCAGAGGGCTGTACTTCACATCTAAAATATACGGTGCTTCTAGGACATCTGTTGAGGAAAATATTGCTTCAGTGACTGATGTTCATAGGAATAGTGAGAATAACATGTTGATGACATTTTAACAGTGAGAATAATATATAGGATAATGGAAAAGGATGCCTTGATTGCAAAGCTGTAATTCAGTCAAGTATTCGGATGTTTCCATAAACCACACTCAGATGGCCTATGACATCATCACCATCCAGATTTAGTAATCCATTTCCCTCCCTCTCTGTTATTATTTTCGATTTTCAAAATGCATAAGATTAAGTATTATTTAATCCATGACCTGAAGATTTATATTGGAAACCTGACTTGATGTGCTACATTTAAAAAGAATGCATGTGAGGAACCTGGTTCTAATAATTCAGTATTAATCTTTGATTGCCAAATATAAAATGAAAACATGACTGTGGTGGAAAACTGGTTCTCTGGGCTTGAGTTGTCAGTGTTACCTGGTTTGCTGGAGTGTGATGGGAAAAAAGTAGCGTACTTCTTTTCCATGCAAAACTTCTGTTATGCTGCATGCACAGAAATTGTGAGTATTGGCCTGAATTGACAAGTTTGGCTGGTCATTTTTATAGGCTATACCTGTTATATCAGATACGCTTCTTTTCCCTTGAAATTTTAAAATTCTGCAGCCTAAAAGCGTAAGACAAAAAGTGTAAATTTGGCTATGGAATTGTAAGTACAATGGGCTCTGATCATGCAAACATTTATATATGTGCTTGTAATACAGTCTCACTTGACACTCACGAGTCTTCTCCCAAGAATAAAAATAAACGTAAGTGTTTGCAGGATTAAAAGCTAAGTGTAGATTTATATTTTGGCATTTCATTAAACAATTTATGTGCTGTTTGCAACCAAATACAATTTTTATGTTTTGTCTATGTTTGTTTTTCAAAATAGTAAATATAGTTAAGTATGTTCAGTTACTGCCACACTCACAGTAACTTCTGCATGGTGTTGTTTTCTTTCAGCTTTCAGAATGATCCCCTATCCACTGGAAAAAGGACATCTTTTCTACCCTTACCCTATTTGTACAGAAACCGCAGATAGAGAACTACTACCATGTACGATCAACTTTTCTCTTCTTATTGTTGACATCAAAGAATCGTTTACCTGAGTCTTGCAGCGCTGCTCTCCATTGAAGATGCCTTCTAAATTGAATACACTGGATTAGAATAATTGGGCTGACAGTGAGCCTCTGGAGCTCCCTTGATGGTTTAAGAGGCAGCTTATAGCCATAGTTCATAACAAGTAGCTATCTTTATTGTTGTTGACAGCGTAGGGACAGGGAGAGAGATTACTGAAGAGATACAAATCAGTTAGATCTTTTATTCTCTCTTGCCAAGACACTGGAAAATATGTCTGATCTTTCATCTAGGGTAACATCCCATCAAACCAAAAGCACAGTGGCCCAGCCTTGTTAGTCTTTGTAGAAACAGTAGCTACTTAAATTTCATGGCGAGATCAAACCTGCTTGAGGACGACTGGATCATTGACGCAGCTGTTATTCTGACAGGTTATGCTGACGTTTTCTGAAAAGCAGTCTTAAATAGGAAGAAAGGGTTTTTTTCTTTGTGTAATGGTGTGCGTGCTGTTATGAAGAGATTGTGAAATTACCGCAGTCATTTATTATGTATGTTTGTGGCAACTATTAGCAAAGTGCCAACAGTGTTCCTGGTGCTCTGCAAGATGCAGATACAAAGACAGATCCAGCCTTTGGGAAGCGTTACAGTCCAAGCTAATGGGACTTCTTGCGGTGCATGCAGTGAAGCACAAGAATGCAGAGGAAGAGCCGAAGCAGCCAATCTTGCAAACAGTTATGCTTCATTCCCACATGTTTTCTCAGTGGAGTCAGTGGGAGTTAGTGTGAGCACAAGTGAAACACACATAAGTGTGGATGGGTTTGCAGGATCAGGACAGAGGAGGCAAATACAAGTTGATCCAGAGAAGGAGATTTTTCTCTCACCTTCTCTATCCCTGAAGACGGAAGAGAAGTGTGTTCTGGAAAAAGTAAAACGTACCCTGCTTCTGCTGTGAAGGCTGGTTTTGAGGGCATTTGCACTCTTTGCAGTCTTTCGTTCAGAACCTCTCTGGTTTGGGCTAAAAAATGTGTTGCCACTTTTTGTAAGCCTATGTGAGTAAACATTAGGTGAGAATAATGCAGTGAAAATCCACTCATTGTGAGTCTTTCCTTCACAGTACATTCTCGCTGATATTACACAGAAATCCTTGGCAACTGAGAGTATCTCCCCACCCCATTATAATCACCCTAATTATAACAACACCTCTTAGAATGCTCTGCTTGCTTTACTCAGAGGGATGCTGAGCTGGGGAGGGTGGAGTGTCATGAGATTTAGGAATGACAAAGTCATGCAGAATAGCTCAGCATTCTCTTTTTAGATGCAAAACTAATCGTTCTTGTCAAATGTTAGAAGCGAGGGACTCTTTAACAGCATATGCAGACAGTCGCCTTCTGCTCTGGCAGTTATGGGAAATGCCTTTCACTGCAAAATCTCTTGGGTTTGAGTAGGGAAGGGTTTAACATACCGTGACAGACACAGGTCGGTTCAAGGGGTTTTGAATACCTGTCCACACCCTTTAATTGTTTGTGGTTTAAAGGAGAGTCAGCTGGAATTATATCAGACCACTAAGATCTGGTAGACTATCCGAATTAAAAATACCAATCACAAACTTTTGCCATGACTGTATATCAGACCAGAACAACAAGTTTGAGCCTGTGTCAAAAGCAAGTGCAAAAACCTGAGCACAAGAAATCTTAGATTTATGAAGTCCATGGTCTGGTATTTCCCAATCTCTAAATTTAATTTAAATCAAAGAGAAGTTGCAAATTACCTGTGTTTTTCTTTTTAAACTGAATGAATTAGCAGAACCCAAAATTATACCTATTTTTAGTTTACAATATTATAGTTTAAACTCATGAATTCCTACTGTTGGTTTTGGAAACTGCTCCACTCTGGATGAATGCAGTCAAGGATATTGTCCTGTCATGTTGCTGGATTACCCTGTGCTTGTGTTGTCTGCAAGTACGATGGATGAGATGAGAGCTGGTCACTGAAGCAAAGAAAGTAGGCAAAATGGAAAAGTACTGTTTTGTCTGTACAAGCAGTCATAGGATTTGAGTATATGGGAAGCCTTGAGGTTGGTTCTGTATGAGAAAAAATGTTTCAAAGTTTGTATGTATTGTGACTGTATGGGCTGAATGAGTGAAGCAGAAAGATAAGCGCTCACCAGACCTTTTGCCAACCCAGCCAAATTTTCACCTTGAATCTAAGCCATTGTAAAAGTTTAAGGGATATATTCTGCCACTAAGATACTCCCTATCCTCTTCTTTTAGCCTTCTCAGTGCTGCTTTCTCCAAAGCCCAGTGAGCAATTTCTCATGCCAGAGTCGAGGAAATTTCTGTGTTCCTTTTAGTCTATGCTAACAAACACCTTAAAAATTCACTATTAATTTAAACTTCAGGCTTTAACACTTTAAAAAATTGTGTTGGTATAAGTATTCAGAGAATTCTGAAAATCTGAATTTAGAGTACGTGTTTATATGTCCTACTTTTAGGATAACTTTTCTTGGTTCTGCAGCTCGAACCCTCAGAATTTACTGTTCAAAGGCTGTAGTTTTACAGCCTGCTTAAACCAGTGTACAGCCATACTTCTGCAAGGTTGGGCTCACTGCTGCTCCCAGGTGCGTGTTTCTCCACTGTCTGTGTATCAGCATCAGCAAACATGCATCCATGTGGCTAGTCAATGACCTGCGTAAAAAACCTGGATGCTTTATTTTAGGTGAATTTTCTGGGATTAATTATTGACCAGCTGTTTTATAGTTAGTGCTGACACAAGGAAGGCAAAAGTAACATGTACATAGGACCAGAGTAAGCCAGAAATACAATCTTTGGATGAGAATTACTTGGCAGAGATATGACTGACACAACAATAATCTTGGCCTAAGATGTTTCAGACCTTCTATGCGTTTCTTCCTTTAAAAGCATCCATTAGTGTCTCTGGCTGTTTAAATCACATCAGAATGTTAGTTTGGTTTGGGTGGTTTTTGTGGCTTTTTTACATATAGTGCATTCTCCTTCCCATCTTTTATTCTACAGCATTTCACGAAGTTTCAGTTTACCCCAAGAAAGAGCTTCCCTTCTTCATCCTCTTCACCGCTGGACTATGTTCTTTCACAGCCATGCTAGCCCTCCTGACACATCAGTTCCCAGAGCTTATGGGGGTCTTCGCAAAAGCTGTGAGTATTCTCTGCTGCTGCTCTCTTCTGGTAAATACAGACACAGATGCAGGAAGAGCTGAGCTAAATACTGCTGGGTATTGAATATCTGCATATTCAGTAGTATAAATAAAACATCAAGAGATGTCTGAGCAGGGGGACATTTGGAAAACTGTTAAGGGAGCTAATCAGTAAAACACACTACTGACTGTCTTCTCTGGTTTATATGGCTCTTTTGTTAGGCTAGATCTCTTGTGATTTTGCCAAAAAAAAGGCTTGGTCAAAGAAGGGAATATCTGTGCTTTCGTATATAATCTGATAAAATGAACTAATAATGGTTTGCAGAACCCCTCTGTTTTGTGTATAGCCATAATGACTGTGCCATGCTTTCCAGTGCGATAGAAACTAGTAGCGTGAGCACAAATAGAGTGCACTGCTAACCAGGGCAAATTTCTGCGTTCTTTCCCCAAACTGCCATGAAGGAAGTAGTTTCAATATTTCCCTTATAACTTTTCTTATCTACATCCAGGGAAGTCTCTGCTAATTCTGCCTTTTTAATCCACCAAGGATAAATAAATTTTGGAGGATGAGGGGGAAGGGCCGTGACTTATGCTGATCCACATTTTTGTTTTTGCACAACCAAGAACATCACTGCTCCAGTGCGCTAGGATATGAAAAATCCACTTATAGAAAAGTTCTAGAATACTGAAAAAGCTGCCTCCTTCTCCAAGAAATACTAAATATCCTCTGTTGCAATACATTTTTTCAAATATATTTGTATCTCTCATCGGTCTTGTGTTTCCAAAATACCCTCCTGGCCTTGTTTTTAATGTCTCTGGTGCTTTCGATCTGGGGGGCATAAGGGGTGGGGTGGAGAAGGCAATGCAGAAAGGCTTTGGCAAATTCCAGATTGTAAGTACTTGCAAGCTCCTTTGCAAATGGCGAGAGACTCTCTTTGCAAGTGAACCAGGTCTTCTACCACCCAGGCTTGTGAGTGATAGAGATCCACTACAGCAACAGTTCTTGCATCAAGAATTTTCTTCCATTAGCTCTAGAAGACAGAAGATAAGATTAGCTGTAGCAAAAGATACCACTTCTATCAGCAAAAGTGCTGAAACCTACCTGAAATATTATTATTTCCTCTTGTTTCTTGAGTGTATATATAGGAATTTGGTGGACAATAAGTGTCTAACTCAGGCATATGATCTTAAACTTCTTTGTAAAGCTGATTTTGTGTTTTTTTTCCTGAAGTTGTTGAAATGCATGACCCTTGTTTGGGGGCTCTTTCAATGTAATCTGAAATTTTCTGTTACTGTTACAGTTAATGACCCCAGATCTGTCCCTGTTAGCCTTGTTCCTGTGCTTGGCAGCCTTGTATCCTGAACAAAGATTATATCTCAAGCTGGCAGCATGATGAGATTTTGTACTTAGTGCTCCTGCTACAGGCCGTGAGCTACTGGAATTGGAGAAAATTGGTATCATGTTTGCATAGGCCTAACTCACCTGGCTTTGGTTGCTGAATGCAATCAGAGATACCAAAAGTTACACTGGTGGTGTGTTAGTAGTTGTTTCTCCATAGTTTGGAGCTTGCAGGTTCCAAAGACGTTTGGGGAGTAGAGTCAGACCAGAAAGATCTGTTTCCCTGATGTCTAAGTGCAGCTGCCGTTGGTATTAATAGAATAGGTACGCCAAGACTCTGTATGTGACTATTAAGTACTGCATATCGGAGCAGGTAAAGCTCCTAGTTAGTAAAATAAGGACAGACAAATAGAATTGAAACGTGGGCCGCATTACATGCATTAAGTTGGCAAGATTACTCAAGATCTCAGAACTTGTATGGATGCAGTTAGTATATCAGTTGACGTGTATTGTGACTTGTTTTAGCTATATCTTAATCTTCATGAACCACCACATGCAGCACCTGAGTTTTTGTGGTACATGGGAAGGGCAGAATTTAAGCCTGTGACATTCATTTAGTAGCTCATAGAAAGGTTTTGATTCAGAAGGCTCATTTTGTTGTCTCCTCTGGGAAAAGTAGCCCAGGTGTATGAGACTGAATAAAATCATGGCAGACATCTCTTTGAAATGCAGCTGTATCAGAACAGAACAGAAGTGGCTGGCCAGCCCTGGCCCTTCCCTTTCAGTGTTAGGGAAGATTGTTTCATAAAGAACTAATTTCATAAATAGCTAAAAGATGAACGCGCTGACTGTTGCTGTGGTTATGTGCATTGAATTACCTATTCCTGTTTGGTTGGTGCTCACTGTGATGTGGTATATTCCATTGTAAAACTGTGCACATATGCTTTAATTTTAATAGGTCAAAAATTATACCTTCTGTTATGCCTGCCAATCCCAAAAGCATTGCACAGATGTAATATTGCCATCACGGCCCAGGCTTATGTTACTGCAAATTTATACTTACCATATTTCACGAAAACTGAACAGGTTGGCATGATTGAGTGTTGGGAACTGGCTTTGAGCTGTCCTCTAGGTAGTATCATCTTGCACCTTTTCCATAGCCCACTAACCCAGACACTGGGTTCTTCAAGGCAGAAACAGCCCTTGAATGTTGAGGACCATTTCCACATGTGAGACTGCCAAAGGTGGCCTGTGCCACTGTGACAGTCCCTTAGGGCAGCCCACGTTTCCCCGCTGGATGCAGAAGTCAAAGCAATTTTAAAGCTACTTTTCTCTTCTGGGAGGTTCAACGTAGGGTGCAATTCACCAAACTCCCATCAGCGCACCCATGTTTTAGAACCAGAATCTGCTCTGAACCCTGCCTGCCACTTCTGCAGCAAGTTTAGATAGTCCCAACTGCACCCAGCCAATTCTGTGATGCTGTACCTGCAAGTAAACTTGACTCTTCCCATAATGAAATCGAAAGAAACCAGTTCTTTGATTATTTTGTCAGACTGAATATAAGTAACTTGAAAATGACACTAAATCTTGGCATTTTCACTCGGTCACGGAGAAGAATGTTCATGGCTTGTGGTTTTAATATTTGCTAGGCTTTCTAACAAAAGGCTTTTGGAAGTCACTTAAGATATGAATACAAGCAGAACAAATTTATGATTGCCTGGCTTGGATAAAATTGTCAGCACAGTGTTGGTAGTATTGAATTTTTTTCATTGTCATGCAGAAATGTAATAATATCTGGGAAATCATTAAAAATATACAAGTGCAGGTCCTTTGATAGCATGGTCGCAATAAGAATGTATCTTAAACAAAATTGAGAGTTGTATTAACAAGGGGGTAACTATATAATTCGAGTCAACAGTCGTGTCTAAAAGCGTAGTGCCTTCTTAAATTTTTAAAATGAGTGAAACTTCAGAAAGGCTAATTTTTCTCTGTTTTGATTCCTTTGCCAGAGATCACTGACATGATCTGTTTCAGTATTTCCTGCATGACGGATGGGACCTCAGTTCAGGTTCTTTCTGAATTTGTTACAGGATACAACTGACTATTTCAGCAACCAAATTCCTATAAATTGCAATAAAACTTACTATCAGGCAAATTATTCTTGTTTCATTGATTTAAAAAGTATGTAATTTGCACTGGTTACAAAGCTGAGTTTTATCCAAGTACATGTGATGGTGCAATCTTACCACATAGATTAAGTGCTGCTCAAAGAGCAGAAAATATCCTCTAGTGAGCCTTTTGCATTTGGCAAAATTAAAGGCACATATTTATTTAAACAGTTCACAGCTTAACCAGAGGGAATGCTTCTACTTGAGCTAACCCGCTTGAAATAGTAATAGCAAACTCTAAGATTAGATAAGTCAGCGTTACGTTAACTCAGCTGCGATTCACGTTACACAGCTTGACCTTTAGCACCACAACTGAAATACTCTGTTCAGCTTCAGTTAGAAGTTGTTTTTTGTTCAACCAATGCTTATGACAAAATCTCATTACCAGTGGTGGTGTTCCCTGGGTTTCCCATGGTACACAAGTTGTCCGTGATGTAGTGTCTGTATTGTATGCAAACGTGTCCAAGAGGAAAAAAAGAATTTGAATGCTTACTGTTGCCTTTAAAATGTATAAGCATCGTAAACATCATACTTTTTTTACAGTGCAACTCTGCACAGAGCCCATTTTGGTAAACAGTGAAACTGTTTGCAGGTATTTTCTTGCTTGGTACCGTGAAATGGTTATAATCTCTGGCTGTTGGATATTGACATTTTGAAATGTTTTAAATACATTTGCCATATATAGCTATGTTTTAGCAGCACACAGACCTGTAACAATTTTTGAAATTGCATTCATAATTAACTTGTAGATCCTTAGGAACCCAGGTTAGAGACCAAGGCCGTATCTGTATTAAGTAATAAAATACAGTTTTGTTCTGTGGCTCCAAAGGAAAATGACACATCACAGTTCACATCTGTACCTCTAACTTTTCCTGCCTTCAAAGGCAGGATGGTCCCGTCCTCGCTGGCTGCTGGGAACTGTCCCTGCCCTGTGCTGTCCCCAGACTCTGCCCGGGCTCTGTTGAGGAGAGACTAACCGGCACGGCCAGAACCCTCAGGAGCTGTGCTGGCAGTTCAGGAGTGTGGCTGGGGCCGCAGTCCTCCTTGCTTTACAGGAAAACACAAAGCCCAACCATCCTGGATCCGTCTGCAGCTGGGGGTGGAGAGGGAAGAGACAATTTCAAAGGGCAGGTCTGGTCCTGGGATGGGTAGAATTACTCTCTGGAAGTGCTTAGTTCTCTTCACTGACTACAGGGGAACCAGACCCCCATGTCTGCATCCTTTAAGTGCCTAAAGATATATGGGACAAATTCAGAACACGAAAAGGCATGTAAGTGTATTTATATATAAAGTCTGATGCTCTCTTTTGTCAGGAGAGAGAGTTCTTCGGGGCAAAAAGAGAACACATCCAGCACTAGATTTGCTTTAATACTGATGTACCAAGCAGACTTCAGATACACGTCAGTGCAGTAAGCGGAGTTTATATGTTTTGTGCTGACTGCAGAGCAGTAACTGAAACACAAACCTCTTGCAGCAATTTGCTGATCAGTTCCAAGCAGAACTGTTTATTTTTAGCAAAATCGCATCAGTCTAAGTGGTTAGAAGCCAGAGGGTTCACAGTCTCGAGGTGGCTGACTTTGCACGTTACTGTACTCTCTCATACACGTATAGGGCCCCAACGTAGCTGTAGGTAATGTTTACAGTTGACTTTCAATTAATGTAAAGGACAGTTAATACGTAATTCCCAAAGTTCTGGGAGTGCTTTGAGTACCTGAGTTCTGAGATGTGTAGCTGGCAGTGTTTTTTACCTGTGATAAAATAGTCTCTATTCGCTTGATTTTTGTCACATATCCCTGTCCTAACATTATTACACTGAAACCTCTTCCAACATTGCTGACAGCGTTCTGTAACGGAGGGAGGATGTTAAGATAAATTCCAGTTGGTGATGCCTCAGTGCACGTAGCAGATCTATAGATAAGCCAGAGCCATTTTAAACCTGAATGTAAAGACACGCTTTTTGTCTGTGAGAGAGGTGGTCTCGCAGATTTTGCTGTTCTGAGAAAGCCTCTCTTTCTTTCAGTAGGTTTTGTTTTGGGCTTTTAGTGGCTTCGGTATGAGCCTGAATCTGGGATGTGAGATGTGTGAAAACTTCTGTAGTTCATCACTTTGATCTTCCTAAAAATGGGGCTCTTGCTTTTCTGCAAAATCCAGACATCTGTATATATGCGAGGCTCAGATTTTGGCAGGAAGCCTTTATACGTGAATTATGTAGTTTTTGTCGTGCTGGAGGATTTTACAGAGGAACGCAGCAAGAGTTTCTTGTCTTATTGGACGGCTTTCTCTTGAGGTGTATTGTCTCCTGGATTTTGATCTGAATGTGTATATCTGGTTTCTTTGCAGTTCCTCAGCACCCTCTTTGCCCCTTTAAATTTTGTGATGGAAAAAGTAGAAAGTATCCTGCCCTCCAGTCTGTGGCACCAGCTGACGAGGATCTGAGGGAGCACGCCCGCTGACTGACTGCCATGACATCTTCTGTGCCAACTTTTTGTTGACCACAAGAAAGCATGATAAAAAAGGGAAGCAGTTCTAAGACTTAAAAATTCTTCATGGATTGTCTGTTCTCATATAAAAACCGTTTTGTTGTACAAAATACATTGATGTTAGGTTCTATTATATTTTGCCTTCAGAAAAGAAAAACTTAAAAATAAACTTTTGTGTATTGCAGCATTGCTGTCTTTTGGCTTCTTCTTCAAAGCTCACATTGCGCTTTGTGTTCTTAAACATGTGTGCTGTATCTGCCTCACCACAGGTAGGGCTAGGCTTTGCGTTCAGTTAATGAAAAAACACTAATAACTGTACAATTAAGCAATGATACCACTGCCTTTTCTTACGGAGTTCAATTAGGGGCAAGCCCTCATCGCTACAGATGGTCTAGACGAGGCTCTCCAGGCAGTTTGGATGGCACATCGGGCTTCTGATTCCCATCCCTGCACAGAGGTCAGTTTTATCCTCATTTGAATTTTCAAAAAGGCCACGTACCTGACAGATTCTCATCGCACCGCTGTTATTTCGAGCACCTCCAGTAGCTCCATGCTTTGTTCTCTGTCTACCGAACAAAGCATAAGTAATGTCAGAGAATTGAAGACAAATTTACCTGCAGTGAGGGATCGTTGCATTCATGCTTTTACGTATTTCTTTTTATTGCATTACCAGTAATTTTCAAGTATGAAAAAGCAGGTACTTTTTCCTGTACAGATTTAAACATCAGCAGTATAAACTGTTGCTTGAGACCAGAAGATCATTAGCAAAATTGGTGTTCATGCACCATTAGTAGAGAGGTCGGTGTTTGGTCGTTAGTGCTTACCTCAGGAAATCTTACCCATGTGCTGTGAGAGGTTTAGACAAAATATTCCTGTGTAACTGTAGATGGAAACTTCCTGTAGACACCTCTGCTAATGCACGAGGCCAGCTCTGAGATCAAGAATTTGATCTGGAAGTTGAAGCAAATAAATAACCCTATCTGTCAGGAATTGAAAGTGCATCCTTATAGATGCCTCAAGGATATTTTTTTTTTTTTCAACTCCACTCCCAGATAAGGAAGCATAAACCCGATGCCGCTTTGCCAGTTCAACTTTGCTGTTCTTCTAAAACCGCTGAGCAGCTTGAGGGACTGTGATCACCAAGCAGATCAGTTTGTTTATCAAGGGGGAAATGAGTGAGCGAAGACAAAACTCCCATTACTGGAACTGGTATGAAAGGAGGGTGTTTCTTAGCAGTAGGAGATGCATTAGGGTGTGTTTTTTTCCCTCTTGATCACAGATACGCTAGTCTACGTAGAAGAAAGATTTTTATTTTTTTTTTCCAAGTGAGCGATGGTACTGCATTACAGCAAACACTACTCTGAGGAAAAAAAGACAGCCCCACACCAGGAGAAATCAACTGTAAGAATGAGGCCTGGGGGAGGACACAGAAGATCAGAGAGCCCCGCGGCTCAATGTTAGAACTGGTGAGGTGTGTCGCCGTAGGGGATTTCCATACAGGGCTTTCATCTCTGGCCATTATTCCTGCAAAACAATTCACTGTAATGTTGAAATTAGTATGGCTTGTATTTAATGTGGGATGTGGCATAAGGTTGGAAGTAGCGGATCACTAGCGGAGGGCTCGTGGAAGCGTGAAATGGGCCACGAGTTGTGTTCTCGGCTCTGTGTCTGAATTGCTGAACAGCCGCAGGGAACACCTTCACCGCAGGTGCTCCTGGGTATCTCTAGCTGTAAAACTGGGCACAATCATACTCACTTGTTTGCTTCGCAGCAGAGCTGTCAGAATTATTTAAGGTTGGTGACAATCAGGCATAGTCAGCTCTTGTCCTGTGCTGCTTGGTGTCACTTACTCCCAGCCACCTTAGAAACCTTTCAGAGTTCATTTATATACCCTGCATTGCAAAAGAACAAATTGGTGATTAACAGTCCTGATATGTAAATGTGTTTGCATATCAGTGTATATCTAGCTTTGTACAAATGTCCATATTTGTCAGCAACTAAGGTGGTAGTTTGGCCTTCTGTTAGAAGAAGAGATAATGGGAATTATGGTCTGTGTGGGAATTACTGTCTCTAAAAATCTGATAAAAAGGAATGCTTAACGCCTGGAAGAATCAGATCCTTCTCTTGAACTATGGGGAACTTCTAGGAACTCAAAAATATCTTCATGCAATTCTATTTCTAGTATCCGTCTCCCTTATAAGCAGTAACGAGCCGTGGATTTTATCTAGAAAATATCTCTTCAGCTTTAATTATAATTCTAGGTAACTGGGCGACTAGGCGAGTCAGACAAAAGTGTTTTCATCAGGCAGAGTTTGTTGCCTTAGGCTTTTCTGCCTCTGACATGTTCCCTGTGAAGTTCAGCACGGCTTGGATCGAGAGGCAAACGCAGCCCGTGATTATAGTGATGGAAACCTCTGGCTTAGCACGGAGATGAGCCTCCTGGAAATCTGATTCAGATAATAACTCATCTGAATCCTCAGTTTGCAGAGTTAGGGGGAGCGGGGCTGGAGGGGGGGGTGGCTTTTAAACGCCAAATATTAACAGCTCCTGGGGTTTTTTTTTTTGAAGACGACCTAATACAATTTGGATGCACACTATCTCTTTGGACTGTAACCTGCATCCACCAAAAAAGGGGAGAAGCCCAGGAGTGTCAGGTAAGCCAAGCTGGCCACCTTCTGGCCCTCCTGCTGGGAAGCTTTAGAGCTGCTCCAAGGCGAGAGCCACACGCGGAGAGGCGAGCGCTGCACCAAGGGGAAGGCTGCTGTTTTCTCCGGTGGTTAATTGTTTGCTGTGATTTGGTGTGAAACACCAAACACGCTGACTCAGATTTTTCAGTGGCGTAGCATGGAAGTCCTTACCCCAGTAGAAAGGAGGAAAAAAAAAAAGAAAAAAAAAAAAAACCAAAAAAACCCAACCCCAGGAGTTTCCTTATGTTGCAGAAGCCTACAGAAGGTAAAAATCCAAAGGGAGCTGCACTCCTCGCACACACCCAGTGGCTGTCACCACATGGAGAGCTTGTAAACCTCAGCGGCTCCAGTTAAGGCACAGTGTGTAATGCAAGGTAGCCCCCAACCCCATGTGCCACCCGGCTTCCTGCGGGGCTCCTGCCCGGCTCCCACCACCAAGGGAGCAGGGAGGCACCCCTGGAGCAACGGAGGAGGAGCAGTCAATATATGGATTGATACACGTTTGCTGCTTTCGCACAAGAGAGGACCTCACATTATGAAGTCACATCCATTTAATCAAGCAAATGAGCTGTTACACTAAAAAAAAATCCCCACCCCGTGTTTGTGATTACAGCCCATGAACTGCTGCTGGAATTATTCTTTTGGACAATAATACAAGTTCATTTGTGTCATTTGAAGAGGCAGGAGAAACCTGCAGGCTCTTACAGGTGACCACAAACCCACCCCTGCCCTCAGAGGTGGCCATCACCTGCACATGAAGGCTGCGGCCCTTCCTAAGAGCACGGAGCAAAACCCACACAGGTGAGCAACCGTTGGCATGCTTCATGCCGCCACGCTGGATTAAAAGCTATTTCTTTCCAGGTGAAAGCACCCTCCCCAGCCCAAAGGCTGTGTGACCTTCACTAATCCCCAGTAAAACGTTCATTTCCCCTGTGCCACCACCGCCCGGTCCGGGGAGAGGCTGGGCACGGAGCCTGCAGCAGGGACCTGCGGAATGCCGGTGAGATTTGGGCATCCAGGCTGGATGCAGCCTGTGCAGCACAGCACCACAAACGCGGTGTTTTATTTCGAATTCACACGCGCAAAGAAGGTAACGCAGGGGTGGGAGGTGAGGGCGAGGTGCACAAATTGGATTTAGATAGCTTTGCACGAAAAAAAAAGCAGCAACACAACAATCTCTGGAGCTACAACACCCACATGCCCCAACAGACACCTCCATTCCTAAAAGTAATTCCCTTTTTAGCCATTTAGTCATTCCCGGTCTTTTCCCTCATTTTTCCATGAAGTAGAAGAAAATTACACTTTTTTTCGTGCGATTTCTCCTAAAACAGCTCGACGCGCTTTTTAGGGTTAAGTTTGTTAAAAAGGAAAACAGTGGGGAGGGAACAAGCCTAAAACGCTTGGCAGGCTAACAGCGTTGCGGAGTGCTGCGGGATTCTGGCTTCATGCAGCAAAAGGGAACTCCCTCAAGAAAATTGGACTGCACATTTAAAATAAAATAAAATCCTATGACCTTTTGCCTCAGCTAACATTATTCTGACACTAAAGCGTCTACCTAGGGACAGCTGTTTCCTCTTCTTGATTAAATACATGAATAAATTTATTCCACAGGACAAAATACAGAATTATTTTGTTTGCCTCGCCTGATTTCTGTTTCTTTTTTCCCCCCTCCCTTTTTTTTTTTTCTTTATTTGATTAGCTGAAGGTCGAGGAGGTGCCTTTCCTAGCAACATTTACATCTCTGAGCATCTTGTCCCGCTAAGAAATAGCGAAAGCTCCCGGGAGTGCTTTCTTCGTGGAAGAGGCAGCAGAAATGCTTACAGCTGTAAGAAGCCTACCTTGAGCTCTTTCCTTTAAAAAATTTCATAAGTACGGCAAAAAAAACTAATCAAATAATTGGCCAGTTCAGCTGTTACACGTTTGTTGTGCTGCAAAATACTCTGGTTTTCCTCTGGTAAAGCAGGGCTGGTGGAGGGATTGCATTGCAGCTTATTCATACGGGCGCTTGCGTGGAATATAAAATTCAGGCTGCTGTGCGCCTTTGGCGGGCCCGCTGCTAAACGGGGCAGGGAAGCTGGAGACAAAGGACACCAAAAAATGGCCAAGGTACTCAATGCCATCATCTTCCTGCTCTTAGGGGTCAGAGCAGCCTTTGGGAACCACAGGCCCTGAGGCCAGGGGGGAGTCCTGGAGCAGGAGGACGTACCTTGCTGGAGGGGGACCAGGTTGGGGAATAAAAATCCCACCTTTAATCCAATGACCCCAAAACACTTCACCTGGGACTGCAGAATTCAGGTGGGTTCGTTTTCTGTTGTGTTAACCAAATGACGGAGTTAAGAAGTGATCTGTTTTTATTACCTTTTATTCAACTTCCTAGAACAAGATCCCTTGTAAGACCGAGGTGTCCTTTTTTCTCAGAACACTGAAATATTTTCTGCATGATTCCACGGTGAATTTGTAGACTACTCAAAGGGTCTCTGAATCTTTCAAAACACCCGGCACAAAAAAAATTAAAAAATACTTCCGTGCTTTTAAGTTCTTTAAGTTTAAGGCTTAAAAAGTGATATTGCTCAGGCTGTGAACGACACGTGGGTTTAATTTCACAATGAAAGCCTAATAAAAATTCTCCTTGGGGCTCACCTTTAAATACAATTAGGTGGAGAAATTTTCCTTATGCAGCCCAGAGCCAGGATTGCCAGCAGTTACGAGGCCAACAGCCTAAGCACCGACGTGAGCGTGTGTACGTACAGAGGCACGGCCTGCGTGTAACGCACTCGCTGTCCACTGACGCGATGACAGGGCTATTCCCACCAGCAGTGGGTTCGTACCCTGAAGCGTGATTATTCCTGCTCCTAACCATGATCATTACATTAGTGCCGTGTACGGTAACTGAAACATCATCTTATTGACCAAATAAATACCTTTCGGCACCCTCCTAATTTTTTAATGCCAGATGAGTCTTCTGGAGGTGCCTTGCCTATTTAAATGATGATAGAAACTTTTCCCAAAGCCTTTCAGGTGTAAATGACTGCTCTGTCAAGGCCATTGAATGCAAAACCCCATTCTTTTAAAATATTCTTTAAAAAAAAAAAAAAAAACCAAAACCAAAACATAACCGGAGTGCTCACTTTATTGCCGCATTATGCTACTTCTATATTACTTTTCCATGCACTGTTTGTACCTGCTAGGGTTCCTCCAGTCTTTCTCATTTTCACCTGGAAATCTTATCTGCGTCTACAGTATGTTCTCTCACTTGGTCAACCTCATTTTTTCTGGTTTTTTTTCATTACTCTACCTGTCTCTGCACTTCATGGGTGCTTTTCCACAGCCTTAGACTTACCGGCGCAGGACCCATCTTTTGTATTGGCACATTTGCTGGTCTCTGTTCTGAGGAGAGAGGGCTGGTCCCCCTCTGACCCAGCTCCTCTCCCACTGCGGCTGCGATTTCTGGGCCTCCTGAGCCTGCGCATCTTTCCAGCACGTTGCCCTTTTGTGCTGGTCCCGGCCCAGCATACGGACCTGGCCCAACCTGTAACTCCCTCCGTCAAAGGCCAATGCAGCCTTAATCACAGGCATCAGTTTTTGCAGAAAGTCCTCAGAGGAAATCTCCTTTGGAAGTCCCCATCTGAAAGGAAAGTATCACTCTGAACATATTTCATAGATTTATTAAATTTAAAAGAGCATAAAAGTCGATAGATTCTTTAGAAACCAAGTAATTACTGAGACAAGGTATTTTCCTTCTCCATCAGCTTTCTGCAAATGTTTTTCTGTTTATTCAGTGAATGAAAAATAGGAAACCTTATCCTCAGGTAGGTGAGTGTCCTATACCCAGCTCTCACCGGGCTGAGAAACAAATCTCTTCTCTTCGATCCTTCAGATCACGAAAACGACTCAGCAGTTAATATTAATGACCTCTTAAAAGCTTTTAAGGCAAGTTTTCACAAATATATAACTAAGGCATTTGCTCTGACTCTTTAATAGTTTATGAAAATGTTGTGGTTGAATATATTTCCTGCAGGCTGCGTTTTGCCATGGGCCCATTTCTGCCCCATGGAAAGCCACAGGGTGCTAATGGCAGCCAGGGTGGCCCCGGACAACCCACGGGACATCAGCTGGGCCACCCCCGTGCAAACTCCAGTCCACCAGGGATGGACAAACACCCCTCCCGTAAAGAGTTTCACTCAGCCTGGCCCCAAATTTTTCTCTCACGGAGGAATCACCAACTGGTGCTCAAACTCCCGAGCGCTTTGGTATCCAGGGCACGACTGTGACCAGCACAAGATCCTTTGGAAGACGCTGGAGCAAGCTCGGCCCACCCAGCTGGTGGTGGCCTTGTTAGAAATGCCCCATCTTTGCGTCTTGCTGCGTTCCTGATGGCAGGAATAACTTGACGCAAGGTGGCCGGAGGAGAGTTGCGTGGTGGTTGGAAGAGCCCCGGCAGGAGTACGTCCTTCCAGAGCTGCATCAGTTTACGCACAGACAACTCTGCAGCAACGCCGTCGTGCAGAAATGGGAAGTGAATGCTGCAGAGTTTGTATTAATTATTCAGCAGCTTCTGTGCAATGAAAGACAAAGGCAAAACTGGCTTAAAAATAGAGGAGACCTCGGACGCGTTCCCTGCACGGACCAGGAAGGGCAAAGGCTGTGGTCCTCGCGCACCGGCATCCTGGTGCATCATGTCCGGGAGATCCAGCCAGCGCTCTTTGGCGCTTTGCAGGTGTGGACATCTACCACTTCCAGGCAGTCCTGGCAGCGCACAGCACAACACCAGTGGAATTTGCACTCGCATTTCGTCATTCTGCTGACGCGGGAGGTGTCGTAGCCTCTCCCGCAGCACATCACTTCGCAGCTGTCCATCCCGCGGGAGGTCTGGTTACAAACCCGACCCGCTGTCCCGAGGGACCCTACGGAAGAAACGCAGGCAAGGTCAGGAGGTGGATTTTAAGGAAGGATGGAAAGCATATGAAAACAGGTACAGGAGATATAATTTGCAATGTATTAGATCCTTCAACATCATATCACACAGGATTCAAAATCAAGTCAGAGCAATGCCTATAATAAGGTAAGATTTTGCTCAAATTCTCAAATTTATCCAGCAAATCTATTTTGGAGATGAGGAGGAGTAAAATGGACCAAAAACTTCAAAGCTCTGCCTGATTCTTTTAGTATCGTAATGCTTTGCTTCATCTTGCCGTAGCACCTCCTTCCTCTCCAGGGAGCAGATTCCCTCCCCGAGGCGGCCGTGCAGCCCCCGCCTGTGCCCTGCCTCCCGTCCCCCGGGGCTGGGTGAAACGGGGCGCCCAGGAGGAGCACCCCACCGGCGTTCGGGACCTCATGGGCTCTGCAGGGGAGCGAGGGCTGGGAAAGAGGAGACCACTCCATTTGGTGGCTGCAAGGGACACGATGGGCAGTGTTACGGTGCTGCCGGTGGTTAAAGTCTCCGCATAAATGAGCCCAGAAGCACCCCAACTGCTCGGCATCGCTGCAGCATCCACCCACGGCCCCCCCATGCCCACCAGTTCGGGTGGCAGCTGAAGAGCGGCTGCTCTGTGCCACCCCTCATCTCTGCGGGGTAAGCACGAAGGGTTCTTCTCCTCTTTCTTAATAGAGATTAAAAGACACTAACGTGCAGCCTGCTGTGGACAAAAGGAGGGGTAGGGGAACACACCCCACCTCTTCATGTTCTTAAAATCTCTCTGGAGTGGCCAAAATGCCTCTGCCCATCTCCGCATGGCACAAAATGGCTCTTAAAGGCATGTCTTAGCCCAAACAGTTACTGTACCACAGAAGAGCTGCTGCTCGTCTAATACCAGCGTCTTTTAGGGTACACTTTAGGATCGATACCGCAGCTGTTGACAGATTATTGTTATCCATCTGAAAACTGCATGAATACTCATGGCTTCGCCTAATTTCTTATGTATTGCTATTGGAAATCAATTTCGGGCACAGCCATGAGTTGAACACTGTTCTGACATTTTCCCTAGACCCAATTATAGCTCCATTCTTCTGTTCTTGGCCAAAATGTGATTCCCTAAATATTGACTGTGGTCATTAAATTAAACATTATGGAAACATTTTATCAAGTGTATTCACAGGTGGACATCAAACTTGAACAGTTTACCTTCTTAAAAAAAAATACATGCAGACATTAATTCAAACTAGCAAACCAATCTTCATTAATAAAAATTAAACTGTATTAACCTGTAATTATGAAAAATCTAAGCTGCATAATTCTAATTTTCTTTTTATCCCCTCCATGTGGTGTGTATGGTTGTACATACCACCGCTGCTGCATTGAGCACTTCACAATGTCCAAGTATTCCTCGTTCCTCTGTCCTCTACTCTCCCCAGCACCAGGGAGACTTCACATCTTCTCGGGCCTGGCCCCAGACACTGGGGCAGCGAGTGGTCTCAGGGACTTGAGTAAAGTCACCTTCTCAGACTGCGGTTTTTCATGTGACTGACACACGATTTAAGCATTTTTGCCACAGTGGGGGAAATTTTGTTCTTGCATTTAAGGCAAGACAGGCTTCAACTGCTGCCCCGGAGGAGTGTTTCAATCATAGAATCATGGAATGGTTT
Organism: Dromas ardeola; assembly: GCA_013398915.1. Lineage (NCBI taxonomy): Eukaryota > Metazoa > Chordata > Aves > Charadriiformes > Dromadidae > Dromas > Dromas ardeola. The sequence continues at coordinate 16,823 of VYZM01017133.1, read as the reverse complement.
GGGTTGGAAGGGACCTTAAAGATCATCCTGATCCAACCCCCTGCCATGGGCAGGGACACCTCCCACTAGACCAGGCTGCTCAAAGCCCCATCCAGCCTGGCCTTGAACACTTCCAGGGATGGGGCATCCACAGCTTCTCTGGGCAACCTGTTCCAGTGTCTCACCCCCCAGGAAGTCCCTAGGATTGATCTCAGCCCTCTCCCCCATAGCCTATACTCTTGTATTTATGTAAATATTCGTTGGGCCAGAGGTAGAAATATACACCTGGAAAGTTTCGGTATCACATCGCTGGTCCGGGTCTGCTGGGAGCAGAGCAGAAGGGCACTGCGTGGCCACCTGCCGCCCAGGCTGAGCGTGTGCCCGCGGCCACCTGCCCCAGGAGCTGCTTGCTGGCTGCTGCCGACAGCGGAGACACCGGCCCTGGCTCAGGCGTCCTGAGCTACAGAGGTGCTGTGGAGGCAGAGGGAGAAGACGGCATGCTGAACGGAGCCAGAGATGGGCTCCTGCACCTGCAACCTGATAAATCCCAGACCTCTTCAGGGTCCGAGCCCACTCATGCTGCTGCCCACGGAGCAGCACTCTGCGTACCATCCTTGGGGAGGCAGCTGAACAGAACTTTAAGGTCAAGTCCTCAAACCACGACACTCTGTTATTTGCAGAGCACCTCACGTGGATGTAAAAACCAGTGATGTGTCGATCAGCATGTCCGGCACCAGGAACCAGCGGCAACTCCTGGTCTCCTGTTCCCACAGCCAGCGACAGCACCTGCATCCTGTGCAGGAGGTCCTGGGGAGGAGGAGGAGAGGTACCACCAGGATTGACCTACACGGGCACACACCACCCCTAGCAAGCCCTCTGCCACGCAGCTCTCCCTGCAAGGCCAGCTGCACCAGGGCAACCTGCACGATGGGCAAAGCAGTGATGCCAAAGGCCTTTTGCAGATCCTTTCTCCAGGAATCACTCCACACTGTGGGAGAAAGACTTCCAGTGGCCCCTGGTGCCCCTGATCTAGGCAGGGACAAGGGCTCAGGAGGATGCAGAGCTACGTGATCCAACTGTGGTCCTGTAGGAAGCCTGTGGCAGAAAGTGAACCAAACCCTGCTTCCTGGCTGCCATGTTCTCCTCCACCCTGACATCTCAACGTAAGTGCCGGTGCTTGCGTCAGCCCACAGCAATATCCACTGCATCCCAGACTGCACAAAATACAACTGAATAACCCCTTTTGTAGGGGCTTGTCCTGCCCTCTCTGCTTAGCCCAAAAAAGAAAGGTACAAAAGCCAAGCTTGCGACTTGTATGATTAACGTCCTGCATTAGGAATTTCATGTGAATTCCTGTTTACCTCCCTGCATGGGGTCCCACACACATCCCAGTGCAGCACGCCTAGGATAATAATCTCCAACAACCACCATTTGGGTTAGATTTCAAACCACTCAGTGTTTTGCTTTCTGTGCGTAGTTCATGTGAAACGAGCAGGACACTCAGTAGCCTTTGCTGTGCCACCATCGCTTGGTGGCTGGCCAGGCGTCACTCCTCCAGCGGAGACAAAGCAAAGCCGCTCTCCAGCTCAGCGCGTCTCCTGGCACAGCAGAGCGGGGCCGTGACACCGGGCTCCCGGGCTGGAAGACCCCACGTCTCCCTCCACGTGAGGACAGGCGCGGGGCATCACGCCCGGCTGTGATGAGGTGCAGGAGCTGCCCTGCCAAGGTCTGACCGCATTCCTCAGCCAAGGCACAGGTTAGTTTCCAAGTCCACAGTTCTAATTTCCAGATGTCTGGGGAAACCGCAGCGAAGGAGAACCTGAGCGGGATACGCCCGCTGCTTTCAATGGGAGCTCTCCCACTGACTCCAAAACCAAAATTATTTCATAGAATCATAGAATTGCCTTGGTTGGAAGGGACCTTTCAGATCATCTACTCCAACCATCAACCTAACTCTGGCAAAAATCATCACTAAACCATATCTCTACGCACTATGTCTACCCGTCTTTTAAATACCCCCAGGGATGGTGCCTCAACCACTTCCCTGGGCAGCCTGTTCCGATGCTTAATAACCCTTTCAGTGTAAAATTTTTTCCTAATACCCAGTCTAAACCTCCCCTGGCACAACTTGAGGCTGTTTCCTCTTGTCCTATGGCCTGTTACTTGGGAGGAGAGACCGACCCCCACCTTTCTACACCCTCCTTTCCGGTAGTTGTAGAAAGCGATAAGGTCTCCCCTCAGCCTCCTTTTCTCCAGGCTAAACAACCCCAACTCCCTCAGCTGCTCCTCATAAGACTTGTTCCCCAGACCCCTCACCAGCTTCTTATTCTCCAGACCCCTTACCCCTAACAGCTAGCCAGAAGCTGGTATCATCTGACAGTGCTCACAATACAACATCAACATTTACTACGCCGCTAGGAGAGGAGGCTAAATTATCCACGGAACGTGACAAAAGAGAAAAAAGGCTTATTTTCTGAGCAAAATCAATTTTTTGAAAAGTCCAAACAGCATCTTCAGCATCTCTGCAGCTTCTCTCGTGAGAAAGAAAACGAGCAACTGCCAGCGAGCAGCCAGGCAAGCTACACACCCAGGTGACGAAGACAACAGAAGACACTAAACAAAATAAGGCAGAGTTTTCTGAGCTTTGCTGGTTAATGCACCTCCTCATCACTTAAAAGGCAGGAGTGTGTTCTAACTTGCAGAAAGTTTTCATGCAACCTCTTTGTTTTCAGTTCCAGTTTGGGAATTGCCATGCTGACACACCACATTATACCTGCCAAAACATCCACAGCTCTTGATACTGCCAACTTTACGGCCTGTACGTCAAACTCTTTCTTTTTGGTTTGCGCAGTTGTTTTCTTAAGCAAACATACGGCAAGTTGAAAAAATACTTTTTCCTATTCCTAGAAGCACTAAAATGGTTTTATTCCTTTATAGCATGAGAACTCCGGAGGGCTGGCGCACCTCTCCTGTGAGGACAGACTGAGAGAGTTGGGGTTTTTCAGTCTGGAGAAAAGAGGGCTCCGAGGGGAGCTTATTGTGGCCTTCCAGTATCTTAAGGGGGCCTACAGGAAAGCTGGTGAGGGACTTTTTAGGATGTCGGGCAATGGTAGGACTAGAGGAAATGGATTAAAACTAGAGATGGGTCAATTCAGAATGGACGTTAGGAAGAAGTTCTTCACTCTGAGGGTGGTGAGACACTGGAACAGGTTGCCCAGAGAGGTGGTGGGAGCCCCATCCCTGGAAGTGTTCAAGGCCAGGCTGGATGGGGCTTTGAGCAGCCTGGTCTAGTGGGAGGTGTCCCTGCCCATGGCAGGGGGGGTGGATCAGGATGATCTTTAAGGTCCCTTCCAACCCAAACCATTCTATGATTCTATGAACTCTGCTCCTTATTTCTACTGATTAAAAATATGGCTTCACACAATAAAGTTAATTACTTTCACCTAAATACAAAAAAAAAGCAATGAAATCCCAAACAACAATAACCTAGTTTCCACACAAGCATTTGGGGGGAAAAAAAAAGAAAAGGAAATACTCAAGGAAAAGTATTTCTGAAGCTACTTGTTGAATCAAGAAAGATTCACGTGGAACCTAGGTACAGCAGCCATGTCTGGAGGGGCCAGGATTTCCCAGGCCAGCGACCAAGAGACAGCAACGTGCTGATAAAAGCAGCTTATCCAGATTTAATTTAGAGCAAACACGTGTGTCACACTAATTTCCAGAGCCACTGAGAGCTGTCACAACCTCCCAGGTCCCAGAGGCTCTTGGGGCGATCGCGCTGCTCCCTTGCCAGCCGGTGCTTGGAGAAGAGCTGCCCTGATGGAAGTCATCGCAAGCTCCTGCGTCAGCTTGCGCGGGGCTGGGACTGCACCCAACATGTTTGCAATGCGTAAATGGGGAGATACGGGCCAAGAAGTCGCACAGGGACTGCCTGTATGCGGCTAACCTCAGTGAGAAGGTTTTGACAGAGATGAGGATTGGTTTCCCTCCATGGGTTACATACCTCAAGTGCTAACACATCTCGCCCAACACCAATACTTTGCAGGCTATACTTTAGTTTCACATTTTTCTTTCACTCTGGACTTGGCCTCATTCATCTCAAAAATGCAGCAAATAGCTTATGTGGGGCAGTAAAGGGAATAAATTAACACAAAAATAATCCTGTGAGGGACTCGAAGCAAGTCACCCTGGGCATGTGGTTTGTCACCCAATGCACAGCTCCAGGGGGCTGCCCATAGCACTGCACAAGCATCTCTGCAGTGCTTTCCACTAGGACACCCTCTGTAGAGGGTCCTCAGACACAGTCGCGGCACCCTGTCTGCCTCTTGGGGACACAGGAGATGGCCACCACAACCCAGGTCTGGAACCCACACCCTACGCACAGGCAGAGGCAGCGACACTGGCTTTGACAGTGCCCAAACTGGGACCATGTGAGTGTTGGGAGAAACCTACGGATGGCTTGAAGCAGATGGCACAGGGGTTTGCAGCAGGTCCTGAGGGACTGCTGCAGCAGCCTGAGACTGTCTGCATGTGGACACGACCTGCCTCTTTGCTCCACCACTACCTTCGCTCACCTGAAGCCTCGTCGCTACCAGAACAGTTGCAAACAGTCCACACGTGCTCACCAGTGCCATCCTGCCGCTCGCCCACCACCTCCACCTTGGTGTCCACGCCCGGAGACACAACCTCTACGCTCCATATGCACCACCTCAATGCGTGTAGCTCATCTTGCTCTACATACTTTGCTGAGGGTCTCTCTGCGGGAAGAGGCTTCTCTCAAACACCGCCTAAGATTTTTGGTTGCTCTGTACAAATTATTTTTTAATAAACTTGTTCTAAAATGTTCTCTTTTGCAGAAAGACATTACATTGCTTTAATAGCCTCCACGAACCGAACAACAGCCTGTAACGAGGGCTCGGGCAGCAAGCTGGTGATGCCCACGTGATGGCTGCTCATTCCTAAAGTAGTCTCTGCTTGAACACCGGTATGTTCAAAACAAGATAAACTAGCAACGGCTTTCAACCAACCCAGCCCGCATGGCTATAGGTCAGAGAGCAGTCTTTTAAAAATTAAAATACTTCTAACAGAAGCTTATAAGCAGACAAGCAAGAGGGTTTTTTAGGGCGTTTCGGAGGTGAAGTAGCGCGTTCAGGGTAAGATGGGACGTGCGACAGCAGGACTGCCGCTTGCGTAGCCGTCACCTTACTTCCCTTCACAGCTTTGGCATTTCTAACAGGTCACTCTCCCTGTGCAGTCCTGGGTATGCTTGTAACGGTTTGGGGAGATGGAAACTTATGATAATATAAAGAAAGACCATGCAAAGTGTGGCAAAATTTGTAAGCTCATGACCAGATTTTCAAAAGCCCGCTGGAATGTCCCACCTCTGTTTCTATCAAATTATGAGTGCAAAATGGTGAGTAAAAATTATTTCAGCCTCCATGTGAGTAAAGTGAATTCTGAACACTTCTGAAAAATCTTCCTTCGGCTCTTTTCTAAAAGTCATAAAATCTTAATGCTTGACAAGAGGTGGTCGGGCTATTACCTTCTCTTGCCATTGAGCTGCTATTAGTGATTTACACATATTATATCTGTCCCTAAATCAATGACTCCTCTTTTCCTTCCAGGAAAAAAAAAAAGTAATACCACATTTTTCGTGCTGTAGGGGTGATCCATGTACGTATGTCCAGCTGCCTCCCCCAGACAGACTGACAGACCCAGTGGGCTGTACTCAGCCCCAGCACCGCTGGCTGCCCATCACCAGAGAGAAGAGCCAGCTCTAAAAGCTGCGATGGCAGAAGACGAGGTATGAGGTTTTTTGAATAGGCCGCTGATGGTACAAATCTGAGCACCTTCAATTTGCTGGTTCGTATGTGTTCCCATCCTCAAACCACAGAGGACATGGGCTTGGTCGTTTTACAGTTTGCGAAGCATCTCCTGGTCAAGTCGTGATGCTTCATAAGGTTTGCTCTGGGAATCCTTCATTCAGTCCCAATAGTAACCAATCCCCAGATACTCCTTTTTTTTTTTTTTCCTGAAGCACTAAGTTGCTTGAACTCCCCAGAGAATGAAAGGCAAAACTGTCTTCGAGGACATACTACAGCGCTGTGGTATTACCTTTAGCTGACGCTGAGATGCTCCCCACCTTTTCCCAAACTCAGACTTCCATAATCTCATTTCATTTCCCATCATTTAACAGGGCTGACACTCCGGAGCGCTCAACAGGGCAAACCGAAGGTAATAAAGAAAAAGTGTTGCTCAGCTGCTGAAATCACCTCTCTCAAACCCAGATCAGTTTTTGTTCATCTGATTCTTTCTTTGCTCCAGGCGAGCGGCAGGGCATCCCGTTAAAGGTTTACTGCAGCTTGCCAAAAAATGTGCCCTTCCAAACAGCCACATTCTCTGAATTCTGGGCAGCAGAGAAACACCGCCCCATCCGCAGCCTTATCTTGGGCTGCGCCAAAGCATGTGTCAGACCCTGCTGGCCCCGGGCGGGCTTGACAGCATCCAGCAAGTGCGCGTAAAACACTGCAGTGAAAAATGCCCACTCTCCCCCACGGTAACAAGACTGGCAGGTGAGATTAGGTTTAGTACAAAAAGATTATTAAACGGCTTTTTGACATAGAAGTGGGTGGCGTACAGGCTCTCTTTTTTGGGGGGAAAGAAAATCCAGTTTTTACCATGAATGAGGCAACTTCAAGAAATAAAGGTCTGAATAAATGCTAATCTGCAAAGTCAGACTCTGCACAATGCCACATAATGCCCATTTATTCACTTGGATTAAAGTACTAGACGTTACCGTATCGGTCACTATTCAAGGGGCAATATGTGTTTGCGCAGGTAATAAGCATCGCCCACAAAACCCACAAATAACATTTAAAATTACCTTGATTACTCAACTAACCAGGAACACTATACAACACGAGCACACTGGATGAAAGTCCGGGTTCACTGAAGTCAATAGTGCATGACCAGGATTTCACATATTGTTCTTATTTAAGTACAGTTCTTTTGCAATGTTTATTCCAAGTAAACTTGGACTGTAAATAGGCAGCGGTGCCAAAAAGCGCTGAGCTGCATTGCTATTCACATACTTACGGATATGTCATACCGGCTGCAATCTGGTCCATTATACAACCTATTAATTAGTTCCACGACATCTTTCATACATTACTCACTCTGGCTCTCTTTTCCAAATTTCTGGTTTTCTAGTTGCTAGTTTTTAATTGCCACATCAGGAAATGCTATACACAGGTCAGGAACCGTTAGCAGGATTCCTGTTGCCTGGCAATGCCTCCGGTCCTGTAGCACTGTTAAGTGTCTCTACTGAAATCTCCAAAAGCAGAAAAATTCCGTGTTAATAGCAGCCCTGAAAATCTACCTCTTCCCACGGGGGCTGGCAGGACTCTTCAGCAAATGTGATGGTTATCACGGACGGAGCCCAGACCGTCTCGTAAAGAGGAATAAACAGCTGTGTCACTCCATGCCGTGGGCTGCGCCCCACCAACCTCTGTTCTTTGAGGTTATTATCCACCTGCACGTCCTCCAGCCACCTCGCACCACAGCGTTGGCTGGTGCAAACGTGGTTTGCACCGAGCTGCCGTGCCTCCTACATTACCCACGGGGACAGACGTGTCTACAACTAGAGGGGTCCACGGCCCACAGTGAGCTGCGGGGAACGCGCCGATAAAGGAGGACACGGGTCTCTTGTGAGTCTGCAGAAGTAGCATAACAACATGGAAGAGAAGCAACGCAACAGGAGGTGGTATCATGGGGACATCACGGGACCTGGGGCTGCTGTAGTTACACGTGGCAGCTCTGGAGTGAGGTGTGTGATACAAGCGTGTATGTGGCTGTGCGGGGTACGGACCTGCCTCCAGAGCGTAACTTAAACTGAAACTTAAAAGCAGCTTTTGCCTTGCAGAGTCTCCAGGGCTCCACAGCATCTAGAAGAAACTGCTGAATTATGTTAGAACAACTGGCTGTCGTACATCTAGGGACATCGAGGAGCTGTTGTTCTCGTACAGAGCTGGCCTTCCAAAACACCCTCCTGCCTGTTTCCTGCAGGTTACATGCATGGATCTATACAGATATATACACACACACTCAATAATAATGATAATTTTTGACCTTCAAGGTACAAACGTCTGAAATAAAACCATTCATGTGTAATGATAGAGGCTTACCTACATCCCTGTCCCTGATACAGTAGTCTGGAGAGCTTTCAAAGTATACCAGGTCATTCTTAGTTGGCTTCTTAAATCTCTTATTAGCCACGGTGAAACCCGTGCCATCTTGATTCATGACCACCTGAATCGCTCCATTGTATTTCTTCCACAGATAATCTCCTGTTTTCCTAAAGTCTGCCATGGCCAGCCAACAGGTCCTTAGAGTGCATGATCCACTCACACCGTGACATTTGCACTCCTGTTTCAAAAACCGCTTCACGGCCTGTTTAGAAACGCAGTAAAATACACACAGGTAAAACAAACAGGTAATTTATGCTTCTCAGCCCTTTTCCAGTCATCCTCTAATGCCAGGCTTGCAATGGGTCTCCAAGCCACGGTCTGTAGTGACACCCACTGGTAGCATTAAGTCATCCCCACATGGTTGGTGGGCTCTGCTTGCTTGACAAAACTGTACGCACAATCCTGCGGCTGATGGGCTTCCCTTCCCTGCTCCTGCCAGTCATCCCGAGGACTGGGATGGTCCATACCACTAGGACACGGACCGGACAGTAGGAAACGATCTGGGAGACGGACAGAATCACTCAGCCCCTTGGTGGGCAAAGTGCCCCGTTTCCCCGTCATTCCAGCATCGCCATGCTGGTGACCCTCTAGCTCACCTTCATGAAGTTGTCCTTTGCCCTGAATGGTTTTTCAAATATTGCCTAGAAATTAAGAGGTGTTTCATATTAAAATAATTTTGCAGAGACTGTGCAAAGCATCACACCTGGGCTAGGCATCAGATCTATGCAAAATTTTAAAATACGGTATTTTTAAAATGCTCATAAACCTTTTAACAAACATTTCGGAATCGGACCTTCATCACCTTGCACTGGAGAGATCACCCTCATCATTAATTTAATGTCTGAATAGCACTAAAGCCATTTCAGCTTCATCCCAGACATTTAAACTCTCTGTAGAATGTTGGAGAACAACAGATGGGTTCATATACAATAAATAATTAATTCCTAATTCTGAAGATACGGATATTTGATCTATAAATATTACACCTTAAGGGTTCATGAAATATGAACATTTTAGAGTTTGTACAAGAGGAACAGCACCATGGGAGGAAGGTAAGAGGGAGGAAAGCTCCATGATTAGGAGCGAGACTGATGCACAGCGGGGTGCGTTTTTCAGTCAAGCACTCAGTAATAAAGTGAGAATGTGCTAGAAAACCAAAGCGCTTCTAATTTTCTTTCTTTCCAACTTGTAAATGATTTGACCGCTTCAAAGAAGTCGCCGCCATTCCCACAGCCCCACTTTGTTGCCACTGATACTTCCACAAAACTGGGATTCTGCTCAGAAAGGGATTTAAGCAGATGCTTGGTTTTAATTACCTGAGCAGAAGTAAGTTAAACTTCTTGTACGTTTAAAAAAAACTTGCGGGTCTGAGGCGTGGAATAGCAGTAGCAGCACACAGGGATGCAGGACTTTTTTGCAGCGACGTTCCTATACTGATACACAGCATATTATTTTGTATGACTCATATGGGATTATCGTAACTGTTTATTCCACGTATTTATAAATCAGTGATCTCTTAATAGTCTAGTTTTAAAATAAAACTATCAACACAGGCTCTTTCCCCTGTTGGGAGTGAGAAAAAGCCAAGGGCACTGCTGGGCTTACCCGGATCGGAATGCCAGGCTCGAGGGCCCTGCAAAACTAAACCTACGCTATTGCACTGCGGATACAAACCAGCATCCCCTTCTGTAAAGCGTATCTCCAAGTGTTGATTATTTTCAATCAAATACATTTATTAAAGTCTCTTTATCTTTCTTTCTTAAAAAAAAAAAAAACAAAAAACCACAAACTACCTGCTTACCAATACTGTCGTATTATTTGGCATATATATATTTTTTAAACTCACTAAGATACTCAACTACTTCAGAAAGTTCCCAGCATGGAGGTAATTCACCCCTATAAACTCTTTGCTTGCGTGGCAGACCGCAGTCTCCTTTGGTCAAGTAATATAAATACAGCCATAGCATTGCATATGCGCGTCGCTGATCTGAATAGCCTCACCTGTCTGTACTACATGTTGATTACACCTGCTGGGAATAAACAGGTGGAGGAAAGACGCTGATGGAGAAATATTTACAAGAAAAATCTTCTACTTGCAGCACAATTCATTAAAATTGGATCTTTTCTTCTAGGAAGGGCTAGTTAGGTACAGAATAATTTTACAGTTCATAACGGGAAATTTTTCATACAATAGGATCAGAATAGGAACGATTTACTTTCTGCTGAATATATGTTAAGAAAAACCAGACAAGAAACAAGAAATCTCTATGAATCAATTTAGAAGTGCTTGGTCTAGCACTGTAAAATATCTTTCTGTATTATTTCGGATGCCGTGGATGCAGCAAATTTTGAATATGTTTTGAATAATGAAGCAGTGTATTGCAGTTTCTTGCACTATTCTGACTATTTATAGCCACCACCATCAAACGTTAGGGCACGTAATTCCTCAGCCCTTGCACCAGCAGTGGGCAATACGCCTGGCAACTACTCCTTCTGCTCACCTACAATAAAAAAGTAAAGACTCTTTTTGTTGAAATTCCGGAACGGTGTTTTCATACAATGTTTAGAAAAGGGGGTGGGTTGGGGCAGATCATGCCCCAAGGCCAACGCCTTTTGGAGGGACATGTATTTTGGATTTATTTTCTTGAGAAGCGAAGTAATGGTATTTTTTCTCTGCTCATTCTGTGTTTAGGTTTACCGTATACATACGGGAAGGGACAGGATGGGGTTTTTTCTCCAATGCTATTCTGAATTTGCTCTTTAATAGTCACTGTTCTTCAGTGTGGTCTTCAGCCTCCCTTGGGAATTTCTGTTCTATATTAACCAAAAGTAAAACTCCTCCATATTTAAGGATTAGGCTCAAAACGAAACCTCCATCCAAACTCATCCTGCGATGCCCTGGGCTCGGGCTCAACTTCCCACACAAGGAGCCACTGAATTGATGGAGACGGGAGCACTGTAAAGTAGTTGCACCCACTCTCTGTGGAGATCTCTGCCACCCTGAACCTCCAAGGGAGACAGAAACAGCATCTCAGGCTCCCACTCAACCCATACGTCTTCCTAACTGCTGAGACCAGTCTGCGAGGGCCAACCATCGCCTGCCCCAAGACCCACGAGAGCTCACCGAGAGGCATCTGTTGGATGGACACCCACCTTCCTTCCAGCTCTGTTGTTGTGAAGGTTCATCAGCGCTCTCGCATCTTTTCCTTTCCGTTCTTTGGCATCTACGAAGGCTCTGGCAAATTTAACGCCGTAGTCGATGTTGTCGCTGCAGCCACCCCAGTCAAAGTGGCCCTTGCTGTCCTTGGCGGAGCCTTTCTTCTTGGGATCGCAGGAGCAGGATTTCAGCTCCCCTTGGCTGCACGCCCGGGTGATGGCAAAAACAACTCCAGCGGAGGAGATGGCGTGTACAAAAGCAGATTCCCGACTACCTGAAACAAAAAAAAAAGTCACTGTAAAAATTGTTAGGGTAGTCAGCTTGAATGGTTCTCCTGACTCCAGCCGTTTAGCCTGGACTTTTTTGCTGAGCAAAAGATAAAACTGGGCTGAAATCACACATTCCCTGGAGCCAGAATTAGTCATGGCTTAAACTTGGACCCCTCCCTGGTAAAAGCTCATCAATACAGTGTTAGAGTTGGAAAACTTTAAACACGTGCTTCTGATATTGATTAATATACCTTCACGGATCAGTTGTTTTGTACAGATATGTGAACAGGACAGCTGGTACTTCTATCGTGTTTCATCGATTTAGGAAAATATATGAAGTGCTCTCTCAGAGATGGGTTTAAGAAATGATTAAATAGGGACACTGGAACAACACGTACATTGCAAAATACTGCAAATAGCTCTAGAAACTAGCTTTTCCTCTTCTCAAGCACTCGGAATAAACTTTCCTGCTTAAAAGGCGGTAGGGAGAAATGCTGGGTGTTAGTTTCTGAAAATAAGTTAAATTTAGGTTTTCTGCCTAGAACCAAGCCCGGTAACCGTAATCCACACGAATAAGTTCCATTAAATCAATGGCACTGCTTGTGTCATGCTTGAGGCAGGATTTGGCCTGGGCAGCTGTGACTTTTACATGCCAGCTGTGCAGGCACTTCTCCCTTCTCTTAATGAAGATACTTTATTAATACCAAAGATTATCTGCATTTTTGGCTATGCCTACTCTTAGGCTATCGGGTACATACTTCAATGCTTAAGTTTGTTTTAAGATGTAGTCATTTACAATACAGAGCTGTCTCATATTGGCACAACTGTATTTACGGTAATGGGATATTTTAACATTTTAAAAGTTTTTTTAGCATGGACAGGGGGAGAAGTAGCTTTTTGTGGAGCACCTAAGGCCACTAGCAGTGAGAGACCCCTGTTGGGAGGAACTATAAACCCTAAGTAATGTTAGCACAGTAAAGTGGGACCCCAACGAGGGAACGTTACCTGTGATTTTATTGTAGGGACAGCATTACACCGTATAACTTATTATTTAGTATTTATATTCCAGTAGTATCTAGATCTTTCAAACAGGAAAGGCCCTAGACCTGCGCAAACCTTCGGCAAATAGCAATTAAAAACTTGCAAAGGGACTGGGCAAACCCTGCCTTCCCTACACTGCCTTCAAACTCGGGCAGGAGACACCACGGCTTGTGACAAACCACGCTCGTTTGAAGATTTCATTTCTGAGAAAACGTGTTCAGAAACACCAACACTTTTACAAACTAAATGCTATAAATTAAAAAGAAACACTTGATGTCGCTGGAAGAGAAATGTTTCATTTGAGTGTACTAAACTAATCAAAAACGTTTCATTTCAAACTAGAGCAGTATCAAACCACGCTTCCCATGGCGGTCACCGCCTGGTCAGGCTCAGCGCAGGGCTCAGAAGCCCGATGCCTGAATTCTCTCCCATCAGCCAACGGTGAAAACTTTACTTTTGGGAGAAATGCATTTTTAC
>VYZM01017132.1:0-21626 GCA_013398915.1 Dromas ardeola | reverse complement strand
GTACTGTTTTGCCATGCTGCTGAGGACTTCTGTAGTAGGAAACCATCTGCAAGGTTGCTTCCAGATAAACCCCTTGTAAAGCCCAGGTATTGCAGTAGGAAAATTATCATGTTGCTCTAGGGTTCTCAGAAGTCTCAGTCCCTCGGCTTCTTTAGGGCAAAGCTCCTTAATGAAATCACAATATTTGGATGGCACAGTCCCCAGGATATGTAAACATGCTGCCTAAACAGCTGTTAAATAATTGTCAATGTTTATTCAGGCTCTTAATCAGGGAGAGGTAGATTTTAACACACTTTATGGTGGGATCTCCATAGAGAACAAAGTTAATCCTTCCTGCTATGGATGTGTTTCAGAGCAGTAGTGCTCTTTTCTGATGTCATCGATTTACTTTGTGCTGTGACAGTGGTTTCTATCCATTTGCACCCTACTTTGTTCAGAACTTTTGTACTAATGTTGGATTTAGATGATGATTAGGTATATTCAGAGAACTCCATGAAACTGTGTGCTGTTAACAGACGGTGCAATCAAACCTGAAGTCTCAGCACAGTGATCTCTAAACAAGGCATGTTTGAACCAGTTTGTGTCCAAAATTGCATGCAAGAGTTTGCACTTGTTCAAATGCCATGACACAGCGTGTAATATGGATATTTGCTGTAATACATCTGTACAGTTCTATGCTGCTAGATGCCTAAGGTTAGGCTTGATGCTCCATACAGAGCATAATTTATTTTCAGACAGAAAGATGTTCCAAGTGACAGAGCATGAAGTTAGGAAGAATGTATGAATCCACTAAAAGAAAAACAGTTTTTATGTATGTATTGTGTATTTATGTATTTGCAGCTTTGCACTTTATATTCAGGTTTTGTAAGGTGAAAATAAGGAGGAAGAAACTAAAAATGTTCCCTGAATCTTGTGGGAAATTCCTTTATAAGTGGAAGATCTAGTTTCCACATTAATATCAAGGATTTGATCACTACTTCTGGTAAGGTTTTGCATTGGTATAAAAATGAAAGGTTTAGTTTATTTATGCTTCAATGCACTTGCAAAGTTTTCATTAAGAGTTAAATGAATACAGTAAGATAAGACATGCTTTCATGTCTTAGAAGTCAAGATCCAAAAGGGTAAATATAATATAAAAACTGTTAGTGGATATGTGATCTAAATATATGCAGTGTGATTGCTCTTTTCTAAATATTAGCTGTCTGACTTAGTACTTTGCACTGTGGCATTGTGACAGCATGAGGCCTGATGTGATATAAATGATGCCAATCTATGCACTGTTGGCATGAGCATCTGTCTCCTTGGCAGACTCCAAAGGCAGCTACTGGCAGCTTTGGAGTTGCCTCTAGGTCTATCATATGGTTAAGCTTCTGACTTTTCCTCTTTAGCTAAAGTCCATTCCATCTGGAACCTATTTAATTCTCTTTCACCTTTCATTCTGGAGAAACACATGTGGTAACGCTGGACGTTCTGAACTGAGGACTCTGGAAATATTTAAATGCTTCTGGATGTTACACTTATGGTGAGGTCTGAAACAAACTCTGGATGTCACACTAGAACTGAAATCTGAAAAAGGGTGAAACCAAAAGCACTGTTTGATATAAAATTAACAAGGAAATTACAGTACAATTTCTCTTTTTGTTTTGTTTAGATTTTTGTTGGGTTTTTTAATGTCAGTTCAGTACTACTGTAGTGGTGTTTTACCTCTCAGTGATGGCTAGGCTGCCACACAAAACCTGAAATGCATGAAGGAGCGGGAGGAAGGTAAAAACAGTCACAGTAGGTCTGATAGCATTCCGGATTGATGTAGAAGGTTGTTACGGATCAAGGCATACAGCAGCCCTGAGATTTATCGAACTTGTGCAATGGTTTGATTCAACTATGGGCATTCAACACTTAAAGTTCTAACATAGATCCAGGGTTGTATTGTACCACACCCCACAAAATTAAATTATTCTTCTCCTTCTTGCTTTTTGCACCAATTTTATTTGGTCTAAAGGCCAAGTATGAATATTTTCCAGTCACAGCTGTAGCGGGATCTGGCCTTCTCAGAGAGGGAGATAAAGCAAAGAAAGTTTTCCAAAGAGATTAAGAAACTGTCAAAATAAAATGGTTGTTCATTTTTTATTAAGTCCTTTTCTTTCTTTCTTCCTTTCTTTCTTATTGCTATTTAAACAATCTTGTTACCTCACAGTCTCCTGGTAATATCAACGTCCAGTACAGGAAAAGGGGAAGGCTTATCAGAAGTGGAACGTTTCATACTCGTAGTTACTGAAATACAGCACCTTTGGTCGGAGGTAAAAACCACCACTAACAAAGTCATATGCATTGGGAAAAACCCAAAGAAAATGGAGGATGGGAAGAAACAGAGCTTCTCTGTAGTAAGAGCAGACAGCTTGTTCACTCATCCTCTGGATCCCAGCACACTTCTTAGGGTCTCTGTGACATCTGGCTCACTTGCTTTGGTTTCTCTTCACTCTTTCTCTCACACCAGGAGAGGGCTGTACATGCTGCTCCATCCTGCCATGCCAATTACAGCAAGGGGATAATGACACTGACTCCATTCCAATGCTGTCTAGGCTTATAGCCGATTAGACAGATGGGCAAAAACATGGGAAAGACTTGACTGTAACTTTGAGGACTGTGATCTGAAAAGCCAGAAACTTATTTTTCCTTCTTGCTTAGGTATAACATAGACTTTCACATACTTTTCTATGGTAGAGTCAGATCTTAACCAAAATCCCAGTTACTGGCACTTTTTCTGGCTTGTCTAATATATCCCATTTCCTCTGTCTGTGAAGATGACTTATGTAGACAAATGAAAAATGCTTTTGGGAGTTACTGTGTTGATAAGCCTTATGTAAAATTTTTCGTGATGTCCTCCCAGGCACAAACAGTGCATCTGAATGCTTGGACATCAGTTTTCTCAGCGCAACTTGAACCTCATTTGATTCTGTTAGCCTCCGAGGATCATTCAAATCGGTCCAAGCAATCCATGAACCTGACATCAATTTGTCTGCCAAAGTCACCAGTTTAATAAATAATGGTATTAGCCAGGTAAACGTTATGTCCCTTTAATATTCATATAATACTTCACTATGCATTTTTATATCTTTTTTGAGCAGTCACCTGGAAAGACGGCAAGCTTGAAAAGCGTCTTTTGAAGAGAGCAGTGCTAGATGCCAGGTTGTCATGCAATATGTTGTTTTCCCTCCTCTGCTGCATATCTAGGATGTGAGCTTCTGTGGTGAAGATGACTGAAGAAAGACACTAATTTGCGGTTTGACATTTGACAGACAAAAACAGATGCAAAATGAAGAATGTTGTTATAGGCATAAAAATAAGCAAGAAATGAAAATTATCAGAAACAGAGATAAGCAGGTGAGTCATTGTGAAATAAAAGAAACCATTAAGGCTAGCTTACTTTTGAGTCTTCTCTTGATTTACTTTGGAGCTTTCAAACCACTGCGCATTCCTCCTCTAAATCAGTGCTGATGATCTTTATACTTGGTACTGAAAGCCTTTTTCTTATTCCGCACTGGGTTTACCATCTTATTTACTTGTAAATGTAGCTGCCAGATTATATAACTGCCAGATCATGCAACTCCTACACAATTCCCAGCAGAAACAGGATTAAGTGAGGAGGTAAATACTTCACCAGTCAATGTCTTTGCAGACCACAATTGGCAAAGGTACAACAGAAAACTTAGTCCATAGTCTTTAGCCTCTGTATTGCTGCTGTGTTGCTTCATTGTCAGAAAGGGTTAGAAAATTAGAATATTTGTAAAGTTATCATATAAATTAACTGCCACTTGCAGATAATTGTAAGATCTGAAGACATATGCATAGAAAACAATGTACGCATACACTTTGAAATACAAAGTTGGCCTGTTTTATGAAGAACAGACATTTAAGAAGGGAGAAATATTTCAAGGAACCTAACAAATATTGTTAGAATACTGATGACTCTCTCGTACACTCAACCTGGGAATCCTTTGGAGTAGATCTGTCAGTTTTTTCTTGACAGATGTATTTTGTTTAAGGCATGTTCTGGTAATAGATGCTGTAAATGCAGCCTGCTGCACAATACCAAGGGCCATCTCAGAATAATAGAAAGTTTAGAGCTTGAATCCATCCATCACAAGGAAAGACTACCTAAGATGTGTGAATCAAATAAATGCCTATATGCGACTCAAAACCTGATAGCAAATTCATTTCTTTTGTGCTTTAAAGATTAGGATAACTTTCACCCTAACTTCACCAAAATAGCCCTAGCCTTTGAACTTCATATCACTAAAGACAGAAATGAAAGAAAAGGGGACATTTTTTGCACTTCATGGATTGATTTATGAATTATTTGAGATGAGACACTCCCTTTTTAAAAAAAAACAAAACACATCAGCATGAAATATGCAAGCAGGTTTTTTGTTCTACGAACAATAGTCCATTTATGTGCCAAGGGGATAAGTCAATTTGTGCTAAATAGGGAAAAGGGGGAAAGGTGCGTAAAGATGTAAAGGTTTATTATTCCACAATATGTGCCCCTGGTCATTTCTATCAAACAACTAAGAAATGTTAATGGAGCATGCTCTCCAGTTTATATTTATTTGTCAATATTAATCTTTCGCCATTTTGCTGGTGTTGTAAACCAGCTAATTTACAATGGTCAAACCCCTGCACTTATTATGGCCCAGTTCAGGTTTGTTGTGGTGTACTCTGTTTAAGACTTAACTCCATGAAACTGCTATCCCACTGGAAGGAATTCTAGCTCTGAATTATGATTATTTTCCCAAAACAGATGAGGAAAGTGCTGCATTTCTTCTGTGTGGAGATATTTTCAGTTCTTAAGGTGGCCGATAGAAGAAGTAGGACATATTTCAAAAAACATAGAATTTATGAGGTGTCATTACACATATAATAGCACACATCTAATTAGCACAGAAAGACATTTCTATAGAGATGGCAATAGAAAACCTTATGTAAAATGCATTTAAGCTAAGACTTGTGAGTACAAGAACAAGAAGGTATAACAAACAGACAGTATAGTTTTTCATCTTTTCTGTCCTGTTCCTTAGAATGAAAACCTCATGGTGAATGACTTTTAAGCTCTATGAATTGCCATTTTAAAATCTAATTATTATTCACATTTAATATTTCTATTTTAAAGGTCTGCAAGGAGCCAAAAACTACCTAGTCCTTGCCCACAGGTCTCACACTGTAGATTAAAACCAAATGAAATAAGCAAAAAGGGCTCAGTCAGAGTAGGGATACAAGATAGACACAGCACAAGAACAACATCTTGGATGCATATGTTCTGGCTTGTTGATTTTCTTGTGGTTTGAAAACAGGAGAATCTTCAAATAATTACACTTGGCAATCTCTTTCTCTTTTTTGTCATGGAAAACCGGTTTTAGTCTAAAAAGGAAAAATGCCACAACACACACTATTACAATTCCATAAGTATTCCTGATAATTTGAATTTCCTTAACTATTTCTGATAGTTCCAAGTACTTTAGATTTATTGTTTAAAGGAGTATGAAGAGAAGGAAAAAAAAATAAAAAAAAAAACCAAACCAAAATAAAATTATGATATCCTACCTACTATGTATTGTTTCAATTAATAATTTAATTGAATTAATTTAAACAACTGGGTAAATAGCTCTCTTGTCATCACTAAATATATCTATAAATAAACAAAGGGAGAGAGAGAATTGTGACCTTTACATGAAAACCCTTATTAGATGTGGTTGGGGTTGAGGATTGTTACAGAAATCATAACTCTGCTAGGTATATGGCATCAAGTAAGATGAATGTTAAAATGTTGAGTCCATGGCTCAGGTCTTCTACATAAGAGGGATTTTCTATTCTACCAACCTTTTAAAAAAATATATTTAAATTATTGTTTCTTTATGCTAGAAGTCAGTGGAGGACGTCTGTAGTCTGAGTTCAGGGTATGAACAAGTTTGTTCTGTGATCTTGCCTGTGCTAGCCTTTTTTTAAAAAAGAAAAAAAAGAAGAAAGTCATCCCTTATGCTGGTTGAGAAAGAAAGACTAAATTGTGTTTTCTTGGGGAATAAAATCTTAAAGCTTAACACAGGTTTTCCTTTGGCAAACTTGCTAATGATCTATTTTGAACACATTTAGAAAAAGTAGCTTCCCAGTAGGAGGCATTTGTAGTAGAAGACAGAGAGTTCCAATTTTGTGAAGTGTTTGATGAGGGAGAACAGCATATATGAGGAAAGGAATAAAATCTGAGTGTTGCCTCTCTCTCTCTCCTAAATGCTTAGATAAACAGCAAAGATCCTACTAAGCCGATGTTTCTTTTCAGGTGTAGATAACATACAGTTTTGCTTTCATGTTTCAAAGAGGTTATGCTGCTTGTACAGGACCATGCAGACAGTCAATGCTAGAGAAAGAAACAAAATTCCTGATTTTCTATCCCACAGTATGCTCAAATCACTGTAGAACTGAACCCAGTACAACAGGGCCAATAATGAGCTCTACACTCAAAATACAATAAATCACTTGGGGTACATCTTTCTTTTGAAATTATTTTGATTTCCCTTGAATTAGCAATCCTGTTTCATAACAATTTCTCTAATCATTTCTCTAAGGTTTTTTTAGAAGCGATATCAAAGATGGAAGAACCATAGGAATAAAATTCATGTGTCTTTGGATCTTCTGTTTCTTTAGATTTAGGATAAGTGAATATCCATGTGCCTAACCAGGTCTGTGCTCTGAAAATTGGAGTAGAAATTAGAGAGATAAATAATTGAAAGAAAGTGTGGAATTTGAAGTGAGATGAAAAGTCTATACTAGCATATGGGAAGAATTGTATGCAGAATGTAGGGCAATGAACTTTTTGCTGAGAATAAGAGGAAAACATGACAAGTTCTGCAAGGGGGGTGTTAGAGTTTACTGAATACATTTTCTCCATGAAAAACCTACCTAACGCCTCAAAAAAGAAATCCTTATTCAGCTAGAGGTTTATAGAAAGCTTTGACTGAGACCCCAGTCCCTGTGCTCTCTCTAGCTTACATATCATTTTGTGTCACCTTAAGCAATGAGTCCAGTACTAAGCTTGCATGGAGGAAAAAGGAGGGCAGATTAGGAAAGGTCCGTGGGAGATGGCAGGCTCTCCCTGGCCTTTTTATCTCCATTAAAATGAGACATTAAAGATAGTTTTCAAAGTAGAATGGTGCTCCAAAATTATCAGCCTTGCCTTAAGAATAACATCCTAAAGCACCAGCTGATTTCCCCTATTACAAAAAGGATACTGATTGGTGGTTATTTTTGCTGTCACGTGTTTCTGAACTGTGAATTCCTTATTAATCTGTGAATGAACAGTAGTTACAGTATAGGAACCAAAATAGTTAGGTGCCTTTTGATGGAACATGAAAAAACTCTACACAGGTTCATATCATCTCTATGGGCAAAACTTAGCTTGTGTTTGTAGAGAAGAGAAGCCTGGTCAGGTCACATACTCTCCTAACAAGTTTCTCTTGCCTGAAATAGTAATGTCAATATAATGGATTAGGACAGCAGTGTCAAATTAAATTACTCATTGAGGTTAGACTCAGTTTCCTTGATGGCTGTAGGATCATTAGGGAACAGAAAATTGATATGATAATGAAAATAAGTTTTGATATAGGGAGTAAACTGATAAATCGCCAAAGGATTATTTTGTGGCTAGTTGACACTGTGGCTATTAGTAGCTTAGTGGCCAACTTGATGCCTTTTTTAGTAACTCAACATATTGGGAAATTAGAAAAAAATTGTACAGACAGGTAGGATTTTCATGCAACTCTAGAATTACTTAGACCATTGGGGTTATAAACGAAGAAACAGTGATGTTATCACAGGAAATAAGAAAGTCCCGTGAAAAATCATCCACTTATTTCCAATGTACCAGGAACATTAAATGGCAATGGTGAGGTAAGACAGGGATATAGATATGATCTGGGCAGGTTGTACTGTGGAGAGAAGCAGCTAGGTTGGGAAAGTAAAAAGAAGGGCTCCCAAACCTCACATCTTAGGCTGTGATCTCTTACCAGATTTTGAGTGAGTAGAAGTTTTTTGTTGCTGCGTATTTATTACTTCATTTCCTTGATTCTAAGAATTAATTTACATGCTTGTTGGTTGCATGGCAGTCTTTCAGCCAGTTAGAAATTAGGACTTCAGAAATTAAGCTTATTGGAAAAATGAGCAAATCTCTAGCTGTTTCTGAACTATTTTTATGTTACTGAAATATTGCCGGTTCACACTAGCTGAAGTATTTAGGCTGGAACTAGCAACCAAGAAGCTATAACTAATGTGACTTATTTCTTCTTGACTGTGGGAAGGCAAATTGTCTTCATGGCTATTTGTGAAATATGTACGTGGCAATTAAATTACGCCGTTTGG
Source organism: Dromas ardeola (assembly GCA_013398915.1). Taxonomy (NCBI): domain Eukaryota; kingdom Metazoa; phylum Chordata; class Aves; order Charadriiformes; family Dromadidae; genus Dromas; species Dromas ardeola. The sequence goes on along the minus strand of VYZM01017132.1, from coordinate 13,223 downwards.
CCTTACTTCGGCTGTTTCCAGGAACTCTGGAGTCGTGAATGCTTTGAGCCCATCCCTGACACGCTTGTCACATACATATTCCATCTTTTTTTAGTCAGTAAAGTACAACCATCTAACCATCTTACATGATTCTGGTGCCAAACCAATCAAACCTTGAGCATAATGAGGGCTCACAAATATTCTTTTTTCACAAAAAGGATAGTAAGGCACTCTCTTTTTTGATTCATAGGTTCAAATCCTATTAGCATTTGTATATCCTGGCATTGCATGGCATAGAGAGTAGAGATGAGATGACCCAAGAAAGGATATTGAGAAAACAAGACAAGAGATGACAAGGTAATGTACAGAGCCAAGGTCAAGGAGACATTACTGTGTGAATCAGAGATGTTTTGAAGGATGAAAAGAATACATGGAGGAAGAGTGGAAGGAGGAGGAGGTGGAAATAGCTGATAGATGATGTAATTTTGTCTTTTAGGAATTAGTGGGCTCTTGAGATGAGTAGTTCAAAAGAAGGTGGCTAAACAGAAATAGCTGAAAGCCATTATGCTTTCCTGAACAGAGAGTTAATTGTTTTGCGAGAAATGCAGCCTGTAAGGGTATACCCTTTATAGTTATGTCATATATTTTGCTTGAGTAGTCATTTACAAACAAAAGGAAGTTTCAAGGGAATCAAAAGAATCTGTGAGTTCACACTGAATTCAAAACATGGTTTCAGTCAAAAATGAAGAAGGAAATTGAAAACATAGTGTGAAATAACGGTGGGTATAGTTTGGTACTGCTAAACTGCTTTATTTCAGAGTGCTTTGCAATCAACTTTTTAACCTGCAAAATATTATTTTTATTTTAAAGTTAACAAAAAAGAACAAAAGCATATACTGTATTTTTTTGGTTTAGATCAAAAGAAAAATTGGGGTTAGCCCTAAAATTCCATTGTATGAGATTTTATTTTGTTTCTCTTAAATAAAGTGGGGGGAAAAGACTTAACTTTCACACACGAATTGTTTTTCTTGAACACAGCTCTCATATTAAACTTCAGCATGTAGTTGCTTATATCTACCATATATACCAGTGGCTGTCAAAGTAGAAAATTCAGGAAAAATGCCTTTTCCTGGGAAATACTCTGAAAAGAAAAGGAGCATCAGAGAGCTGAATTGTACAAAGAATGCTAAATGCTCCTACATAATATTCTGAGTACAGTAATAGTTATCTAGTATTGTTCTCAATCTTCTGCACTACAATAACATACTTTAAATTCTGAAAAAAAAAGAAGATAGGTCATATTTCTGAGAGTTAGGAAGTGCTATGAAATACTTTAAGCCTGTCTTTGTACTGAACTTTTAAACTTCATAAAAAATGAATCTTCTTTAAAGGAGTGCAGGCTGTTCATACATCACTGCAAATTCTTCCTCTTTTCTGTTTTCTCAGTTATTCTAGCTTGAGATGTCAATTGCACACGTGTTGGGAATAAAGACAGCATTTTCTATTACGATTTGCAGTTTATTCTCCATAAGCGCACATAATTGTTCAAGTCATGTATGATGCATCATTGTCATTGAATTGAATTGATGAAAATACGCATAATTGTGAGGAAACCACAGACTCAAAGAAATTATTTGATTTTATAATAATTTCATTAAGTATTTGTAGTGAGTTTCTCCCAAGGGTCTGAACACCTGACACAGAGTTTAGAGCAGAGAAGGTATCATTTGCTGCAGTTCTTAAAGCTATTTTGATTATATCTTCTGGTGGTGAGGGGTCTGTTTCACCTAGTCAGATGTGATCAGCTGCCAAAGCAATCATCTTCTCATAATCGGTGCTTTTGGGGACTTCTGGAAGGGACAGGCAGAGTTTACCTGAGAACTCATATGTCAATTGAAAAGAGCTTGAGCTATGTTTAACTTTGGCATTTAGCTGTTTTAAATGTGAAAGTCACTGTCCAGTGTGTTTTGAATTAATGCCTTGGTAAATTCTTTCCTTTTTATGTTGGCTTCTTAATTAGCAGCAGGAAGTAGTAAGGAGAAAATTAAAATCTTTGTTTCTTCGAACTGTTTTTTGGGATCTCTTACAGCTTCAGATTTTCTTTAACAGTAAAAATAATAAGAAAACAGATAAATGTACCACTGAAGTTATATGTGCTGTCTTATAAACTGAGCATGTACACTCACAAAGTCAGAACAAATAAAAAAAATTGTGATAAATCTGTCAATTCTAATACAATAGGCAAAACTAGATATTCTGATAATATATTAAGCAATGAAACAAGTATTTTTACTAGTATCATTTCACGGCAACAAATAATTAAATATTTTAATATTTTCTTAAAGATACATGGGAGGGTTTGACCCTGTCTGGACACCAGGTGCGCACCAAAGCAGGTCTGTTGCTGCCCTCCTCAGCTGTACAGGGGAGAGAATATATAACAAAAGGCTCATGGGTCGAGATAAGGACAGGGAGATCACTTATGAATTACTGTCATGGGCAAACCAGACTCGACTTGGGAAAAATTAATTTAATTTATTATCAATCCAATTAGAGTAAGGTAGTGAGAAATAAAAACTAAATCTTAAAACACCTTCCCCCTACCCCACCCTTCTTCCCAGGCTCAACTTCACTCCTGATTTCTCTACCGCCTCCCCCACAGTGGCACAGGGGGACAGGGAATGGGGGTTGCGGTCAGTTCATCACACATTGTCTCTGTTGCGCCTTCCTTCTCAGGGGAAGGACTCCTCACACTTTTCCCCTGCTCCAGTGTGGGGTCCCTCCCAGGGGAGACAGTCCTCCATGAACTTTTCCAATGTGAGTCCTTCCCATGGGCTGCAGTTCTTCACGAACTGCTCCAGCATGGGTCCCTTCCACGGGGTGCAGATTGCTTTAGCGTGGGTCTCCTGTAGGGTCACAAGGCCTGCCAGCAAACCTGCTCCAGTGTGGGCTCTCCATGGGGCCACAGCCTCCTTTGTGCACATCCACCTGCTCAGGCATGGTGTCCTCCATGGGCTGCAGGGGGATAGCCTGCCTCACCGTGGTCATCTCCACAGGCTGCAGGGGAGTCTGCTCCAGTGCCTGGAGCACCTCCTCCCCTTCCTTCTTCACTGATCTTGGTCAGTGTTCTGGCAGAATTCTTTCTCTCACATATTCTCACTCCTCTTTCCACTGCTGTTTTCTCAGTAACTTTTTTCACCTTCTTAAATATGTTACCTCAGAGGCGCTGGGATTCACCATCACTGATTGGCTCAGCCTTGGCCAGCAGCAGGTCCATCTTGGAGCCGGCTGGCATTGGCTCTATTGGACACAGGGGAAGCTTCTAGCAGCTTCGCACAGAAGCCACATCTGTAGCCCCCTGCTACCAAAACCTTGCCACGCAAACCCAGTACAATACATAAAAACAAAACTGCTAAAACATTAGGACTATTGAATTAAAATTGGCAGTTTAATAGCATCTCTTTTCAGCAAAGGCGAGCTTTTGTATGGAATAATTACAAAACACTCCTTATTCTCTTTCTTTGTCCCATTTTGACAGTAGTGATGGTGGTAGAATTTGCTCTTCCAAAGGAAAAATAAGAGAAAGACTGAAGTTTCTTTGTTTAATTTGAAGCCTTTTATTGCCAAGCTAAACGTACACGAAGCAAGAGGGAAAAGAACAAAGCAGATGAAAGTAGTTTCTGTTTCAGGTATTGAATCCAATTCCTACATCCACTGGTGGATGGTTGGTAGATAGGTGGAACGCACTGTCTTTTCAGGCTTACAGACATCTGGAAAACTTGTTGCAGAATGAACTTGTTTAAAGTAATAATCTATGTTGCCTTTCTGGTAAGGAATTTACAGAGGTCTTGTGAGAGCTGGCTTGCTAAGCCATTCAAATTAGACTGAGAAGAGGGAGGAATAGAAAACTATAGAAGTAAAACATGGTGTAAAGAGAAGAGACTTGAGGAACAAGGTGTAAAAGGTAGCATAACACTTATTTAATCTGTTGTTTAGAAGAGACTGAGGCAGGGTAGTTAGCAATGTTGTTTGTATGATATCTCTTTACTTCTGTGAAAATACCTCTAAAAATCACGTGATAAAATGCAGCGGTAAATTCCATAGTCATAAAATGATTGTATAGCTTGCTCTGTTAGCCCATTCATTCTTTTCCTCCTAAACACAAAGAACAGTAATGAGGGGCAGAAGAACATCCTTATGTAGCATGTATTTGTAACTCACACATTTTGGGTGACTGAAGTCCAGCTTCTCATTCCTTACTTTTACAAGTTGTAATTTTAAGTCTTCTGATGCCCTTAGCAGATGGATTTGTGTATCTTATCTAAGACAATTTAAAATACAGACTTGCACTAAAAAAAGCAGACTATTTAACTGGAAACAGATGTCATTAGCCTTTTTCCCAGTCAATTAAAGTTTCCCCTAAAATGATCACAGTATATCAATAAATCTAATCTGTGGAAATCTCTTAGATTTCTGATCATATTTCTGTATTTCAAATGTTATTATACAGGTGTGTGTGTCCATTAAACTTAAATTTCTGACATTAAAAATACATTAAGTAAAGGTAAGCAAAATTTCATCTGTGTGTGTATGTATACATATTTGTAGCAAAGTTGAACTGTGTTTTGGAGACATACTGGCTGGGTGAAATGGCTGTTTTTACGAAATCCATTATACAAATATGATAGAAAAATTCCAAAGCAGAAGGAAAACAAAAACAAATGTCCAAATATTAAACGCTGTCATGAAACAAAATTGTAAGAGCCATTGGGGAGGATGGCATTAATCTCCCTATGAGTTTTCTGTAAACACCTTAGAAATTTTCACTTGGAAATTCATTGCGAAGCAAAGTAAGGATGATTCACAAAGTGCAAATTTAAACTTTGATCGTTATCAGTGGAGAATGTGCTGTGGGTAAGAACTTTAGCTCGGTCACATACTGGAACATGCAGCTCTGCTGTTTGCAAAATTGTTTAGATGAAATCCTGCAGAATCTCTGCAATATGCTACGGAAACAGCGGTGGGGCGTGGATCAGAATGTACATCATAAAAACTACTTTGTTAAAAATTCTGTGATCATGAAGAATGAATGGATTTTGGACTGGAAAAGCAAATAGTCAAATAATTTGTATCATCTTTGCAATATGTATGGTACAGCTTCTAACGTTTCTAATGTGTCACAGATGGTCTGGTCGGGCAGAAGGACTGCCAAAAGTGAATGTATGAAATTAATCTCTTTTTCACCATATCACACCATCTGTTGCCAGTTCATCGCGTCTGTTACTAATAACAAATAATTAATAATAATTGCAATAATTTAATTAATAAGTTCCTGCTTCATTTCAAATGATTTTTATTGGAGTTTACTGTTGTAGTCTCCCCTTTTCATATAGGTAGATTAAGTAAAAAAGATTTAACCCTTTTTCTAGGTGACCAAACATCCAAGTTAATTGTGTGTCTACTCTGAATGCTTATATATAAGCTTTAACAAAGTATCTTTGTCTAGAAAGTCACTGTGGTCACCGAGGCTGAAGAACAGATTTTAAGAGTTTTGCTGGATTTTTATTATAATGAGCTTACTCTTCATGTTAATATTAGGTAAAGCCTAGCTGCGTGAAGGTGATGGTCTCTACTAGTAATGTCATTGTTCTAATATTGTTCTTTCAGAGAAAGAATTATATTCAACTTGGAAAAGATAAAATTCTCTTTCAGCTTACTCTCTTTCCACAGTATATTTCAGTTTTCTCATTTTTTGTTTCTTCCCACAAATGTAGATTTGTCATTCATTTTTATTGGATCTGTTACGCCCTTTTCAGTGTTTTCTGATTATTACCATATTAAATCTTCACCTTCTCTTAGCAAATCATTGCTCAAAAATTTCTGATACCATAATTTTGTATCAGTGCTACAGGTTTTCAGGCATCTAAAATAATTTATTATGGGTAATAACTACAGTTTTTACATCTTTTTCTTGTAAGCGTGTTTGCAAACTTAATAAGGCATAACCATATTTATAATAAGATGAAAGGTTCCAATAATAACCACGAGCACTGTTCTTCATGATTTGACTTCTTCATGTATGTATGTCAATTCAATAATTTCTCCTGAGCATATTTAGTTACTTACTTTATTATCTTTTAAGTTAGATTTTTATTTTTCCTATATGATGCTTTATCTCTATTTGCTCCTTCTAATGCCAAAGCATTGACAGTTGTGTCAAACTGTCAAGCGGGCCAACCCACTGGCTGGGCTAGAGAGACAAGGGAACACGACTTGACCTACCTGCCATTCTTCCCCTCTTCCTCTACTCTACATCCCACTCTCCCACTCCGGGCAGAAGTTGAGAAAAAAGAGTAATCCTTCTACTTCCTACCTGGGTGTGCATCAGCCACCACTGTACTCATACGATGGAGTATAACCATTACTTCTGCTTTGTTATTCTTTTATGAGGGTATGTAGGAAAGGCTAGGGTTGAACCTTTCCCTGATACTTTACCATCTTTTACATGTTCACAATATATTACTGTGGTAATCAGTTTTTAATGTATGATCATTGTTACTTTTAGCATATATTAAACGTTGGTCTGACTGATGTCATGTAAAACTGGCAAATGATTCGTCTTTGATAGCAGCATCTGCTCCTTTTTTCGCTAAATATTTACATCCAGGAATCATAATCCCGTAAGCCCCCTCTTTTTAGAAAACAGAAATTATTAATTCTGTAGTATATCCAGTGCAGTTTACTTTATCATAATCAAACTCACCTGTTTAGGTTAAGCTGAAAGAAATGCTGAAGTTATGTATGAGGTAGTATGTCTGAAGAGAAAGTTTCCCTTCCTCTCTCCTCCCCCACACTCGAATTTAGCTTGTAGCTTGGGAAATGACATCCAGGTTTATATACTGCCTGGTTTATATCCAGGTTTATATACTGATAAATCTGGGTGGAAGTTCTTGTGTCAGAATGATTAGTAGGAATTCTGGTTTTGAATTTAGAAGTCCCCAAAGAAACTTTTCCTGGGATAGTTCTTTTCAAGCTTCAGCATTACATCTGTCCGTCAGTGTAAATGCTTACTTTCAAAAATCCACTTAACATGTGGCCTAGATACACTGCAGCAATGGATCCCATGTGTTAATTACGCAAATAATTAAAAAACCAACCATTAAAAAAACCATTAAAAAAAAAATGACACAGACAAAAGTTGGTAAGTATTCTAGGTGGTTTTTGCATTGTTTTTTTCCTGTTTTTTAAAGTAGTGTATGAAATTTTGAAGCATTTTCCTAAGAATGATGATGCAGAAAAATAAGATGGGGAAAAGGCACTCGCCAGCAGGCTCAGCAATTCTTGTTTTTTCTTTTGTAGCAATGTACTTTTATGAAATCTTATGACTATCTTTACAAGGATAGTCAACCTTACCCACTTTCTTCTCTTTTTTCTTTTTTCTCTTCACTTTTTTCTACAAATATAAGATCACATTTTGCAATATGTTGGCACTGAGCATCCTCAAACTGTAGTCAGCTTTGCAAGGTTCAATATGCTTTAAGTTATTGTGACAAATTAAATTATTAATCTCTTTCTCTTTGAAAGTAGTTGTCTTTGAGAAAAAGTTTTGTGATTTTCTACAATACAAGTCTCAGTTTAATTAATATCATACATTTGTGTGTGTGTGTTTCTATACAGAGCAGCTTCTAAACCCTGAGCCTTTCTGCTTTATAGGATACATCATGGCAACAAATGATTCACCGATCACATAGTATAGGAACTAAATGCAAGTATCAAAAGCATTCTTCAGATAATTACTAGAAAATAGAATACTGTATAGCTGTCACGAAACTTGCTCCACCTAAATGAAATCTCACTCTTACATGACACTGCAAGAGACTTTTTAGAAATCAATTATTTGTCTGTCTCTCTTATTCTATAATGTCAAGTTTGATCATGAGTGCCTGTCATTATTTCTGAAAAATGAAGTAGGAATTTTATTTTGCCATCAAAACAAGAGCAAGTAACATAGCAGGGTTTTGTAGTAGTAGTATTACATAAAGTTGCAAAGATTCAACAATATGATTTTGGGGGGAAAAAAGTGGTGGAAGAATGGTTTGCATATATCCATAGGGATCTTCCTACTTATTTCAGCCAGTTCTGGATTGTTCCCATCTGTGTACCGTGCTAAGGACTCTAGGACATTCTGGATGTCTCACTACAAGGGAATACAAAGAAGAAAATATTTTTTTTTCCACTCAGCTTCTACATCCCAAAAAGCAGGGCAAACAGGAAAAATTACTTTTCTAGTTTTTTGCTTTTGGAAGGCTTAAATTTAGATACACTGCAGTAATCTGATTCAGAATACTATAAAAGTTATTTATAAAATGAGATATCATATTAAAGAAACATATTGAAGTCTTGTAAAATGAGTTTCTTGTCTCACCATTTGCTTATGTTTTATTAATACTGGTCACACATAATCCTTGTTTTTGTCTTCCAAGTCAACTGAATTTTTATCTGTATGTGCTGACAAGAACTGTGTGGAGAGGCATATCAGAGTTGAGGAGCAACGTGAATTAGGTGTCATTTTCTGTGCCACTTGCGTAATCTGTAATAACAGTGGCGTCTAATAACCTGCATTTCTTACTGGCAGCTCACTGAGCTGGGAACGCAGGTTCTTGCTGCTAGGTGGGAGCTGTTTTGTTGACAGAACTCTGCAGAAGTTGTCTTAGGTTTAAGGGTATGCTGAATTCTAGCCGGTTGTGCTGGTGGAGAGAAGCTAAGTCCAAGTCCTCAAAATCTGTCTTAATTACATATTTTGCCAATATGTGAATGCAGTGAGAAAATAACACTCTCTTCATTTGCTCACATGAAGGAAATATAAACAAGATTAGAATGCGGCTGATTCTTACAGTTCTTGGTTCTTTCTGATGAGGCAGTAAGGTAATTGTTCCACAGACTGGGGATTGCATTTTCTGAAGCAGTGAGTCACTGCATCAGCACAGGGAAACATACCTTAGGTACTCTGTCATACTGGTTTAGTATTGTCAATACTAAACTTATACTTATTTTCTTCCTTAAACCTTAATAGAGGAAAGTTGAAAATTGATTCCGAATCTTGATGGCAAGAACAGACAGTCCAATCATGGGCAGAAGTCCTGTCTTCTTACACGGGACCATGTATGGTTTTCGTAGACTGGTATAGTGTCCAGTCAAGGGAAGTGAATGGGAATATAATTTAATAAGGCTTTTTGAAACGTTGAGACTGGAACAGAATAGAATTCATAGCAATATTTACTTGACATAGCATTTTCAAGCTAGGAAAAAATACCAAGCAATAGACTGTGTAAATGTAAATACAACTTAATGGAGCCACCAAAAAGCCTGCAACATAGCAGTCTTCTGGCAATTTGAGCTTTTGTGGAGACATCCAAAAACCTGATTATTTTCTCTGTAATTTTGTGTGGTTTGTTGCACTTGTGATTTGATTCAGGCCAGAGGTGCCTTTGAAGCTCGTCATTTTTGTTTGTTCCATTGACATGAATGAATAGTTTGCTGCATTCTGTGAGCTGTGCTTGTTTTGTAAGTCAAAGTGCCGTCTGTCCTCTGCTCTGCCTCCTTACTTCACTGCCGACCAGATCTTCAACAGCTCTGCGCCTGGCTGACTGAACTCTCATCTAGCTGGCATCCTCAGGCTTCAGGTGATGAGGAAGTCAGAATGATGACTGTACCATAATCACTTCACCTGCACTCAATTTTTAATTTTTTTTTTTTCACGCAGTTGTATTTGGTTGTTTTAATAGCTGAGCTGTTTTCTTCCTATTTGTTTTTCGTCTCCAGAAAAATGAATAGTGGTTGTCAGTGTGTTTCTGATTTTTAATTGCACTATGTTTTAATCTGTTTCATACTTGCTACAAATATGAATACAACCTTTGGCTTCATAAAGCATGTTATTTAATTTGTCATTCTCAGCTCCTCCTGTGACCATGCCTTGCATAGAAGTATTCCGCTAATGTTACAACTAGCAGGATTGCAGTAGTTTTACTGATACTAAAAACACATGTTCTAAAATCTGTTACTTGATGTGAAGTAGACTTGGCAGCAAACACTGAAATAACTGATTTTTCATTGTATAATAATAAAGTTGCTGAGTATTAAACTGAAGTTTAATCCAAAAATACATGTTAATCTTGGAATGCAATTTGGGGTAGAAGCTTTGGCTTTCATTTCAGCTGAATGCTCTTAACCCATCTCAAGGTTAGGTGTCTACCTCAGTTAGTCATCTGGACTTCCTCATGGTACGATGTGAGATATACCTACCTCCTGTAGGGCATCCATTTTACCTTAGACATTTATTTTCAGAAGTTGCTTTTCTCTCTCCATGGATACCAATATCATGACTAATGTGAGAACAGGTAACTTAACTTCTAGATAGCTACAGTTAGATGATAGGTTTCATAGCCACTGTTCCCAATGTTAATTTATATTTATATATGCATTTTATACTTATATATGTATGTATGTATACACAGCTTTGTAAAATGTGGACTCCATGTCATCTTGCTCACCAGGGTACTCAAGTTATTCAGGTAATGTTCAAACAGTCTGCTACTGTTTGAAGGATTCTTGCTAGAGGCACTGCCCTTTAGCTTCAAAGAATGGCAACTCAGCGTATAAGTTTGGTCAGTTGTCAAGGGAGAAGAGCTCCATTTTTGGTATATGAAAAAGCAAACAAAAAGAAATAATCAATATTTCAGAAGTTTTCAATAGGAATATATTTGCTGATGAATTTGAATTGATATTGCTGTTCAGTTTTTCCTTGGAGTTTTAGCATTGCTCATGGCTATTTTTTGTGTTCAGTCCTGTATGTGCACATACGTTCATTACCACTGAAATGCTTTTGAAATGTTTGAAGAAAGGGATTATTGACTCAGGCAGAATGTAAAAAAGGTTTAGTGCTATTTCAGCTTCCCGTACCTGTTTTGTGTGGAAGTAATCGTTCAGTTATTAATTCATAACTTGGTTCTTTATACACCCCACCAAAATAATAGATACATATTATTCATAATCAAATAGCCTTGTGTCATGTACAGTTTTTTCCTACAGTTTAATTTTTCTTATGTTAGATGTTGTTGCCTTTATATCATTTTATCCTATTAAATTTGCTCTCCTAAAATACATTTTTTAAAGGATTTGGCAACAAAACAAATACTAGACCCACTCTGTTTAAATTTATGATGAGGACATGTATTACTCTCATGTTAATGCAGGATTTAATTTGACATGCCGCACTTTATGCCAAGTCAGAGCAAATCACTATCTTGTTCCGTGCTCATCTATCCTGGGCATTTTATTGCTAATGTACCAAAATCCTTCATTCTTAATGAAAGAAAAAAAAAAAAAAAGGGGAGGGGGAGGGGCGGGGAGAGCACTGCCAGTAAAATAAATATCTGATCCAAACAACATGAGCAACTTACAAAAGAATGATGGAAATATAATAAAAAAGAAAGAAAAAAAGTAAAATCTACATTTGAGAGAGAGAAAAACTGTCTGTAAATGAGTAACACTTGCAGGACTTTGCATATCAGAAAACTGACGGGGAAATTGCAAGGACAGATACAGCACAGATCTTGGACTTCCATACTTCATCTTTCTCATAACAGGAAAACAAACAAATCATAATTTTGCAGTTGCTGACTTAAAAGATCTCTTTCCTCATTTTCCTTACTTTGATCCTAGTTTAGATGGTATTTGAATAGCTATTTACTAAATAAAATTGTTAATTGTTCATTATTTAACTGTTATCCAGAAATAACTGCTTAAATTGAAGGAAAACATAAAATGCTTTGAAGTAGGACTTTTATGAAAAATGTAAGGCAGCATACGTAATTTACCTAGAAATTAAGTTGCAGAGTGATTGCCGCCTGTTTGATAGGGCTACTAGAATTGTGGGTCTGGAAGCCCAAATCCTATGACTTATTTTCAGTTAAAATGGCTATTCTTGGCATATTGACAGTGTGAAGCCAAATCCATTACATTCAAAATAAATGCTTAAATCGGTAAGTTTTCTACAATTATTTCACGCTTAAAAGGATTTTCTTCATTTTTTTAGAAAATACTGAAGTGTCACAAAACAGACAGTTCAAGTTTGCACAGATCCCATTTCCATATAATCCTTCATCACTCAGAAGCTGCAAAATTAACGAAAAACTCTTTTTTTCAAGTTTGAATTAAAGTTACAGAAATATTTTTCCCTTTCAAGTGACTTTCAGAATTAAATTAGTAGCCATAATCTGTTCTGCAGGATTATTTCTTACAAAAAACTCTCTAGCATAACCTGCTGGATAATATTATTTAAATATTATTAAATAATGTAATTAATATTATGACTATTGTTAACTATTACTAATTATTTTAGTGTTACATTAAGTTTTGTTGAAATACTAACCTGAATGCCCCTGTGCCATCTCTTCAGGTACTTAAAGGTGCTAGTATGTACTAGAACAGTTCTTTCCCTTGGTACCTTATTTCACCCTTTGACACAAATACATGCGTAAGAGAAATCTCGTACCAATATATGGTGGGTTGATCCCGACTGACAACTAAGCACCCATCAGCTGCTCGCTCGCTCCTCCCCCCAGCTGGATGGGGGCGCGAATCAGAAGAGCAAAAGCAAGAAAAACTCATGGCTTAAGATAAAGACAGTGTAATAAGTGAAGGAAAGAGGAAGTATAAACAAAATATCCCCTTTGCACCAGAGGAGGTTTAGACTGGGTATTAGGAAAAATTTTTACACTGAAAGGGTTATTAGGCATTGGAGAAGGCTGCCCCGGGAAGTGGTTGAGGCACCATCCCTGGAGCTATTTAAAAGACGGGTAGACATAATGCTTAGAGGTATGGTTTAGTGATGGTTTTTGTCAGAGTTAGGTTGGTGGTTGGACTAGATGATCTGAAAGGTCTCTTCCAACCTAGGCGATTCTATAAAGACCAAAACAAGTGATGCAAAGGTAATCGCCACCTCTCCCAAGCAGAGCGATGCCCAGCCAGTCTCTGAGCAATGGCTGTTTTGGAAAGACTCCCCCCCAGCTGCACTGCTGAGCATGGCGTTCCATGGCATGGAATATCCCTGTGGCCAGCCTGGGCCAGCTCTCCTGGCTGTGCCCCCGCCTGCCTCTTGCCCACCCTGGCCTATTTGCTGGAGAGTGGGCAACACAGAAGGTTTCCAGCTGTGCAGGTGGTGCTCAGCAACAGCCAAAACGCTG